>VCHN02000014.1:23371995-23854627 GCA_007115665.2 Sequoiadendron giganteum
TCCACATCGCATTATTTAAATTAAATAACCATCAATATGATTTAAATGCAATTATTCTAAAAATTGATTAAATAAATATGCACCTTTCAAAATCAAATAATATTAAAATAAGGTAAACTATGACTCAACAACCAAGACTGACGACACACTAAGGCTAGGGCGTAGACTTGACACATGTTACCTAACTACTACCTCCCGTTCAACTTAACCGTTGGATCGACACGCTCAAACCTGTGAAACCAGGTGGAGTCGATGTCATGTACCTGCAATCCTGAAACCAAGTAAACAACATCATACAATATATCCAGCATATAATACACACCGTGAAGAAGAAATTACGGATTCGCAGGGCGCTCGCAAGTGAGTGATGTGAACCCATCCTCTTCACCAATACACTCATCAAGGACTGACATTGTCATCATAATCAATACTCACATATATAATCTCATGATAACTCTACAACATCATTAATCCATTAAAGCATATGAAATGATAATCAGATCAACACATCACACCATAATAGTTGTCGCTCAATAGTAGCGATCAAAACATCATAACAAAATGTGTCTAGTATCAAAGTAGCTGCAACCCAAGCAAAGCATAAAGCAACATGAAATAAGAAGCAAAACGGAGGGGTATTACATTCTCCCCCCCAAAGATTAGGCTTACTCCTGGAAGCCTGCAAAAACCCATAGTGCAAACTCCATACAATCACACGTAACCAAGGGTTCCAAACTGAACCATTATAAATTGAGAAATGTATAGGTAAGTATGGATTTCATGCTAGGTACAAATTAGATTAATTTCTGATAATTTTTAGAAATACATAATTTTTACCAGCAATGTCTATTTAAGCATATATTTTTTTTAAATATAGTTTAAGTATAAATAAAATAGATATATTTAACTATATAAAGTATGCTACATACATAGATTTAATTTTATATCCTTTTGATGTCCTGTTTAAGTATATTACTGCATGCAAAATAATTAGACAATAATTTAAATTGGAATGACTATTGTGCATGATTAGATAAAATTGTGAAAAGTATAAATAAAATAGATATATTTAACTATATAAAGTATGCTACATACATAGATTTAATTTTATATCCTTTTGATGTCCTGTTTAAGTATATTACTGCATGCAAAATAATTAGACAATAATTTAAATTGGAATGACTATTGTGCATGATTAGATAAAATTGTGAAAAGTAATTATGTTAATGAAGATATTATTATGTTTAATGAAAATTTAGAAAGATAGTATTCTAATTTCTGTGAGAAGTATTAGATAGGAATATGGATTTAAGATATCCAAATTTAGTAATTTTCATTGCCAGTGCATTATTATATGGATTTTCCTTGTTATTGATTGTTAATGGGGTTTTAAGTAATCTCAGTTACGTAACCCTTGGGGGTGTTGTCAATTATAGTTGAACATGTATGTTTAGTTCACTTGTAAAAAAAAAAAAATTAGTACGCTTTTATAGTGAATTGAAACTTCCTCTAGGGTTGCGTGGCGGGGCATTACATATTACATGAAAAGGGTATAATATCAAGATAAAATATATTTGTATATTCAAAAGGATCCAAGAAGGATCATGATGAGGTAAACATAACCTCATCATGTTAACATAATAAAGCCCTATATTATATATGCAAAATCCTTATTCTTTGCCAATTAATTAAACTTTAGGCGAAATAGTTGCTTATCTTTTAAGAAGAATAATACAAACTTTATTTCTTGTGATTTATTGAAGTATCTTGCCAATGCATATTTAATGGGATTTTTTAAGTATTTTGTAGGATAATAATTGGTCATCATACAACAATAAAAAATAATTCAACCAGCACGAGCTCCGAAAAAGATTGAAGATATGCACTGGAAACATGCTCCAGAACTTTAGGATGATGGATCAAAATCATAATTTCTTTTGGTTAATTTTTGTTATGTTTTAAAAAGTTCAAGGACTTCATGGCTTGACTCAAGCCTCTTTAATATCTCTGTAATGGGCATTTAAAGACATAAAGTTTGTTTGCAATCTATTATATACTTTTTCAATGGTAATCTAAGCCATCTAAAATATAGGACTTAGGAGTTTTCTATAAATATGTAATTTTCAAAAGCAAAAGATAATTCAGAATAGTAATGTTATGTTGTCAACATGTTTTCTAAATATATATGAATAAAAAAACTATTGCATATCAATTTCTGAGTTGTTGAAATTATGGATGGAAATTATTTTTAATGAGAGAACTTTCGAAAAAGTTGTGTATGTGACCTAAGGACGAACTTAGTAACCCACGAGTTGGCCACTTGAGGGAGAGTAGATTAAATAGATGAGTACTTCCCTTTTGTTGCCTTTATTTCATGAATAACAATTATGAGGATAGTTATTTTCCCATGTTAATCTTGTAAAATTCATTAACACTGTTGTTACAGAGTTTGAAGTTTTGAGGCACTCATTATCTATCTTTTTTGTGGTGTACTAATTGTTATGAACTTTTAGTTGTTGTATTTAATTATATGTTTCATAGTTTGTTTACAAGTTTTCCTACTATTGTAGTTTATACGATTTTCAGTTTAGTTGTTTCCATGCTTTCTCATTTAGTTATCATGTTTTCTAGAATAGTCATTTTATGCTTTCTAGTTTAATATAATCTCAGTTTTCTTTAAGATAAATTGTTTTCTAGTTAGATAGTTAGTTGGCCTTAGGTTATGAATTAACGTTAGCAGCTCTAAAAAAAAAGTTAGAAAATCTAAGGGAGATAGTCAAGTCTTCTTCTATTGCAAATAGCATTGGACACTGCCCGATCGACATATTGAAGCTTTTCTCTTCTAAAGTAATGGGACCCAATGACAACCTATCAAATTTTTGGTCTCATTTTTGGGGAATAGCTTTCTTGCTTGACTGTTAATAGGAGATGCCTTAAATACCTCTTTTTAGGCCAAAATACTCCCCCTCCGGCTCCCTTTTCTGCATGTTCAGAAAAAGAGGCCCTCACGGACAATTTATACCAAAGACCCCCCCAAAATACTTTTCAATCATACATAGGGAGGCCCAAGGCTCAGAGGACCACTCGGTTGACAAATTACTTGAGCCTAACCCACTAGAGGATTTCTATTATCTTTCTGAAGATCATCCAGTAGAACAACCTATCATAGAAGAAATTATCTTAGAGGAATGTATCCCTCTGAACATCATGGGTGATCGTAGGGTTAAACCTAACCAAAATAATGCCAACTGTAATAAAAATGATCCTCCACCATCTCGAACATTCACTTATACTATTACTCTAGATGTAGATGATGATTCCACGATGAAAAATATCTCTCCAGCTTTCTTGTCGACCTTCCATGGTTTATCCTCAAAAGACCTAGATCAGTTTCTTTTTGAATTTAAGGTCCTCTGTCAAATCTACAATTATAAAAATGATAACCAAAAATTGAAGTTGTTTCCTTCTACCTTGAAGGATATGACCATGCGTTGGTTTATGGGATCAACTGCAGGATCTATTACGTCTTGGGATGAGGGTGAAATCACAATACTATGTCTCACTTTTTGCCCAAGATGGACATTTACATCAATATTTTTAATTAAATCTTTATCTTTTGAGACCCATAGCAATTAAACCGTTAAGAATTTGAAGATGGTGTGAACTAGTGATTTGTGGAAATTTGTGTGTAGATTCTAATTTTTTATTTTTTCAATTTTTTTGAAATAAAACATGAATCTTTCAACATTTCCTTTAATAACTAGTTTTAAAATAAAAACCAACATTTTCATAAAGTAATGTTTGTGTCGTACAACATAAATTTTTTTCTATAAAGGATTAAATTCTAATTTCTGAATTATATATTCTCAACATCAATACCTAGGGAAAGGATATTTTTTCATAATTGTTTGATGCATAATTTTTTTGATATTAATTTTTGAAGTCATTGTAACTATAATTTGGACATACGTGTGTGTCGTACAACCTAACTTTTTGTGTAAATATTGAAATTGAAATTTTATTTTTTGGGTGAAACAAGGACATCAATACCTAGGGAATGCGTATTTTTTGAATTTTTTTTACAATGGTTTATTATTTTTCCACCTCTACACAACAAAGAGCTTGATGCTCAGAGAAAAACCTATGTTTAGTAAAAATTAAAGATTAAATACATGATAAAATGAAAATATATCAAAACTATACTTGTTGGAAAGCTCATTTTGAGGGCTACAATTGTGAAAAATATATTTTTTAAATGAAATTATTTAATCCCTCAAAAGGTAAAGAAAAAGTGGTTTTTTGCCAGCATTTTGATAGGTGCAAAGGAGAGTCCTTTTTGGGTATGATTTAATAATACTAGAGGGGTTCTATCCAAGGGGGTTTGATCTAAGGGGGTCTTATCTATCCCTATTCAGTTAAAACCCTTTAGATGGAGCCTCTCAAGACTTAAATCATTAGTGTCTTTTTCTAAAAATAGTGATTTCAAGCAAAAATAAGCACATCCCAAAAGTAAGACACACTATTGTGGAAGCACCCATGACATGGAGAATGCTTCCTTACATAAATACCAGAGTTATTATAGGGTGAGTGATTGAAAGGAGGAGTTGTTTGAACTTAGGAAAAATGAGAATGAGAGTCTGGAGGACTACCTAGACAGGTTTCTTTTCTTGTCTAAACGATGTGGAGAAGAGACCATTAGTGATGAGATTCTCAAGACTATATTTCTTAAAGGACTCAATGAGAATGCAAGGTGAAGCCTTGATCTAATGGGAAAAGGAGACATGTCTCAAATGGGCCTTGATGAAATATGTAAGTTGTGTCAGAATTTATCACATACTCGTGGAGGAATTCACAAAACTACTTTTTTTAAAGGGTCCAATGAAATAAGCAAGCTTCGGGAGGAAATAACAAACCTTAAAATGAACATACTCATTCAATTGAACACTACAATGGATGGCATACAAGCTAAGAAATGAAATCCTGAGACTTTGTCCATCTATTGTCCTAGATGCCGAAATAAACATCTATTGCGAGAATGTATCCCTAGACAAGGTTAATGTTTATCAAATTTATGAACAAAATCATCCTACAAACCAATGTGCGCTCCTTATTGATCTCAAGAATTCTAAGAAAAGGACTGCACATGTTGAGGAAGAAATCAATGTGGTCAATCAACACCAAGGAGGGAAATCTCCTTATGGACATAATTCCAATCCCACTTGGAAACCCCAAAACAATTGGGCTAGTAATCAATGGACCCCATCATGGCCTCAACCACCACCTCAACAACCTAATCGGGGAACTCCCTATTGGGGACCCCCTGAATGGGTGAACCAATCATGGGGAACTCAATAGTGGCCAACCCAAACTCAACAGAAGTGGTATCCACAACATACTACTGCTCAATGGAATCAGGGGCAGAATCAATTCTATATCCGGCTTCGTAGGAACGAACAACAAATTTTTTTACCTCCGCCCCAGAACCCTCCTCAGAGTGAGCTGATAAATCAACCTCAGCTCCTAGCACAACCACTTCCCAATCCCAAGAACAATCAATAAAATAATCCAACATACTCTACTGAACAAGATAATGTTACCAGACTTAATGCAATATATTGTGGTAATGTTCAGTTGCGCTCTAGTAGAACAATTCAACCACCAACCATTGCAGAAATTGTGGATGAAACTACTCTTAAAACTCATGAGAAGGACACTCCACCCAACCACACTGTGACCACAAATAATTTTGAGCATCCTTCTACAACATGAGCTTCTAACTTACCTCCAAAGGAGGAGGAAGGTCAGTCTTCAACTGATCTTAGGAAGGATACCTCTTCAAAAGAGAAAACTCAAGCACCATTTTTGGAGCATCTGAAGTCGACCACTTTGAAAGACACTCTGGAAATGTCTTTGACCTCTGAAACTACATTAATTCAGGAAATTAAACAACTACAAATAGAGGTTCGCTTTCTGTAAGCAATAAATGAAATTCCAGAGTTGAACCAGCTAATCAAAAAACTATGTATTAAAACCCCGGGGAGGAAACCAAAGAAAATAAATATTGTGCACATCGATGGCTATTTAGCTAACTTTTTGTCTGGAAAGACTATCGCTCTAAAATATGATGATCCCATTAGTCCACTTATTACTGTCACAATTAATGAGGTGGCAATACCTAATGCATTGGTGGATTTAGGAGTAGCCATTAACGCAATGATTGTGGATGTGATGGAAAAATTAGGTTTTACTTATTTACGTCCCACAACTACAGTCTTATAGATGGAAAATCAGTCCATAGCCATTCCAAAGGGCATTATTGAAAATGTTCTTGTCAAAGTTGATGGATAGGAATATCCAGTTGAATTTTAGGTCATCCAGTCACTCCCAAAGATAGTTATCCAATAATTCTCAGAAGACCATGGTTAGTCACTTTCGTAGCTAAAATTGATTGCAGAGAAGGAGGAATGACCATTTATCATGGTCTAGATAGTAAATGTTTATTCTTGTACCCTCCTGCTAAACCCACTGAATATAGCAAAGTCCGGGTTGATGAACCAGAAGGTTCTAATAATCAAGATAGTTTGGCCTCGTTAGCCATGGTAGTCATTGAACAAAATGGCAAAGAATTAAAGGATGAGTTAGAAAGTGATGTAGCGCATCTTTCCATAGGTTCAAGTGATGAGGAAATGGTTGATGCTCTAAGAATTTTGGGGCAACCGATCGATGTACATGGGATGGACAAAATTATACTACTATGGGAATGCCTTGTTCGTTGGCCAATATGATTCCCATAACTAGCTATTTTTTTTAGGACATTACTAGATTTCATCGATTGATACCTCATATTTGTCCTCTCAACACATTTTTATGAACAATTCATACTGTCACTTCCACCCATCCAGGAATGAAATCAATTATTTTGTTGCCAGGAAAAACCTTGAACATCAATACTTGGCTGACAAAATCAGAAGAGGATAGATTATTTAATGTGTCAGTAAAGAGGTCTAAATATTTTTCTTGGGACTACATAGAAATGAGGGGAGTCCATCTAGGTGTTTGTACGCATCACATTTATACTAATCCTAACATTAGACTTGTACGTCAGCCATAGAGGAGACTCAATCCTGCATTAAAGGATCTTGTCAAAATTGAAATTGAGAAACTCCTCTATGTAGGATTTATTTATCCTATCTCCGATAGTAAGTGGGTGTCACCTATGGTTTTTGTGCCAAAGAAAAATGGGAAGTGGAGAATATGTGTTGATTATAGAGAACTTAACAAAGCCACTCATCGAGATTATTTTCCCTTACCATTTGTTGAACAGGTTCTGGACAATTTGGCCAGGAGGAAATATTTCTCCTTTTTGGATGGATTTAGTGGTTACAATCAGATTCTGGTAGCACCAGAAGACAAAGATAAGACAACCTTTACTTATCCATTGGGCACATTTGTATATTGTGTTCTTCCCTTTGGGATTTGTAATGCTCTTGCAACTTTTCAGAGAGCCATTCTGGCTATATTTGTTGAGCTTGTCAATGATTGTGTAGAAGTTTATATGGACGACTTCACTGTCTATGGTTCAACCTATGATAAAGCCCTTTGAAACTTGGATAAAATTTTAGAAGTTTGTGAGGATCACAAACTATTCCTTAGTCATAAAAAGTGTTTGATAATGGTGGAACAAGGAATAGTCTTAGGTGATCATATCTCCTCAGAAGGAATAAAATTTGATTCTAATAAAATTGAAGTCATTCAACAAATGACTACTCCTTAGAGGCAAATGAATGTTAGAAGTTTCCTTGGACATGCTGGATACTATCAGAGGTTTATAAAATCCTTCAGTAAAATAGTTGCTCCTATGTTTTCCCTTCTCCAGAAATATGTGGATTTTAATTGGACACCTGAGTGTCAACTATCATTTGAAACAATAAAGAGAAGCTTATCTCTGCTCCCGTCCTGCATGGGCCAAATTGGAACCTTTCGTTCCATATCTATACAGATGCTTCAGATGACACAATTGGTGTAGTATTGGGGCAAAAAGATGAGAATGAGGGTAAATATACCATATATTTCATTAGTAAAAACTTGACATCTACTAAGAAAAACTACACGACAACAAAAAAAGAATTCTTGGTTGTGGTTCATGCCATTAAAAATTTCCACCATTATATTATAGGATACAAAGTTATTGTCTATACAAATCATTTAGCTATAAAATATTTAATGAATAAACCTATAGTTAATGGGTGAATAATGAGGTGGTTACTACTCCTTCAGGAGTTCAATGTAACAATAATTGACAAGCCAGGGAGATTTAATGTAGTGGCAAACTTTCTGTCTCGAATTAAACAAGAAGATGGTGATTGTGCACCAGTGCAAGATGAGTTTTCAGTTGAAAATTTGTTTTCTATTTTGATAAAGACACCTTGGTTCACTGAAATTGCCAACTATTTGGCCACTTCAGAAGTATCGCTTGGTTTTACATCAAAACAAAGGAAGCGACTTATTAGAGAGAGTGCCTCATTTAAATGGATTAATGGGATTTTGTTCTATTGTGGCCCTGATCTGGTCTTGAGAATATGTGTTAGGGGTGATGAAACTTATAGTATTCTTAGGGCTTGTCACAATGATCCTTCTGGGGGTCATTACTCTACAAAAATAACTTCTCATAAAATTTTGGGTATTGGGTATTATTG
Organism: Sequoiadendron giganteum; assembly: GCA_007115665.2. Classification (NCBI taxonomy): domain Eukaryota; kingdom Viridiplantae; phylum Streptophyta; class Pinopsida; order Cupressales; family Cupressaceae; genus Sequoiadendron; species Sequoiadendron giganteum. Next base: position 23,380,692 of record VCHN02000014.1, read on the forward strand.
GTCTTTAATGCATAAAGATGTTAAGAATTATATTCATCAATGTGATGAATGTCAAAGAGTAGGAAGACCAACCGCTTCAACTAAAATTACCTTGCAGCCCCAAGTAGTCCTTGAATCATTCAAAAAATGGGGATTGGAATTTATTGGTCCCATAGATCCTTCCTGCCAAGGGAAAGAATACATTCTTTTCTACACCAATTACTTGACTAAATGGGAGAAATTTTAGGCCCTATGAGTTGCTAGAGAGTAACAATTTGTTGACTTCCTCTATAATAAGATTTTTCTTAGGTTTGGAGCCCCCTAAACCATCGTTACATATTAGGGACCCCAATTCATGTCCAAAGTTCTTCTGGAATTTACGAACCATTTCCAAGTGAGTCACAAGAATTCATCTCCCTATCACCCTCAGGAAAATGGTCAAGTAGAAGTGACTAATAGGGAGTTAGAAAACATATTTACACAAATGGTTTCTTTAGGGAGAAGAGACTGGGCTAGGAAATTGCCTAAAGTTGTCTAGGCATACAACACAACATGGAAATCTACAACTAGGTTTAGCCCCTATGAGATTTTTTTTTGGGAAGAAACCTCTCTTGCCCATTGAGTTTGAACTCCAAACTCTAAGAACAACTACATGGAGTTGGTCCTAGATCTAAAATGAGCCCAAGTGGAATGATTTTTATAGTTAAGTGAGTTAGATGAGCTTCGTTTAGATGTTGTCCATCAAAGTGATTTGGTTCAACATCAATGAAAAGTTTGGCATGACAAACACATTAAGGAGAGAGAGTCCCATAATGATGAATGGGCCTTGCTATTCGATTCCAGATATAAAGACCACAAAGGAAAACTTAGAACTCATTGGCTGGGCCCATATGAAATTTCTGAAGTTTTCTCGAATGGCTCAATTTAGTTGAAACCCATTGATGGTGATACAAAAAATCTCTTGGTAAATGGTCATCACCTACATATCTACCATAAACATGTCAACAAAGAATAATTTACAAAATTGGTAGAAATGCAAGGAGAAATCCAATGCATTGACTCTACCAAGGCAGAGTCCACCTAACCTTGCTTACTGCATATCAAAATAAAAAACCATGAAAAATTGTAATAAAAAGACATGTGTACCAATTTGTTTCAAAGCATTTTTCATTAATTCTTATTTTTGGACTTAACTACATGTTGTCTCCATTTTGCGGGACTTCTCATAAATTTAAAAAACTCTTTTGGAGCACCTTTTGAAGATGCTCCACAACTTGATAGTCCAAATGCCCAGTGCTCTGAAACTTACCTCTTGTCACAAAGAAGCTCTGGAATGCATGAATTTAGTTGCCTAGATGCTCCAGAACTTGCATCTCAACTCATTGCATCAGAGAGTTGTTCCTATAGAATGGTGATTGGTAGAGAAAATCTCCTGAAGTTCTAGTTCATTCATATATAGCCATTTTCCTTCTTTCTAGCTGCATCTTGCAACGATGCTTCAAAATCTTCCTTCGGTTGTTGCTTCGGCTACATCATGCAATGATGCTTCAGAATCTTCCTTTGGTTGCTACTCCGGCTGCATCTTGTAATGATTCTATGGAATCTTCTTTTGATGATTGATCTAGCTGCATCTTTCAACGATGCTTCAAAACTCATTCATCTTCTTCGTTTCGAATGCATGCCACAAAGCGTGCTCCTGAAATTATCCATTTCCATTCCACCGATCTCTTTCCATAAAATTTGAATGCTTTCTGATGCTTTGATTTTTCATACCTATGTACACACGCCTACTTTTTTTTTTTCATACTAACAACAGTTATGCTGATTTTTGCCATCTTTTCATCATAAATAAAAAGTCGCCATGATAACCTGTCCTCATTGATAACTCTATCATTCACAAGCTTCCTCAATCATGTCATAATAAATATGTCATCACCTCAACAATTACCATTCCATCATCCTATTAAATCAGTAAAGGTAAGAAATCTTCAGGTGATCACATAATGTAGGTAAGTATAATTTCTTGCTCAAAGTAAGTAGTTATTTTTGAATAAGGTGTAATTAATTGGCACAAGTTCTCCCTTCCTAGTTTAGTAACTCGAGTCACTCAATGATTAACTGCTAGTACGACACTCTTTTTGCACTCCTCCATGCAAATTATCATCATTGCACAATAAGATCTGAGCAAAGATAAAATAAATAATCACTTTTTGATTATATTTTCAAAAAAATTATGCACAAGCTTCTCGCACTGTTAAATTTTTTAGTATAATCATAGATTGGAGATGGAAAATAGGGGGTGCAAAGAATAAATCAGAGTCAGCTTCAATGGAAAAGTTACTAGGATTGGGCAACATTTCCAGTTTGTTTGAGGAAGTGGGATGGTTGGATTTCATTAAAAAAATTGAGGGATACAATGAGAAGTTAGTGAATGCATTTGCAGAAAATTACTCGAATGGTCAAGTGACACTTCATGGGAAGCATTTTCAAGTGATTCTTAAAGTCATTTCTTGCCTCTCAGGTTTAGATAATTTTGGTATTAAATTATTTGAAACTTCTCAAGTTACATATCAAAAGTTATCATAATTATTTCTTAGAGAGGGAGACCCTCAACCCATGATAGTTATCAGTACTAGAGGACAAAATAAAGGTTTTCAAAGAACTTCTAAATTAGATCCCTAGGGAACAAATATTACATGGATTAAAAAACATTTTACCTATGAAGACCAACTTACTATTGTGGTAGGAACTTCATTTTGTATGCTGATACATTTGCGTCATGGAAAAGAAAACCCTGCCCTTAGTGTTAATTTTCCTGAATTTTTGAGTGACTCTGTTAACTCCTCCATAGAAAGATATATGACTGGTTCAGGGCCATTGAAGCACCATGGGTTAATTCAGTTAATTTGTAAATATCATTTTTCAAAGACACCTGAAAGCAAGTGGAAAAAATTTCTTTGGAAATTTGAAAAATCTTTGCCTAAAAGAAAATTGGAAGAAGGGGAATCCTCAAAACAAGTTGCTTCACCTTTCAGAGGAACTTCCCCCGAGGCCTCTAAAGCTCCTAAAGCCCAAAATCCCACAACCCCTGGTGAGGAAGCGCCAAAATATTTAACTAAGGAACTGAAAACCTCGGACCAACCAGAAGATGTTGAAATTGTTCATCCAAATGTAGAAAACATTCCCCTTAGGAAGAGGAAAAGAAGAACAACTGTCACTTTTTAGAATACTCCTCCTTTGAGGAGAAGCAAGAGATTGTCCTCCGAGTCTACAAAAACCCCAGTTCAGAATATAAGAAGTGGTTCAAAGAAAGAGGAGTCTAAGCAATGGAAAAATCCCATAGAAACCATTAATCCTGTTGATGACGTAGAAATAAGAGAAATAGAGGAACAAATCCATCAGTCTCTAGAGAAAGAAACCCTTGTTGAGGAAATAACTTTCCATCTAGAGCATGAAGTAGAAGCCCTTGCTAAGAAAATACAGGAAGAGGAGAGGGAACAATCCCCACCTTTTATGGTGGCTGAGGACAATGTTTTAGAAAATTTATCCCTTGTTGTAAATAAAGTAATTGAAACAGTTGAAAATGAAGGTGCTAGTGTAGAATTATAAAAACTGAGATTATAAATTAATGAGTTGAGAAATCAATTGCAAAAAAATGAAGAACATATCTTACAACAACAAGAGAAAATAACAATACATATTACTGTATAGGAAAAAGAGATCAGGGGATTCAAAATTTGAAACTATAGATAGAAGAAAGTGATACATTCATTAATGAATTGCATATACAAATTCATAAATGGAATCAAGAAAATAGGGCATATAATGCTAATTTGTATGATAGGGACAAACAAATTGAAAGTTTGAAAAATAATGTTATGCACATGTTTCAAGCTTTTGAAGAGGAAAAGAAAAGACATAGTGAAGAACTGAATGTTTCTCTCAGTAAGACTGTGGAGCTAGAACAAGATTTGCGGGGAAGCACCCATAAGCCAATAATGGAGTCAAAGGGAATTTAGACCGAGCCAACTATAACTGAATGGTTCCAAGTTTGAATTCCCCCATTATTAATGAAGTGGATGGAACAATGCTATTTCTTGAAATATGCTAAGATTGAGAATAACAGGTTAAAAAAGGAGTTGGTACTCTTGAAAGAGTCATTTCATAGGGTCTATAGGGCAAAGAAAGATGTATGTCAAATATGATAATTTCAATTAGCATGTAGGAGACCATCAAGGCTATATTAAATGTTTTTAAATGAACAATTATTATGATGGAAATTGCTAAGAATTTATCATGACCAGCCACATGACCCTGATGACAAAGAATTTGTTAAAGTGTTTATAGAATCAACTCCCAAACAACAAGATATTCTCTGTGAATTCTTTGTTCATGATCTGCTATTGGAAAAACATGTTGATTTCTTTATTAACCTTTTTTTGGATAAGTACAATTGATATCTCTTCTATCTACCATGCATAATCAAGTTCATTGACAAGAACACATCAGGGAATATTCTCAAGAAGAGAAAAATGTGGGTCTCTAAATAAGATACCCCAATAGTAAACTTGCATCATTTAAAGCTACCTTTTTAGTTGTTAAAGTGAATGAAACTATGAAGCAGAGATATGATGAGATCCTTTGACTTTATCATAATCATTTCATAGAACAAGGGGAAAAATTGATTTGTAAAGCTTGGCATGCCTGTGAAGAGAGATACACTCCATTTCCATCATATATAAAGAAAAGAGAATTGATCTCTCCTCTTAACATCAAATGGTCCTTCAGAAGAGTAGATGCCTTGGCCAAAATCATGAAAGACCTCAGAACAAATTGGATAGGGATGAGGTATAGATCTCCCATGTTGCTCTTTCCACCCCCTGCTTTTCATATTAATACAAATCAAGATAATGGAGTTTTCAATATGTGGAAAAAAGGAGTTACTTATCATCAAGGCTTCTTCAATGCACCTGAAGATTTTGATAAAACAACAAAGGATCTGTATGATATTAGTGCTAAGTATGAAGAATTAAACAAAGATGGAGGGCAAGGATACAACAAAGGGGTAGGAGGACCTATCAGGAATTAGGAAGGGGACGAAATGATGAGGTAAAAATAACCTCATCATGTTAACATAATAAAGCCCTATCTTATATATGCAAAATCCTTATTCTCTGCCAATTAATTAAACTTTAGGCAAAATAGTTTCTTATATTTTAAGAAAAATAATGCAAACTTTATTTCTTGTGATTTATTGAAGTATCTTGCAACGACAGATTTAATGGGTTGTTTTAAGTATTTTGTAGGGTAATAATCGGTCATCATACAACAATAAAAAACATTCAACCAGCATGAGCTCCAAAACAGATTGAAGATATGCGCTGGAAACATTCTCCAAAACTTTAGGATGATGGAGTGAAATCATAATTTATTTTGGTTAATTTTTGTTATGTTTTAAAAAGTTTAAAGACTTCATGGCTCGACTCGAGCCTCTTTAATATCTCTGTAATGGGCATTTAAAGACAAAGTTTTTTTGCAATTTTTTATAGAATTTTTCAATGGTAATCTAAGCCATCTGAAATATAGTACTTAGTTGGGAGTTTTCTATAAATATGTAATCTCCAGAAGCAAAATAGAAGGCATAATAGTAATGTTATGATGTCAACATATTTTCTGAATATATATGAATAAAAAGACTATTGCATATCAATTTATGAGTTGTTGAAATTATGGATGGAAATTATTTTTAATGAGAGAACTTTTGAAAATGTTGTGTATGTGACTTGAGGATGAACGTAGTAACTCGCGAGCTGGCCACTCGAGGGAGAGTATATTAAATAGATGAGTACTTTCCTTTCAATTGTCTTTATTGCATGAATAACAATTATGAGTATAGTTATTTTCCCGTGTTAATCTTGTATAAGTCATTAACACTGTTGTTACAGAGTCTAAATTTCCAGAGCACTCATTGTCTATCATTTTTGTGGTGTACTAATTTTTATGAACCATTAGTTGTCTAAATGTTTCATAGTTTGTTTACAAGTTTTCCCACTTCTGTAGTTTATACGCTTTTCAATTTAGTTGTTTCCATGCTTTCTTATTTAGTTATCATGTTTCTAGAATAGTCATTTTATGCTTTCTAGTTTAATATAATCTCATTTTTCTTTAAGATAAATTGTTTTCCAATTAGATAGTTAGATGGCCTTAGGTTAGGAATCAACGTTAGCAGCTCTAAAAATGGTTAGAAAATCTAAGGGAGGTAGTCAATTCTTCTTCTATTGCAAATAGCCTTGGACACTGCCTGGTCAACATATTGAAGATTTTATCTTCTAAAGTAATGGTATCTAACAACAGCCTATCAGATCACTTGATTCATCAGGGGACTTAGTCCAAAACTTTTAGGTGGGTTTCAAGTCTTTTTTTATTTTTATGTACTCGTAAAGATGAACCTTGGTTGACTTTCATTAGGGAGTGTGCATTTTAGAGAGTGAATTAGATGAGTCTAAATATTTGGCCAAATAATTTTACCTATCCTATTTTGATGGATAGATGTTGGATTCCCATATTTATTTGATGGATGGATGTCTATCTTGTTTTGATAGATAGTTGATGGATTCCCACCCTATTTTGATGGATAGATATTGGATTCCCATCTTATTTGATTGTTGGATGCTTATCTTCTTTTAATGGATAGATGATGGATTCTAGCCCTTTTTTTATGGATAGATATGTAGATAATTAAAACTCTCCTAACAATATCGCATACTTGATTTCTCATACTAACAATAATTTCACCTAATTCATCTATTTAATTAAATAATGTCAATTATTTAGTTAAATTCATATTTTCTCCTATTAATTAAATAAATCAATTTTATTTAGTTAATTCACTTTTCTCCATACTAATTCCATTCTCATTTGATTAAATAATAAAAATTCTTTATTTTTCATAATCATACTTCGATTAAATAATTCATGATTATTTAATTAAAGCCTTTTCCTCGTTCACTTGCACAATTAAATGATTTTAATTAATTGTTTAATTAGCTAATTTCTTTCTAAATCCTCCAACTTTTCCCACTTGCACAATGAATATTCCCTTGGAATATTCAAATATTTCCCCCCAAATGGAAATATCTCCAGCATAATTCCTAAAAATTAGGGAATTAGTTGAGTCTCTCATAGATTTGAGACCATTGGTATGATCCTTGATCCATGCCTCATGGATTATCAACCATCTAATTCATCCTAGATCCATTCTCATTCCTCTCATTTTATTTCATCCATTGATTATTCTTTTTGATCCTCACCATTGATCTTGATTTCAAAATTCTATAAATAGTAAGCATTTTTCCATAATAAATGAGCCACAAGATTTGAGTAAACTTACTGCCTTGAATTAATTGCCAAATTTGATCAATTTGAGAGCACTTGTGAGTCATTTGAGTTCATTTCTTCATCAAATTCTTCACATAACAATGGATTTTGTTTGAAGTGAAGCACTCCACATCCAATTTGGGCATAATACCACAATGGGATTGGGGTTTGCATCTCTTAGTTAGAATTACATTTTAATTAATTTATTCTTTCATGTTTTTGAATTCTAATTGAGTCTTGTGAAAAATTTCATTGGATTGTGTAGTTAATTGATCATTTTCTTAGTTATTTTAGTTTATTTGATGTCATTTGATCAATTAATTTTATACATTCATATAATGGCACACCCGATGGGACCCCACATCCTTAGCTAACAATTTTGTTTGAGTTTTCTCAAACTTTTTCAAGAACAAGAGGTAGAGCGACACATTTTCAAATTCCAGAGTGATGCATTTGCAAATTGTGATGTATATGCAGGTCAAAGGTTGGCATAGTTGCAAATTGTGATGCAATTGCTAATTTTATCTTTGTATTTGTAGAGCAATGCAATTTCATTTTACTAGATGTAGAGGGGTAGAGTGATGTAGTTTTTTGTCAGTTTGACACAGTTGCACTGACAATCCAATGCATTCATAGGTAAAACAAAGGGTCAAATTTTAGGGTTTTCATCCAAATTTCAACTTGATTCTACATCTAGCCCTAATCTATTATTTTTTTCTATTTCTGGTTAAGATTAACATTTTGCATAAACTAGGTGATGTATCAAGCATGAAGCAAAGTGTTCATTAACACTAAATCATGAATTCATCAAACTCCAAAGTGTTTATCAACACTTATGTGAATGAGAGCCTTAGAGATTCTTATTTTTATTCTTTATATTATAATCTCACATTTAAATTTGACCAGTACTTTTAGAATTAGACAACTATAAGTTAAAGTTTTCAATTTGGGCTTAAAATTGAACCACACAACCTCATCTTCATTTGGGTTTGAAAAGAACTTAAAAATCTCACACTTCAATTGGTGCTTTAGCAATCTATCCATATTTATCTTTGGTGCACCTAAAATGAACAAGAGTGTGTGCTTTATTTTCCATGTTTGGTAGACTAGCAAGTGTGTATCCTCTCCCCTTATGCTTTGTGTGATCTTGTTGAAGAGATACACTTCTAGTTTTTACTATATTTTCATTTTAAACCCTATAAGGTTGTTGCTATGTATCCTCTACCCTTGCACTTCATGTGATCTTGGTTAAAGAGAAATAGTAACACCTTCATTTTTTTCTTTTAAGTAGGAGGCCTTCCTTGACATACATCCCACAATGGAGAACTCAAGGCGACAACAAATGACGTTTTAGGGCACACTATATAAATTGGTTGAGATTGAAATTTGTAGGTCAAACCATGCATGTAACACTCTATACTTGCATGGGTTTCCCAATGCAATGTCTAAGAGGTCGAGGGTGTTCACCTAGTTCCAACCACTAAAAACCTATTTGTTTTAGAGGCCTAAGACCATCAAACATCTTCTTAAGAAGGTGCAATGGAATAGCATTGTTCCATGAAGTTATTTGCCATGTACTAATCATAGTTGAGGTGACAAACACCTTGTAAGGAAATTTTCCTTTCAAAGTAACATGTGTATCATGTATACGTGCATACTATAGTTATTCTATGGTCAATATTTTATCATGTGGGCCCAGCTTAAGAATATAAACCTACTTGAATAAATAGGATTGTGCTTTATTTTTGTTCTATTGATCTATTTCTAGTGATATTTATGGAAGAAATCTTACAAAATATCTCCCATTACCTATTGAGTCAGTTGAACACATTTCTTTATCATCAAAACACTTAAGTAAACATTAAATATGGTTATGAAAATATTTCAAACCCTTTGAACATATTTTATGCACTTGAAGGACATTATACTACTACATGCATCTAAGTATATTTTTTATCAAAACAATATCTTAGTGTGTTTCCTCGTATCATTGTCTATATCTTTTTTCATTGTGTCAAAGTAAACCTAGGGAACTACAATTTAGCATTTTGGTTTTCACAATATTGAGATTTTTCAGAAAATAATTTTCTTTTTTATAGAAATCTTAGTGCAAGACAACTCATAACTAAGATATTTATGTGGTAAAAATAATTCATGCTTAAATTAAATTTTAAGAATTGAACCCAAAAAGAACATTGAAAATCACTTGGAAATTTTCAAACATAATCTTAGGCTATCATTTAGAACAAGGATATCATATTCATTCAACATTGAACATTAACCATCGAATAAAACATCACAACATCTCATATCAAATAAAAAAAACTTAAACATTTGGACATAAACCACATTTGAAACCTTTATCACATCAACTAATTTAGCCTCATACTTGAAAATGATCTCTTTTCGAGGATTTTAGGTTGAGTTAGTAAAAATGATTATGGATAAACTAACTTTGGAGTCATGAGTCTACTCCCAAAGTAGTGAATTCATAGTCATCAAAACACAACAAAAAAATTAAATCAAATGATAAAAATCCTAAGTGTAGTCTAAGTTAAAAGTTTCATATCATTTACACCATCATTGATCCAAACCAAACCAAAACATCATCATTTACCACAAAAAATTCAGGTCACAAATATATTTCAAAATCATTTGTCTCAAATATCTCCTAAGATTAATAAACCTTGCATGGTCACAACTAGGTCTCAATACAAAAAATATATGGAGTTTAATCCTAGGGAATCAAGGGATCCTAATGTTAGTGATTGACCATATAGAATTCCTCAAACAAGTGAGCTTCCTCCAACTAAAACATAAAATTATACTACAACACAACTTCCAACTACAACTAAATCTCAAGTGGAAACTTTGTACATTGAAGTAGAACAAAAACCATGTGAAGTCACTCCCAAAGATATACTAGAATTTCACCAAAGTCAAAATTTCCTTCATGTAATGGAAGCGTTGATGAAACAAGACCCCACACATTACATGCTCAAACTTGCACAATTAGGTTCCAATCTTCCATCAAAATTTGATCTTAACACATTGGAGGAACAATCTTTTGAACAAATGACACAACCACAAGATCAAGCTTTTTCCCAATATGCTTCAAGGAATCACCCACAAGGGAATGGATACTCCATACATAATGTGATTCAAAAAATTCCAAAACCATCAATTTTTTTCAAAGTTCACCAATAGTGACTATAAAAGGGGTTTCTCAAATAAATCATTCAAATCAACATGGTAATACCTTACATAATACTCAAGTTTCGAACAATACCAATACAAATGTGGGTTTTCAAAATTCTTCAATTCCACCTACATTTAGTGCATAAAATCAAAACTTGGTAGGTTATGGGATTGATAAATCATCTTCTACTATGGACCAACCCTTGATTCAAGGTCAAAATCAACAACCAAACCCAAATCATCAATCACAAAACCAACATTCAATTCTAAACATAGTTCCAAATCCAAACATGGGTCCAAATAAAAAAATGGTTCAAAATCAAAACATGTTCCAAATACAAACATTGGTCCAAGTCAAAACATGGTTCCCAATCCAAACATTGGTTCAAATCAAAATATGGTTCCAAATCAAAACCTTGTTCCAAATCAAAACATTGGTATAAATTAGAATGTGGTTCCTAATCAACACATGAGTCAACAATAAGGTTTTTCTTATGATAAATTACAAGATTAATAGCAAGCACAAGCCCAACAAATGTATACTGAACAAAAAATGCTTGTGCAATAATAAAATTTGCAATATGGTCCTCAAGGTCAACAATACTTCCAATCTCAATGAAATGCAACACCACAGTGCCAATATGGTGGAGCATATAACACATCTCCCACACCATTATCTAATTCATAATATCACTCATACAATACACCTCCATATCAAGATCATACATATGTTCCATTATTGATTAACACAAACATGGATATTTCATCACAATTAAAAATATTGACCCAAAAGGTACAAGATATTCAAGAAGGTAAAGAAATCATATGCAATCCAAGACTTATGCCCCTATCCATTTGATAGAAGCATAATGGTGATACCTTTTCCTCCAAACTTTGAGATCCCAAATTTTGACAAATATAAGGGAAGAGGAAATCCAGAGGAACATATAAGAGATTTTTATGTTGCTTGCATGAAAGTCTCCTATAATGATTCACATATTATGAGACTATTCCCAAGAAGCTTGAGTGGATTAGCAATGGAATGGTTTTCACATCTAGCTCCAAGAATTAAGACAAGAGATCATAGATCAATTTTTCACACATTTCTCTTATAAAATTGATGTTGTAGTAACATTAGAGGATCTTTATACACTAAAAAAAATCATAGGAGAACCCTTGACTACCATTTTACAATGATGGAGACACAAATCAAGTAAGTGTAAATGGCCTATACCAAAAATATAAGTCAAAATGCTTGTTGGGAATCTAGGTATTGATTTGGATTTTCAATTATGTATGTAATGTGTCTCTACATTTGAAGAATTAATCTCCAAAGGGATTACTATCGAAAGAGATCTAATTACAAAAGGATCCAATCAAATATCCAATGTTAAACCATCATCTAGTAATAGCGACAAACCCTGATTTTGGGCTAAAAATAAGAACATTACTAATTATGGTGTTGTGGATGTAAAGGTGATCATCAATGCTCCTCATAAAACTACATTCTAACAATAAAATAAGAAAAATGTGAAAACTATCAATAATCAACAAGGTCAACAAGGACAAAAAAGATCAAACAATCATCCTCCAAGGCGAAATACATTCCTTTGGGAGAGCCTATTGAAATTGTCTTGAGTAAATTAATTCAAACTGATCTTATCAAACTTCCTAATTTTTGTCAATATGGAGAACCTAAAGTTAAACCTCCAAGGTACAAAGAGACTTATAATTTTGAATACCATTGTACCAAAGGTCACAAAACAACCAACTATATGAAATTGAAAATTTTCATTCAAGATCTTATAGAACATGGTGATATGAATATTGATCGAAGATTAGGAACTTTAGGAAAAAATGACCTTGGAATATACAAGAAACCAATGCTAGACCATGGACAAGGAAATCATGCAGGAAAAGGAAAGGGGGAGGTATATAACCAAGTCATCCATACCTATGACAATATTGTAGGAAACACAAATTCATTTGATAATCATGTATCAATCATTACCATTCAGGGAAGAAATCTAGAGTGTGGAGTCACCACATGATGGGGAAAGATAACCATACAAGGGTTTACTTTACAACCAAGATTACCACCCAAAGATAATGCCATAAATTATAGTCTCCTTGATCAACTCAAAAATACACCAACCCAAATATCTATTCTAGAGCTTTTGAAAATTTCACCAACCCATAAGGAAATTTTAGAGAAAGCCTTATCTTTATCATCTATGCCTAATGACATTGATATTGAATAGTTTCAAGCCATGGTAGGGCACATATCATCCACTCAACGTATTTTATTCATAGAGAATGAACTTCCATCCCAACCATTCCACAATTGTGCACTACATCTTGAGGTATCTATGCATAAGAAGAAGGTGAAAAGAGTCTCAATAGATGGGGGGTGAGGATTTAAACATTTGTTCACTCCAATTAATTACACACTTGGTCTATTCAGAAGGAATCACAGAAATAATTAAAGGATAAACAATAAGAGGTTATGATGATGAAGATAGATATTATAAGGGAACATCACATTACCTATCCAAGTAGGACCAACAATAGTGAAAACAACATGTCACTTTTGGGACATGCTGATTTTTTCTTGAAATCACTTTTTATAGAAAAACTAATGATTTAAGCCTTGAAAGGTTCCATCTAAAGATTTTTAATTAAAGAGGGATGTATAATACCTCCTTAGATCAAACCCCCTTGGATAGAACCCCTCTAGTATTAAATTATACCCACAATGGAGTCTCCTTCGCACCTATCAAAATGCTAGCAAAAAAAAAAAATTCTTTACCTTTTGAGGGATTAAATAATATCATTTAGAAATTATATTTTACAAGATTTTATCCATTGAAATGATCTTTCCAACAAGTATAGTTTTGATATATTTTCATTTTATCATGCATTTAATTTTTAATTTTTCTCAACTTAGGTTTTTCTTCAAACATTAAGCTCTTCATTTTGTAGAGGTGGAAAAATAGTAAACCATTACAGAAAAAAATTAAAAAATACCCTTTCCCTAGGTATTGATGTCCCTTTTTCACCAAAAAAAGAAAAAAATGGGTTACAATATATACACAACAAGTTAGGTTGTACAACACACATGTATGACAAAATTATAGTATTGATTATAAGGGAAAAATAGGTTTTGATGGGAACCAAAACCCTTTACAACTTTAGGTACAAAATGTTACTCAAAAGATAGAACACTAGACAGTCAACAACATCCAAACACCTAGAAACCACAAAAAATACAAACAGCTACTCCAAAGATAAACAAAGAAGAACAACAACCAAACAACAACAAGCAGCAGTGGGAAAAGCAGAGCTAAACCACATATGTAGCCTTACAACCACCACGAATAAAATTTACAAGGGATTGAGAGGAATGATTATGCTTATGGAGACCTATCTTCCTTCTTTGCACAAACATCCAAGAAAGATCATCCTCCAAAGGAATGGAACAAGGGGAATTAAGAGGACAAGCCACCAAAGGAAAAAGAGGAAAAGAACTAGGAGTGTCACTCCCACATCCAACAACAACTACAGGAGTTGTAGATAAACTAGCAGTCACAACATCATCAACAAAATCATCAACAACAACCCCACCAACCACAAACATAGTTGTAGAGAAGCTGACCGCATTAGTAGCAAATGCAGATGAACCAACAGCTACAAAAGAACCACCAACACCAACAACAACACTAGAACCAGAAGCCCCAACAACAACTGCAGAAGACCTAGGAGTAGCAACAACAACAACAGATGGAAACTGAGAACCATTAGCAAAAGAAGCCACGACTGTAGGGGCCAATTCATCATCCCCATAGTCATCATAAGATTCACCCACAGTAAGATGCTCATGAAGAGAATCTTTCCACCAAGTAACATAGCTCCGACGAGATTTCTAAAAATTTGCAACCAAATGACCTATAGAAAAACATCTCCTACAATGGAAAGAAAGACCTTCATAATCAAGAATTGGATACCATGGTTTAGTCCCCACCATCAAAATGACCTCCCCAAGTAAATATTTTGAGGTATCAACATCCACAAGAATGCGAGTGAAAGTTGGATGATCAAAGATAAGAGAAGATGAATCAACCAAACTGTGAACCCCTAAACCTGCAAATGCACAAAGAAGTCAAACATTGTTAGTGTTAGATCAAAATGCATGTAAAGATTTGAAGGATTCCCCATGAAATCCACTTATTAAGCTAAAATTAGGAAAATGAAGAACATAAAGCAAGAAACTTGAACTAAATCCTAATTAAGAAAATAAGTTAAAGATCTTATGGGGGAATTGGTGCCAATGATATGTTGCAATTGGCCCTTTCCCAATTCCTATGGTTGCAATGTGGATTGATGAAGAAATGGTCAAATCTCCAAAGAGATTTGAGCTAACCTTGGTACAAATGTGAAAATGATAGGAATGTATGGGTGAAAATAGCAAAATTAGTTCTCACTTGAAGTGAGTAACTTTGCATATGAGTTGTGGATGAAGATTGAGGAGAAGAGTCTCCAATTTATAGATTCAAATCTTGGAAGAGATAGTGGAAATAAGCAATGTGGGACAAAAGATAGTCCAATGGCATTGTGCCATCTTGTCCAAATGTGATTGGATGAGGAATGTGCAAGTTTTGGCCAATGTGCCAATAAATGCAATTAGGTGGCATTTCAAACTTGAGAAATGACATGTTGAAGAGGGAAAAGGAATGAAGTTAATGTCACTTGGCTCAAGGTCAAGGACATGTAAGAGGCTTTTAATGCCTTGTTGGAAGGACCAAGCCCACTTGGCCTTTTTGATTCAAAAGCTTTGATGCTTTGTGAGGGAAAATAGGAGAATTAATAAATCAAAGTAATTGATTTATTGTGCAAGTTGCATTCTCTAGAGAATTTTAGTGAGAAGGATTAACTTAATCAAGGATTTGATTAACTTAATGAAGAATTAGGTGATGTGACAATTTAGACTTAGATTTATGAATTGATTTAAGTCAAAATTGAGAGGAAATGATTCATTAAATAAATGATTTGATTTATTTAATAAAGAAGGAATGTGTTAGATTAAATCAAATAAGGTTTAATTTATTTAATTTAATAGGAGGACTTTAGAGATTTTAATCAAATAAAATGATTTATTTAATTAAACAACAATGTAGGGTTAATTAAATTAAACTGATTAATTTAATCAAAGGAGGTGATAGACTTAATCCAATAAATAGTGATTTATTGAATTAAAGGATAGAAAGTGATGAAATGCTGAGAATTTGATCTAAGAGGAAACGTTGTTAGTAATCGGGATTAGGTGTGCCAAAATGAATTTGTACATTTTCCATGTCTACATTTTGTCCCTATTTGAAGCAATGTACTTGTTGCTTTGATTCAAATAATAAACTGTTGTGATCGAAGGTCCAGGATTTTGAATTTTTTAGATGCCCCATTGCTACCCCAGCGGAAGGATATTGCTGGATATTGCCCCCTCGAGAGACCGGACGAAAATTTTGGATTTTTTGGATGGTCTTGCGAAAAAGATGACAAGTTGCCCAACAAGCCAGAAATGCCCCAGAATGCCAGAAAACTGCTTTAAAATGCTAGAAGTCACGCAAAACGACTCTCAGTTGGACGAAGACGGGCTCAGGGGACCAAAACTCAAGCTAGGAGGTCAAATTAGGTCAAAAAACCCTAATTTTCAGGCTTAAATAGATCGCGAGGGGTCATTTTCAATTCATTTTGCAATCTTAGCCTTTAGAAAATTTCAATTTTTAGCTCTAAGTTTGAGTGGAAATGGTGTAACGACAGCTTTCCAGGCACGTGACGAAGAGGGTTCAGACACATCAACGGCCAATCAGCGCAGGACCCGTGGTATGTACCCCTATCCGTATTTTAATTTTATCATTTTACGTGCATTAAATAGGGTTAAGGTTCTGCTCAAATTGCATGGTGCCATATGGCACCACCGAAAGTGTCTTATCACAACCATGCGGTCCCATATTGCACCGCATATGTGAAGTGCACCACACGGGGTAGTTTGCAATTTGGCATTTGGTTGGCCGAAAGTCCGCCACATGTCCATTCTTCACCACGCGGCGCAGTTAGGAATTTAGGGTTTGCGTCAAATAGGACCGCATATGAAAAGTGCACTGCGCGGGTCACTTTGTAATTGCTAAAATGGAAAACCCTACCGCGGCGGTGCATTCTGGAACTTTCCAAACTGTGCCGCACCCGCAAACAGCACCATAATTGCCAGTTTGAGGCAGATTTTGACTTTGAAACTTTATTTTTTCTGACGCGACGACCTTCCTTGTGCAGGAGGAGCCTGGTGTACTCTATTCATGGGAGCATCGATGGCCAATGCTTAGTAGATTAGGGGCTATGCCTGAGCTGGTCTAGGAGCACCTTGGTGCAATTGGCCTTTGGTACATTGTGTATGCCCCTCCTGTTCGGGCTCACTTAGGCATGCTTACGGCTCTGGAAGAGCGATGGCACAGTGAGACCTCCTCCTTCCATCTTCCTACTGACGAGGCCACTATCACACTTGAGAACGTATGGCGCATCCTCCAATTGCCCATTCATGGGACCCGAGTCATCTATGATCCAGATGTTGGTAGAGAGGCCTGTTACGGAGTGATGCAGATGGATGTTATTGAGTTTTGTGATGGTTTGATTGACCTGGAGCTGTATCGTGACCGTGTGCACATGTACCGACTAATTATTGCTGCTATTATCTCAGGCCTTGTAGTACCTGATCGGCGGGGTTGATACTTCAATCCAGGATGGGGACTTGCATGGGATCAGACGGTTCATCAGAGGGAGTGCTTTGCTTGGGGATTGGTACTACTGGCGTCCCTCTATAGGGATCTTCATGAGTTTGTCTCCTTAGACGAAAGGCCCATTAGAGTAGGAGGCACCTTACTGCATGTCTGGGGATGGGAGAGGATCACACCAGTTCCTTTGGAGATAGACGATCCCCTCGTTTGGCGGTACGACGGAGCATTGATGCACTTTTCATTTATTGGCACAAGTGGTATTCTACACTAGCGGTGAGTTCTTAATGAGATGAGAGAGTTCATTTGGAGACCGTGGATGGATATTGGTCCATGGGGAGATGATGTCCAGCAGCTCTTCTTCGCTCGACAGGACAGGCTGATGCAGGGCCGAGAGCATACCATGATTGAGAGGTACCTTCTAGACAAGGTTGCTCATCAATTTGGGGAGGTACAGGACAGGCTTGATGACTAGTATGTGGCCATCTTTGCACGTACTACTAGGGAGACAACATGGGGCCAGCCCATCCCGATAGTCAAGGCGGTGTCCTCTTTTAGGGAGTTAGTGGCTTGATCGTGGCCATATGATCAAGGGCCGAGAAATGCAAGAGTCACCACAGCTTACAGGGCATGGTTCAGACCTCCCCTCATATTGATAGTTCCAGGTGTAGTTGCCTGACGGCGCAGACGTAGGGGCCGGGCAGGTGGTAGGGGGCGAGGCAGAGGACAAGTTGAGGCACCTCCTCATCAGACACCTCCTAGGGATGGGGCCTAGTAGTCACTTGTGCGAGTAGGAGATCAGGACTATTAGCTAAGGGTAGATCCTCAGCATCAGCCAGCAGGGCAGCCGACAGGGCAGCTAGCGGGACAGCCGGCAGGACAGCCCGATCATCGAGATGTGTTGATTCAGCAACTACAGGGGCAGATACAAGTTTTGACTACAGAGAGAGACTAGGCACGATCCGAAAGGGATTAGGAGATAGGCCGGCGATGACAGTTAGAGAGTGCGGCGTCCTCATCTCGGGCTCGATCGATTGATATTCGGGATTATAGAGAGGCTATCAGAGAGGCCGAGTACTATCGACGTCATTATCGACAGGTAGTGCCGTCAGACTGCAAAGTACCTGATTTTTCTCATCAGACAGGGAGGCGACTAACAGAGGCACATGGTGAGAGATAGGATGGGGAGGGCAGTAGCCAGCAGGGCCCACCCCCCTTTTGATCACAGGACAGTTTTGCTTCATTTTTGATATTCGGGTTGCAGTATTTTGGCCTTATTGTACTATGTATCCGGTGGACACCTGATCCAATTCTGTATCATAACAGTGATTTTTGATGATATATATGAGATGATTCGCCCTTTTATGATGTACATGCAAATATGTGAATGCAAATATGTGATGTTATGAGATGTTTCTATCCTTATGGTTCATGTGATGCAGTGTATGTAACGAATGCATTTCTTTTTATATTTTCTGTGCTTTAAATGATGTAATGCGTATTAATGATGGTAATGGATGCAAATGGTAATGGTAATGGTGTAATGATAATGTATGATGTAATGATGTCTTAAGATGTTTAGAATAACAAATTTATATTATTCCTCATAACTTAAGATATGGATATGATATAATGCTCTTCTGATGTTAACTATCTAGTGGATGCAGGATGTATGCATGAGCGATGTTTTGATTACTGTTATAATACCATGTTAGTGTGGAAATAAGGTAAAAGAAACGTAGAATTAATGAGTTAGTGAGGATGATGATGGTGATTTTACATTTGCATATAGGAATTGAGATTTTCAAAGGGTCAATTGCATTATGTTTGATAACACACATAGGTACGATGCATCAAGGTATTAAGAACCAAGATGGCGTGGTACCTAGTGTGATGGACTTTGACTTGTCAATAGATAGGAGTATTCTTGTTCACACTTGGCATTCATACTTTATTCAGGATGTAGTTCAGACATTCTAAATATCTCAGACCAAAACACAGAAAAACAAGCTTTCCTATGTGGTCAACAAGATACTTAAAATATCCTCCCTACAAACCAAACAAAACATGCATAACTAAGTTATTTTACAAGTGTATCCCACAAGCATAGCAAATAAAAGATAATGATCACTACCCCATTCCTTTCTCTCTAAACTTGTTTTGTTTAGGCATCATCGAGAGGTCCTTGGAATGAGTGCAAACTAAGATAAGTCAAAAAAACCAAGATAAAATAAACAGACAAGCTAATGTTCTTCGTACCGCTAGCCAAGACTAACTACTATGAGGGTTACCTGATGCTTATGTCCATCATAGGAAAGCTTCATCTTAGGACATGTAGTGATTAGGGTTTTGATGGGGCCGATTGGGTGATAAGCTATTGATACTCCGAGGTGACTAAATTGCTTGCTTACTGCTCTAGACTTGAGACTTTGATGGTTAAGGTGTTCACTTTGAGACCTGCTAAACTTGCTTCTGATTGGCTCACCAAAGGGTGAAAGTGAAGATTGACTTTATTATGAGTGAGACATTCACGGGTGAAAGCAAGATGAAATGGATGCACCATTTTGGGTTTTTTCAAATGTTTTGAGGCTGTTTTTTGGTATTTTCAAGATTTACGATGAACAGACTAACTTAAAGACCTATCCTAGGGGTCTTGGGAGCTAATCCATAGATGAGCTTTGCCTACGTTATATACACAGAGACCACGTAGTTCGACTGATGATGGACTAACTTGATGATAAGATGGATGGACAAACAGGTTGCCCCCCTTTTTATTGCTTAAAGGACTGACTTAAGATGCAAACTAGATGGGCAAACAGATTGCCAATGCAACGGATGCCTAAAGGACTGACCCTATTGTCTCGGGGGATGATCAAAGATCAACCTTGCCTACGTTCAAGCTCAGAGATGACGTAGTTCGACAAGGTGAAAGAAAAAAACTGACAAGACTCAATGATGAATTTTGAAGATTTTTCTGAATGTTTCGACATGTTTTTGGATTTTTGAATGATTTGGATGTTTTTGAATTTTCGCATGATTTTTTGAATGTTTTTGGTTTTTTCTGATGAATTTTGAAAAAGATCACGAGAATATACATGAATCCGATCCGATGTTGTGAGAACGTGCCCCCAGTGTGGTACAATAGACTACTTCGATAAAGGTAGGACATACTGACCTTAGAAATGCCAAGTAGTTCTATGGTGGAATATGGTGTAGACACCAATGCAGGCTATGGTATGGATGCAAGTGGATGAGTGGATGAATGAGTGATGGAATGAGTTGTGTAGATCCTGGTAGATGGGGAAGGTGCTTTATTTACACTTGATGCTTGTTTGCCAGATTTTCACCAAGGTACTTGCCCAAAGCGCCACCGAAGTGGTTTTCACTAGAGGACAAATTTTTTTCTTTTTACTATTTTTTGACTTTTTTGTTGTCACCAAGACACCTATTTGCCAGGTTTTCATCAAGGTAACCATTTTTTCAGGACTTTTTCTAATTGTTTTTTTGTATTTTTTGGTTCTATACCTTGCAAGATTTAGGCATAAAACTTTTTGAGGTGCGAACTGTTCATGGGCTCTTGCAGGGGCTCACCTTCTGGTGTCGACAACTGATATGCCCCTGATTTGTAGCTTGCAGTGATGATAAAGGGTCCCAGCCAGTTGGGCTCAAACTTTCCCTTTGTATCCGGATTTGACATGTTCTTTTGGTTTTCTTTCAGCACGAGGTCACCAACTTGGAAAGTGCATTGTTTGATCTTCTTGTTGTAGCTCCTTTTTAGGCGATTCTGGTACACTTGTAGATGATTAAGGGCATCCATGCACCTTTCATCTAGTAATTCCAGCTCATTGAGTCTTGTGACCCTGTATTCCTCATCTGTGATGAGGTTTTGCAGTGATATCCTCAGTGATGGGAGCTCGATCTCAATAGGGAGGATGGCTTCTGATCCGTAGACCAGAGAGAACGGGGTGGCACCTGTTGGCGTATGGATGCTAGTGTGGTAGGCCCATAAGGCAGGATTTAGCTGCAGATGCCAGTTACGACCAGAGTCATTGACTATTTTCTTGAGGATTTTCAAAATGGTTTTATTTGTAGCTTCTGCTTGGCCATTGCCTTGTGGATAGTATGGAGTGGAAAAACGGTGTTGGATTTTGAATTTTTCACACAAATCATAGACATCCTGATTTTTGAAGGGCATCCCATTATCAAAGATAATGGATTGGGGAACACCGTATCGGCAAATGAGGTAATTTAGGATGAACTTGGATATTTGTTTTCCCATGATGTAGGTCATGGGAATTGTTTCGACCCACTTTGTGAAATATTCGGTGGTGGTGATGATGAACTTATGGCCATTGGATGAGGTGGGTGATATTTTACCAATGAGATCGAGCCCCCATTGTGAAAAGGGCTAAGGTGTAACAATGGGATGCAGTTCTTGAGCAGGTGCATGAATAAGGTCTCCATGCTGTTGACATTGTAGGCATTTTCTGACAAAGTTGTGTGCCTCTCTTTCCATCGTCAGCCAGTAGTACCCTGTTCTCAACGAATTTTTAGCCAAGGTCATACCACTTGAGTGTGACCCGCATGTGCCATTGTGTACCTCAGTTAGAGCAGTCAAGGCTTCCTCGGGTTTTAAACAACGTAGCAAGGTTCCGTCGGTACTTCTACGGAAGAGGGTCTCTCCTAGGATGACGAATCATGAAGTCCTTTTGAAAAAAGTGCGTTTTAGGTTCGGAGTGATGTCTGTGGGGAGGATTCCTAGCTTTAGGTAGGTATATATATCATGATACCAAAGATCACCGGGACCAACGAGTTCACACGCGTATTCTGACTTTGGTACCTCGAATGTGGGTACGAGAAGCTGTTCTACAAGGAATTCGTGTTTGGAGACGTTGCGAGGGATGTCTAGTAAGGATCCAATTGTCGCCATTGCATCGGCTGCTCTGTTGTTTGTCCTTGGTATCTGCTCAAAGGTGATGTCAATGAATGATTCTTTTAGGATTTCTACCACCTTTTTGTATGGTGTGAGCTTATCATCCTTCATTTGGTATTCATCGTTGACTTGGTTGATAAGTTGCGAGTCCTCATAGACTTTTAGTGCCATGATTCACCACTGTGCTGCAATCTTGAGGCCTACGGTCAAAGCCTCGTATTCTACAATATTGTTAGTACAAGGGAATGCCAGCTTGTATGATCTAGGTATGCAGCCTCCTTGCGGTGTGATGAAGAACACACCAGCTCCTGATCCATGTTGTGTGTGAGAGCCATCAAAGTATAACTTCCAGTGGTCTGCTACACCAAGGTTAAAAAGGGACTCATTTGGGAATTCTGATATGAGTGGGTTATCTGTGTAGAGGGGAGCTTCTGCTAGTTGATCTGCAATGACTTATCCTTTTATGGCTTTTCGTTCTACATACTCGATATCATGTTCAGATAATATCATTACCTACTTAGCCATTCTACCTCTAAGCGTTGCTTTTGACAATAGGTACTTTAGAGGGTCTATTTTGGCAATCAGCTTGATTTGGTGCGCTAGCATGTAGTGTCTGAATTTTTGAGCCACAAATACCAGTGCTAGGCAAGATTTTTCTATTGATGTGTAATTGAACTCGTGTCCCACCATTGTTCTGCTGATGTAGTAGATAGCCCGTTCGGTTCCCTTTTCATCATGTTGGGCTAAAAGGGCCCCCAGGGTGGCTGTTGTTGCTGAGATGTATAGGATTAATGGTTTCCCCACAATTGGTGGCATCAACACAGGTGGTGTAAGTAGATATTCTTTTATTTTTCTGAATGCTTGCTCGCATTTGTCATCCCATTTGAAAGCTACTCCCTTGTGAAGTAGGTGTGAATAGGCAATCTGTTTATCTGCCAGTTGTGCTATGAATCTTTGGATGGATTGGAGTCTACCTTGCAATCCTCTTAGTTGTTTTAACATTCTTGGTGCTTCCATTTCAAGGATTTCTTTTACCTTTGCAGGGTCCACCTCTATTCCTCTCATTGAAACTATGTATCTAGCAGCTTTCTCGATTGTACCCCAAAGACACACTTCTTCGGGTTGAGTCTAACCTTATATAGTTTGAGCCTGTCAAAGATAGCACTTAGAGCTGCTATATGGTCTTGTCTCTTCTTTGATTCAGCCAGTATGTCATCTACATAATCTTCGACTGTTTTATGGATCATGTCGTGAAAGATTAATGTCATGGCTCTTTAGTATGTAGCTCCTGCATTTTTTAACCCAAATGACATTATGTTCCAGCAATAGGTGCCCCAAGGACATGTGAATGCTATTTTGTGTTGGTCTTCTTTTGCGATCATTATCTGATTGTACCCCGAGAAGCCATCCATTAGGGAGAGCATCTCATGTCTGGCCGTCATATCCATTATCATGTCAATGTTGGGTAGTGGAAAGTCATCCTTGGGACATGCTTTGTTTAGGTCTTTGAAATCAGTGCAGATGCAGATGCCCCCTTTCAGTTTTGAGACTAATACGAGATTTGATACCCATTCTGGATAGTCGATCGGGTGTATGAAGCCAACATCCAGAAGTTTCTATAGCTCAATCTTTACAAGCAAGGCTATTTGTGGGTGCATCTTCCTTAGCTTTTGTTTGACTGGTTTTGCTCTAGGGTAAATAACCAAATGATGAACTACTACTTCAGGGTCCAAGCCTGGCATGTCTGCATAGGTCCATGCAAAATTTACCTTTTTCTCCTTTAGGAATGCTGCCAATAGTTCTTGTTCCTCTGTTTGAAGTGTTTGGGCATAGAATGTGATTTGTGGCTCTATTTCTGTTCCCAGGTTGACAGGGTTGCACTGTTCTGCCAATACTGCTGACTTCTCTTGGTGTAGAGTAGTAGGGGGGAGATTGAATCCTTCATCCTCTAGCACCTCGAGGAGGTTTTCACCATCGGATGTGTCCTTTATTTTTACTGTTTTATGTTTAGAGAGTTCCACAGTGTGGTTTTCACTCAATAACTCCGAGCTTATTCTCGATCTTTTTCTTTTGCGACTGAAGGACTCAATCGTCTCCCCATAGTATGCTTGTGTGTCCAGTGTGATGTTGAATCTAGCCTTGTGATCTCCGCATGGTATTGTATCCCTTAGTCCCATGAATTTCGAGAGAGCCTCATCATTTTCGAACGAGTCTAGAATTGGCGGTCCTCGTTGGTCGTGATCGATGAGTTGGGGGTACGCTAAGTGGATTTGGTGGGTTCATTGGACTGGTTCAGCGGGTGAGGCACTAATCATTAACAAGGTGGAATCCTCAAAAAGCCTAGGGAGACTTGCTATGGTATCCTCGTCTTCACTACTAGCACACACATCGGTAACGTCAAAGGTGTAATTGTCGAGTGGGATCCCTAAGCAAACGGGTGGTCTAGGGATTGTTGTTGTTACCTAAGGAGAGGACCGGACTGCTCTTTTGGGCGTACCTCTACCACGTACGGTTATACTTAGAGGAGTATAGCCGAGGCCAATGTTTTGCATCCTTCTTTCCACAATGATGGGCTCCAACCGTCCATCATTGTTTCTTCCTAGGCTTTCATTCCTGTTATAGCCCATGCCAAACATCATTTGTAATCCTCTGTTTGTTTCCTCCATGGGTAGGGTGGGAGTGGGTCTTTCATCTTGGTACAGAGTGTTTGTGATGTCCTCCTCGTCCACATTCTCCAGACTAAGATCCCCCCAACGGTGGAATCCAGAGGGTTCCGTTCTAGTGCGAACAGGTGTTTGAATCAATTGTGGTTGCCCATGTGACCTAGGAGATTGTGGTAACTCTCCTACAACAAAAGCATTTCTCTTCATTCTATAATCACCGCATCCATTGTCCTGTATCATGTTCTTAATCTCGGATATATTGGGGATGGCGGGTGTCTCTGTCGTAGAAGTGGAGGCGAGATTAGCTGGGTCTATGTATGAAGTGGATGGTCCTTCATCATTTTAGGTACTTGAGGGATCTTGTAAAACTTGGCTTCCAAGTTTTTGCAATAGGCGAAAGGTTTAGGATCCCCATGTATAGTAACCTCCTAGTTTTGATATGAGAACTTAATGCACTGGTGATAGGTTGAGGCCATTGCCTTCATTCCATGTATCCATGGGTGTCCCAGGAGGATGTTGTATGGTAGATCAAGGTCAAGAACTTGACAGGTTGTTTCCATGGTTGCTGGCCCCACTTGGATGGGGATCTTGATAGTGCCCTGAGACACTCTTTCCTGGTCATCATATGCTCTTATCGTGATGCTTTTGTTCTTATTGATGGAATCCTCGGCGCATCCCAATTTTTTTATGAGTTTCAGCGAACAAATATTAAGACCTGCACCACCATCTACCAGGACTCGTTTGACTTTCTTTTTATGGATTAGGACTTGGAGGTGGAGTGCATGATTATGAGATGGGTGCGGGGGGAAATCTTGGTCTGAAAAATGTGATGAGATTTGGGGTAACGATGTTACCCACCATAGCCTGAAATTGCTCTGTATCAAGGGTGGCAGCGTGCTTCATCTAGGATCTGTCTATGGGCGGCGGAGATTTTTAGTAATTCCATGATGGAGATTTGTGCGGGTGTTCTTTTCAGCTGGTCAATTACATTGTAATCATAGGGGATGGCCTTTGTGTTGGTAATGGGGGTCTTAGCAGGTGCCCCAGCAATGGTAACCTTTCCACCTCATGTGGTGACTCCACAGTCATTGTTGGCTCCCTTGATATTTATGACAGTGACCATCTTGTCGACACATTTGACTATCTCCTCGTATACTAGATTAGCACTAGCATACTTTTGCTTACCCTTATTATTCCCTTGGTTATTTCCCTGATTGTTCCCTTGGTTATGATTTGGCATCAGATTCGTGTAGATTTTTAGGTCTTGGTTTCCGGCCGGTTGCTTGATGTTGATGACCTTATCCTCGATGAGGTCCTAGATGATATTTTTGAGTCTCATGCAGTTGGCGGTGGTGTGTCCTTTGAATTTGTGAAAGTCACATAGGAGATTCTCATTGTACCATGGCAGTTTGGTCATGGGCTCCGTGTATTGCTCAGAGTTAGAGATCTTGATTAGGTTCTCTTTGACCAGTTTCTTCATGACAGACTCAATCGATTCACCAAGGGCTGTGAACTTCCTCTTGGGGGAAAATTTGTTGTGGGGAGGTGGTCCTCCTTGATTACCCACATTGTTAACTTGACTGGTGGAAGGTGGTTGTGCCACTACCACATTAGTCTGCATATTAATGTGATTATGATTTTGTGGTTGATGATGGTTTTGGGTATTTTGCTTAGGAGCACTGATGACTACCTTAGCGTCAACCACACCGTCATTTGTGATATTTTTATTCCTCGACCATGTTCGAGGTTTATCATTGTAGTTGTTAGACGGGCGGTTATCCTGCGGTGGAGTGAATGTTGGTGCACCTTCTCATGTCGTAAGGGCTCTTTCAATGTTGAGCGCCTTTGGAATTAGTTGATCGTATGATATGATGCACTGCATTTTCAAGTAAAATGCCAAGTTTTTATCAAGGTTGGCTATGATGGTGCAGACTTGTTGTTCTTCTGGCATAGTCCACTTGCTCTGATTGGCCTTGGATCACCATCTTTGCAAGAAGGATGCGAATAACTCTCCTTTTTCTTGTTTGAGTGCAGATAGTTCCTCTAAAATGACATCCGCACCCATATTAAAAGCATAATTTTTAAGGAAAGCCTCCACTATTTCCTCGAATGTTTTAATGCCCGTGGGTAGGCGAGAAAACCATTCCATAGTTGGACCAGTCAGGCTTTGGGGGAAGAGCCACATTAGATACGTGTCATCATATGCGACTTCCATGCAGTGCACCTGAAATTCCCTGATGTGGTTTTCAGGGTTGCCCGTTCCATTGTATTCATCAAATTTGGGGATCTCGAATCCCTTTGGGAATGGTACCATGGTGAGACTTCTATTGAATGGATAAGGGCACAAGTTGCCTAGTGTCCTTGTGGTTTTTCCTGCTTGCAAGTCCAACACCTACTGTGAAAGCAGTTTGATTTGTGTTGTGACATCTTTGCTTGGATCGGGGGGTGGGATGAATGAGTTATAAGGCGTTTGGGGAGTGCGCGTGGTGGGAGGAGTACTAGTGGGAATTTGCTGCAAGCTTGGTTGTGCGTTTAAGGCTTGTTGGTAAGCCTGCATTTGTGCCAACAACGCCTGTTGTTGATCTTGCTGTTGCTGTTCCAATAGCGCTTATTGTTGGTCCATCTGTTGTTGTTCCCATGAAGCCTGCTATTGGTCAAACTACTATTGAGCTAGTAATGCTTGTTGTTGGTCTAGCTGCTGTTGCGCCAAAAATGCTTGTTGTTGGTCGAGCTGCTGTTGTGCCAACAAAGCTTGTTGTTTAGCTTGGTGCTGTGCCTGAAAGTCTTGTAGGGCTTTTTGGTAGGCTTGTAGGTGGATTGCTTGCAATTGCGTTTGGTATTGAGATTATGCCTATTGTTGGGCTTGAGCTTGAGCTTGTGCTTGAGCTTGGGCTTGTGCTTGTGCTTGGGCTTGGGCTTGAGCTTGCACTTGGGCTTGAGATTGAGCTTGCACTTGGGCTTGAGCTTGCGCTTGGGCTTGCTGCTTTTGCTATAGTACTCTTTGTTGGTTGGCCTTTTGGAGGGTTTGGATTAGAGTGGTGAATGAATTTGTTGTGTTGGCTTTCAGTGGGATTGGTGGTGGAGTAGGAATCATGCCAAATGTCGTGGCGGGTGGAGGGATTGTGGTGGTGATTGTGATTTGGGTTGTTGGAGGGGTGTTTGAGACGATTGGTCCTTGAGGAGGCATGCTTTGGGAGACTTGAGGACCAATAGATGCATTAACCATGGTGACAGGAATAGTTGTGATTTGCTGTGAGGATATGGGCAAAAGAAGCGGGTTCAAAGTGGTGGTCGGATTGCTTGGATTGGAGAAATTTTTGATGGGTAAAGGTGGAAGACCTATTCCAAGAGGTGATGCAGATGCGAAAGGAAGCAGGGGAAGGGATGATGCACCACTTTGGAAAGAGAAAGGATTGATAGCTTCCGTCGTTCCAAACAAGCCAACTTCCTCATGCAGTGGGGCAGTTGGTATGTTCAATTGATAGGCTGGTGTGGCGTGAAATGAGGATGAACCAGTGGGATTATGAAATGTGAGTGGGTTGTATGGGTGAGATGGGTTTTCTGGAATAGATGTAGCCGGTGTGGGGGTGATGATTGCTTCTTTATTAGCCACAAGGCAGTGTTTTTGCAATTCCTGAAACATGGCACTCCCCTTGTTCACATTTGGGGAGGTTGGTGTGATGACTGATGTGGTGCAAGGTACTTCTTGGTTGATGTTGGACAATGAGGATGCATCTGTACTAGTGCTTGTGTTAAGGTCGGGAGGGGGCATGACCCCTCCTCTTGCTATCGTATTTAGGTATTTGAACATAGCACTAACAATTTTGTGGCTCTCTGGATTTTGAACCATTTCCATGATTTCATTTGGTGTCATCCCCATGTCTTCATTTGTGCTGTCCTCTTGATGACTCTCCTCTTGAGGATTTTGTGATGATAAGGGAGAGTTGCTTGGGGGATTGCTTGATCCCACTAGGTTCACTTCGGTGTTTAAATGACTCATGTCCATAGAAGCTGATATTTCTCTAATATTCTCCATGTCCTTCTTGTATTAAGATCTTGTTTGGACCATAAAAAATAGGGATTTGTTCGATCCTAATCCTTTAGGTCCAAAAGAGAAGAACTAGGGAAGCTAAAAGATCAAAGATGGTGATAATGGTGATGGGTTAAACGGATGGGATGAGTGAGAACCTTTTTTGAAGAACTTTTTGAAGGTATGTGATAAAATTTGTAAGGGCTTTTGATTTGATTGATTGTGATAATTTGACTAGATGCGTTAAGTCAAACAAGATTGTTGTGAAGTTGTTTTCCCTAGGAAGTTGTGTTATCCTAAGGGAACTTGCACAAATGGATGAATTGACAAAGTGTGTTATGCCAATGTGTTTGAGAACTAATAGACTTTAAGAAGTTGTGTTATCTCAAAGAAAATTTGTCCAATGGTTTAAGACTATGCTGGTTAAGTGTGTTAAGCCAAGGTATGATGATGTTGATTTAGCCCTCTAAGTTTAGCGTGATGATTGATTTCTAGAGTTCTCAAAAAGGTTTGATGATGAAATGAGATTTGGTTGATGGAGGAATGGATGAGAATGACAACTTTGATCTTGAACTTTAACCTAGATGCGACTCTCTCTCTACAAAAACCTTGGTATTGAAGAACACGCTAGACTTCCTATGGGAGAAATGCAAACCTTTGAAAAAGTTTGAGATTTTGCTGGCAATAAAATGCATACAATGTGGGATTGTTCCTTGAGGCTTTTTTGTAGAAATTGTATACAAGTCTCTCCCTTACTTTCAAAGAGCATCTCAAGGCGTTGCTCACGGATTTTTAGACTCACTTTCTTGAACTTTGGCTTTGGGATTTTATTCTTGCGAGAAATCATTGGAAACAACACGTGTAATTCAATTTGTCTCTTTATCTTGGTTAAATGAGGTTCTTTTTATCCAAGACACTTGCTTGCTTAGTTTTTCAAACTATATGTCTAGTGTCCCATTTTCTTTCTCATCTCACAAGGTCCTTTGTGTGGAAATCGAGGAAAATAGGGCAAAAGTTTCCTTATGTTTATCCTTATTGGAAACAAATGATGGTAGAACTTGTACACTTAGAAACCTCTAGGAATGTGATTCCTAGGGAAAGCAAGAGTGGGCAAGTTCGTCAATAGGTATTTGTTTCCCACAAGGTGTTTGAAATTTCAAGGTTTTTTGTGTATGTTCATTTTTCAAATGTTTTCAAGATCAAGCAATGTGTTCTTTCCAAGCACTTTTACACTCCTAGGTTGATGAGGCAATACATTGTTGGGTTCCCACTTGGATAAATCCAGCTGCGTATATCTTGTGTGAATGGCTAAATGCTTGACCACACTGGCTCCCCTCCACGACACTCACTTATTCGGGTCAGCCAAGCATTAGTACCCATGAATCTCCCATGGCATACCTTCCATTTCCACAACAAGACCGCATGTTACGTGGGGCGGCTTCAAAGGACATAAACTTTTGCACCAACAAGATAGTCAAGGTTTTGGCCTTTTTCTAAAGAAGGGGTTCTAATTCGGGCATTCCATTCATGGGAGATTATCCAACATCGGTGAGAGTCCATTGCTATCCATCTCATCGGAATAATCCTCGTGATATTGGCCTTTGTTCAAATATCCACACTTATATCCCAGGTGGAAGTCACTTGGCTTTAGCGTGTTCCCGGTTGGGTCATTCCCTTGGGTGAGTACTTTTTCCCACAAGGCAGGCCCTCTAAGATAAACAATAGTGAACAAACATTATTCGTAGTTCGATCAACTTTTGTTTTAAAAAAAAAGGAGAACACTCGCAATAAGTCTATTCACACACGCATGTTTTGTTCAATTTTAAGTGCCCAAATCAAAATGTGGAGGCAATCTTTTTGACAAGTTAATATCACTAAAATGCTTTTGACTCTCAAGATCGCTATAGAGTGCGAGAGAAGCGCATATGCATTTTATTGATGTTAATTTGTTAAAAAGTTTGCAAAACATAAAAGACACTTATTAATTTTAACCTTCAAAGCAATGATGAATTCTTTTTAAAAGCACCAAATGAAGTGTGAAATTGCCTTGTTCAATTATTACCTTTCAAACCAACTCTAGTGTATTTGCTTAAAATTCTTTTTAGCCCCTTGGCAACTTTAAAAAACAAAGTTTGTTTGTTCTTTTTAAATCCCAATGAAAATTTAGTATTCTAAGGTCAAAGATTTTAACAAGTTCCTTAAAAAGTGTTGAACAATACTTTGCACAAAATGAACATGATATAAAAGAAAATTTGAACGTTTTTTAAAGCCCAAAGTAAAATTAGTTTTCCTAAGGCCAAAGATTTTAGCAAATTTTCTCAAGAAGTGTTAAAGAACACTTTTAGCATTTAGAAGCACTTTGGGTTTGTGAAGATAACATCATGGTGAACTTCTCCTTTTGCTTCCATCCTGCAAAATAACAAAAAAACAGAGAGTAAAAAAAAGAAATACAGCAAACCAGGTTAATACTAAAATTTTTTTATTCAAATTTTAGAAAACCAGACTGATCCCGCGATAGAGTTTAGCAAGTGCAACGCTGCTTAACAGGTGTAGTGCTTCTTAAAAACACAGGCGGTGCTATACAGTGCCGCGCGGTTGACTGTATGCGGTGCTCTGCAGAAATAGAGATTGTGGGTGCGGCGGAGTCCGACAAATTTTCAAATTTGGAGCGCAAGAAGCAGTTGCGGTGATATATGGTGCCGCGGGCTTCGGGAGGTGCGATGCAATACAGCACCGCGTGTCTAGTACGCGGTGCAGTTTCCTATATATGCACAAAAAATGTGAAAAAACCGCAAAATTTTGAAAGAAAAACGTGTCAAATGTGAACAAGCCATCCTTCTAGCGCTAAAATGTGAACCCCTAAACCTACAAATGCATAAGGAAGTCAAACATTGTTAGTGTTAGATCAAAATGCATGTAAAGCTTTGAAGGATTCCCCATGAAATCCACCTATTAAGCTAAAATTAGGAAAATGAAGAACATAAAGCAATAAACTTGAACTAAATCCTAATTAAGCAAATAAGTTAAAGATCTTATGGGGGAATTGGTGCCAATGATATGTTGCAATTGGCCCTTTCCCAATTCCTATGGTTGCAATGTGGATTGATGAAGAAATGGTCAAATCTCCAAAGAGATTTGAGCATAACCTTGGTGCAAATGTGAGAATGATAGGAATGTATGGATGAAGATAGCAAAATCAGTTCTCACTTGAAGAGAGTAACTTTGCATATGAATTATGGATGAAGATTGAGGAGAAGAGTCTCCAATTTATAGATTCAAATTTTGGAAGAGATAGTAGAAATAAGCAATGTGGGACAAAAGATAGTCCAATGGCATTGTGCCACTTGTCGAAATGTGATTGGATGAGGAATGTGCAAGTTTTGGCCAATGTGCCAATAAATGCAATTAGGTGGCATTTCAAATTTGAGAAATGACATGTTGAAGAGGGAAAAGGAATGAAGTTAATGTCACTTGGCTCAAGGTCAAGGACATGTAAGAGGATTTTAATGCCTTGTTGGAAGGACCGAGCCTACTTGTCCTTTTTGAATTCAAAAGAGGAATATTCCTTTTTTGATGCTTTGTGAGGGAAAAATAGAAGAATTAATAAATCAAAGTAATTGATTTATTGTGCAAGTTGCATTCTCTAGAGAATTTTAGTGAGAAGGATTACCTTAATCAAGGATTTGATTAACTTAATGAAGAATTAGGCAATGTGACAATTTAGACTTAGATTTATGAATTGATTTAAGTCAGAAATTGAGAGGAAATGATTCATTAAATAAATGATTTGATTTATTTAATAAAGAAGGAATGTGTTAGATTAAATCAAATAAGGTTTAATTTATTTAATTTAATAGGAGGACTTTAGAGATTTTAATTAAATAAAATGATTTATTTAATTAAACAGCAATGTAGGGTTAATTAAATTAAACTGATTAATTTAATCAAAGGAGGTTATAGACTTAATCCAATAAATAGTGATTTATTGAATTAAAGGATAGAAAGTGATGAAATGCTGAGAATTTGATCTGAGAGGAAACGTTGTTAGTAATTGGGATCAAGTGTGCCAAAACGAATTTGTATATTTTCCATGTCTACAGACACCACACATGCTACAGTTGTTTGGTTGTAGGGTGTCCAAACCAAAGGAGATGATGCTATTAAATTTTTTTTGTTAACTGGAGGGGATGCTATGAGGTCGGTAGATTGGTTGAAGGTTGTATTGGCTCAAGATAGGGAGGATACTGATCTCCTACTGCAGAAAGTCACAAAAAGCATGGAGTTCACCGAAGATAAACTAGTAAAGTGTGGGATTCTTCCTTTTCCAAGGGTTTTTGAACCTTGGGAATGGTTTGAAATCTTACAAATGAGGCATAGGGCCTTAAAGAAGATTCATAAACAGGCAAGGCAGATTGAGGACAATTTGAATGGTATCCATGATAAGTGTATCTCATTCTTTGAGGTCATGACTAGAAGGAAGAAGTTTCTCCGAAACATCTTAATCTGGAGCAGCTTAGGAAATGGTGGAGAGATGTTTATTCTCCAGTCAGTGAAGGACCAGTTACTGGGCATTAACTAGATAATGCTGCAACTTATATTGCAGTCATGGAAAAATACTTGACTAATAAGGCTGATTGGGATGGTGCAGTTAGGCAGGTAAGAGATGACATCAAGTCTCTTGAGAGAAGGATTAGGGTTTTGCCTGTGCCACCTGTTGCTGAGCTGGATAGAATTTTATTGGCCGTGCATGGTGAAGAAGATTGAGCTAAAGACAAGGATGGGGAGTAGCTATATAGGGTTACATTGAGATTTGTGCTTCCCATTATTCACATGTATTGGGCCGACCTTTTTGGTATCTTGGTCGTTTTGGATGAAATTGGTGCCCATGGAACATTTCATATTATGTTCAAATATCTTTGAGGCCGACCTCTTGTAGGTTATGTTTTTATTGTCAATTATCTTTTTTGGACCGACCTATCTTAGGGATTCTCTATAAAATAGGCATGTCACCTCATTTGAGAAGAGAGATAGAAGGATATATAGACATAGAGATAGAAAGAAAATAGATAAATGATATTAAAGCGACTTAGGGTTTATTCTCAAGAAAGTGTTGTAATAGAAAACTGGAGTTGTTGCTATTTTGGATGATTTAATATAACAGAGATATTGTGATTTGGTATCTATTTTATGGAGTTCCATCTGGCATGGTTCTTGTTGTTATATCTTTGAAATTGCTTATAATTTTATGGTTAAATGGTTTGGTAATGCTTAGGGTTTCATGTTTAGAATGTTTGCAGCGATCTCTAGCCCATACTTTTTGCAATTAGCTGATTGTTAGCTGCTTTGCAAAGTTAGCCTGGACTTAAAATTGTGCTTAGTTCAGATATAAGGGTTTGTTCATCTCAATTGCAATAGGATTGGCTGAATGAATGTTTGTGATTTGAAAATATTTAAATACCTTAGAAGATTGCACTATTTCTATGAAATTGCAGATTCATCTGGGTCAAACAAAAAGTAGTTTATGAGAGATCGGTCCATTTTGAGCTTTTTATCTTTTGGCATTTTCAATCTTAGGGTTAGAAGTAGTCTTTGAATCATTTCTAAAACCTTTATCTTTTTTTGTTTCTTTATTTTTAGGGTTCAAATCCAGATTTCAAGTATCAATTCATTTTTTAGATCTGATAAATTCGAAGTCCAGTGTTTTCTTGTAGTAAGGTCCCATTGTGATTACCAACATTTTCACATTTATCACTGAGTTGTTTTGTTGCATTGTCAAGACCTGACATTAGAGACCTTGGGGTTATCTCTTTTCCCATAGAGATTTACCTTTCAAGAGAGATAGGATATCATATTATGTCTGAGTTGTTGCTATGCAGAAAACACCATCAACAATATTGACCATGCTTGTGATGACATAAAAGGGAAAAAATCCATTCAATGAGGATTATTTCTCAATTTACATACACAAACACTATTACACATAATTTTAAGCACTTATTTTTGAGCATGTGGATCCAAGGATGAAAGATATTAGATCTATTTGATATTAGAGGATGAAACCTAGATTTGATTTCAAATGTTAGAGGATGCTGCTCCTTTGGCTAGAGGATAATCTCAATTAGAAGTCATATCAAGAAGCTGCATTTGGTGATGAATCAACTGTATTGAATGCAATTCTAGTTGATTTCCATTGTGAGTATGTACATGATAGTTTATTTTTACTCATTACTATTATAAGATTTTTTTTATTGTTGAACATTTAAATATACTCAAATTCTATTGTAATAAGGAAATGATTGAGAGTTACTTTTATTATTTGTTTGGTTATAGTTTAGAATGCAATGACAATAATGTGATGTAAATAGTGTTTAAATACTAAAACTTGATATTATTTGAAAAGGGTTTAAAATTAGTTTAAATTTAGATTTGTAAAATTATTTTGGATTGAGATATTACACCTTTCCCAATTTTGGTCTCCTCTTGGAAATAGATAGATCCTTGTTGTGCCTACAAGTGACACATCCCCAATCAAAGACACTATTAGTACACATATTTGTTGTACCCAAAAATTATAAAAAATAGTTAATTGTGTCCCCTTGTTTGCAATTACTCTATTTATCCACCATACCAATATGAGAAAACCTAAGTGGTTCCCTTGTTATGGTTGCCAAATATTTAGTAAAATTCTAAGTCTATGCCTATGTGGGCCCTCATCATTTTTCTAGGTTGTAGGATTTCACACTTATTTAGGACTTATACATTAGGTCCCAACATTCAAAATTTCCCCAAAACCCTAGCTTCTGACTCATTGTTGTAATATTTTCTAGTTACTTCATGAGTTCTCATCCCTATCTGTCTTCTTGACTATCTTAGAGTTCTAAAAATCCTTGAAATTTTGGGACCCCCACTCTCATATCTCTTCATGTTTCCGTTTGTCCCCAAGTCTTTGTTGAAAATTGAGGTGCTCTCTTAGCTTAATACTCTGTAAAAGTTAAATATTGCTAATCTAAATAAGATTTTCCTTTTGTTACAAATTCTTTGTGGGTGATTATCTTGATTAATCCATTTTACTGTTGTAGAATGTAGACATAAGTTGATAGAAGAAGTAGACATGATATTAGAAAGATTACACAAGCATATACCATGGAGAAAACCCTTTTGGGTAAAAAACTCCACCGATAATTAATCTATTATTCAATCTCTGAAGTAGATTATAATAGCTCCAATTCTTGCTTGAGAATGCCTCTTTTGCCTTCACCAAAACTTCTTCACAACCTGCAATAAAAACTGATCATAACTCTATCCAATTGTTTGAGATAAATATGCTTTAAATAGCTTTGTAAACTCAACATGAGTTATAATTACAATGCTCAAGCCCTAACCCTAAAAGGTACACCTATCTCATGCCAATTGAGTTATCTCATGAAGAACAATGTGCAAATCCCATCTTCATGCATTTGGGCACCCCAAACTAAAGTGGTAACTTAACCTTTATTCCAAAGATATCTCCAAAGCTTATCCTCAAAGTTGGCGGCCAAAAGAGGGCCCACTTAACTCAGCCATCTGAAATATCTTAACATGCAAAGGAGTTAATTCCAAGAAGCCAACTTGGGTGCCCAAAGTGGGTCCAAGTTAATTCTTGTTAACTTAAACATTTCTCAACACCATTCATGCAAGAATGGTCATCTCTTGTTAACTGAGGGTAGTTCCTGTTATCTTTCATGCAACTCAAGTTATTAGCCATGCATTCCAAGTTAACTGAAGTCAACTAACATGCAACTAAAACTAACTGAATCTAACTAACCCATAACTGAACTGAACTAAACTGAATTGAATTGAATTGAACTGAACTGAACTGAATTGAACTTCAACTAAACTTCATTGTTCAAATAAACCTTGTACACATCACCCCCTATTTTATAGGACCTCAACATGCATAAATCAAAATCCCTATTTTGTAGGAACCTAGGATGCATTTCTGAAGTGTACTCAATTTACCAACCAGTTAACTAAACTCAAGGTGAGTTGTCACCTACCATATGTGCACCCATGTGCTCCTATTTTGTAGGAGCTAATTCCAAGGTGTCCACACATGCTTTTAACATTTAGAATTAATTATAAAGGTCAATTAACATGATTATTTCATCAAATATTAATCTCTTCCTAATCCTAGTGTTGTTGAGCACATTCCAAGGACTTAGGAGATACATGAAATAAATAATGTTTAGGATTGCAATTAAATGACATCCTATTTCCAACAGTCTTGAGCCTATGGGTTGACTTGGGACCAAGGGGCTATATCCCAAGGTTTCAGGTCCCCACATGTTCCTAATCTCCACTCCCCTTCAATATCCATATCCCTTTGTTATTGTTTGAATCTCAAGTCATTGTATGGACTTTGGACCTTAGAACCCGTTTCTAGATTATGTGTCTCTTATAATTTCCTGATCTCATTGTTCCTCTTTCTCAATGATCCTAGATCCTTGTCAAACCCTTGATCCTATTCCTAATATTATTTATCTCCTTAGATCCCATACCTCCAAGGGAACTCCAAAAACTTGCACCTTGTTGTAGGTGTAAGGCCTACCCTAACTACCATGACTCACCCACTTTTCTTGTTCTTGGTCTTAAGCCCACTTTCAAACTCGATCCTCATGACACTTCCATTTCTAATATGTATCCCTTTCTTAGCCTATGACACAATCCCATAGTTTTTTTCTCCAAAATTTCTAACTTTCTCCTTGGACCCAATTCCCATAGTGCTCCCATCCCCAATTTGTGATCCCTCCTAGGACTTTACCCCTAAACTCCCCTTTCACTCTCCTTGTTGGTTCCATTTCCACTTCTCTCACTACTCTCGACTCATGTCCACTCAAGTGCAACTTTTTAGGTCCCTCAAGAGTTCATGAGTTGTTGAAGGGGTTGCTAAAAATAATGCACAATAACACTAGAAGAGGATATGATCCAAAATAATAAAATGTAACATATCATGATCCACCTCATAGTGAAATTATTTAATTTTTATTTCATAATATAAGAGAGTTGTCCCTTAGACACCATCTTGCATATGTATATATGTACATATGCATACATAGATAAACCTACATACATATCATATATATATATAATTTCATAGAAAAAATATTATTTAATTTTTAAATATTAAAACATCAAATTTTTAAATATATATTAATATCTACAAATGAAACTATAACAAAATTATTAATATATATCTATCATTCTATCAACAAACAAATTACAACATAATAAATAAATAATTTGCCATATTAAAATACAAGACATTAATATCCATTGGCCATAATGTGCCAAAAACTCAGAAGATTCTATGAACAAAGAGACTAAATAATTTGCCATATTATGAAGGTATCAAAAGTGAGACATTAATGGACCTATAACACGACAAAAACTCTCAAGATTCTACGAAGAAGTATGATACATTTAGACAGTTCCAATAAAAAAATAAATTCAACATCAAATATGAAGCTTCAATAGCCCTCACTTGAAGCCTTGATTGCAAAATCCAGTTTTGGTAGTGTGGTGCTCTGCATTATGACATTTTCCAAACTAGTCGGAGCAGATGGTGCTCCTGCAGCAATCATAGTGTTCACAGTTTTTCTCTTTTTCTGCTTTGTTTACACCTTCACAAGACTTACTGCAACAAGGTTGCCCCCTGGGCCCTTTGCATGGCCTATCATAGGAAATCTCCACCAGCTAGGAAAGCTTCCTCATCGTTCTCTTAAAGATCTTGCCCACAAATATGGGCCAATAATGTACTTGAGACTGGGTTCTTTCCCTACGATCGTTGTGTCTTCTTCAGAGATGGCCAAAGAAGTACTAACAACTCATGATCTAGCTTTTGCAGGCAGGCCTTCAGTGGCTGCATATTTCGCTTATAATCAAAAGGTCATGGCGTTTGCTCCATATGGAGATCACTTCAGAAGTATAAAAAAAATATGGGTGACACAGTTGCTAAGTGCCAAGAGATTGGAGTCCTTCAGAGTTGTTAGAGAGGAAGAGGTTTCTGCAGCCATGCGTTCTATTTGGGAGAAGAGCAAAGAGGGTGCTGCTGCTGTTAATGTTAGTGAGGCCATGCTCTCGCTTGCAAAGACTTTGATTTGGCAAATACTGGCTGGAAGCATATATTCTGTTGGTGTCGGTGATGATCACAGTGGAGAAAAAACAGTGCTTTTTAATAAAGAAATTGCTGATATGGTAGAGCCGGTGATTGGTTCCATTGGTGCAGTTAACATTGGAGATTCTATTCCTCTCCTTGGCTGGCTGGACGTGCAAGGTGTGAAGAAGAAGATGAGAAAGGCCAATGATTTATTTGACAGACTTGTTCAGAATGTTATAGATGCACATGCTACTGTTAAGGGCACTCATAAGTCCAACGTGAAAGACGTCATTGATGCTCTTCTGGAGATGGCTGAGACTGATGATACTCTCGACATCAAAGCAATAATCTTTGTGAGCGCCCTCTTTTCCATTTCAATCTTACATTTACTGTACCTAGTCACTAGGTTGTGGTTTGACATCTAAGTTAAGTAGGGACATAAACCAGTTCATATGGATTGGTTGCGATTTCAATCTGAGATCTTCCATGCTGTTAGAATGTTCCATCAATTGATCCTTTTAAAACCAACCCATCGTTAAACTGTATCTAACTTATTTCCAACACCCAACATTTTAAACTCTTCCAAAATTGTATATTGGATATTTTCTTTTCTGAGCTGTAGTCATTGATGGTATGAGCAGTGGTTCATAGAAACACCAATTGCATTTAATTGGTGTGAAACATTTTTCACTGGCTCTATTCTTTGCTGCAATAAAGGAATTTTTTTGTATTTAATTTATGTGTTCATATGCTCTGCTTTTTGGTGTAATAGAAATAATGGTTTAATGAATGAAGAAATTTTAATTATGTTTACGAGATTAATCAGTTTAATGAATAAGAGTTGCATTCTTTATATATTTTAAAATTTCTTTTGATGTTGATTTTTCTATTATGAATCTTCATCAAAGAAACCAATTAATGTTTTTTCACAGGTTCTGCTCTTTGGTGCAATAGAAACAATAGCTTCTTCGTTAGAATGGGCCATGACTGAGATGGTAAGAAATACCCACGTAGGCAAGAAGCTGGAGGAAGAAATTGATTCTGTAGTAGGAAAACACCGGATGGTAAGCGAATCTGATCTACCCAGCTTGGAATACCTGCATTGTGTGGTTAAAGAGACCTTACGACTATATCCACCGGGGCCATTAATGCTACCCCATGAATCTACAGAAGCTTGCACTGTGGGACCTGAGCGATTCATTATACCTGAGAAAACAAGGCTTCTAGTTAACGTGTGGGCAATACACAGAGATCCAGCTTTATGGGAAGAGCCTTTGACATTCAAGCCTGAAAGATTCATGGGTCAAGATATTGATATCAAAGGTAGGGACTTCCAGATGCTTCCTTTTGGGGCAGGAAGAAGGGGATGCCCAGGGATTCTAATGGCTATGGGGACTATAGAACTTGTGTTATCACAGCTGATGCATTGCTTTCATTGGAAATTTGAAAGCGATCTATCTGCTATGGACATGAGCGAAGTCCTTGGAGTCTCTTTGAGGAGAAAGAAAAATCTCCTTGCTATTCCAACATTGAAATTGTCCCTCTAAATTTCCTGTTGTTTTGAGAGGTGTTTGGACTGTGGAGTTCGCTCTTAAGATATGCTGTCATGGAGTTTCTACCTTTTAGGTTTTGATAGTGATCGTTCTGTGTTCTGCTTGGTTGTCTAGTAATTTTTTGTGCATCTCCCATGGGGCATTATGTCATAGTAACAAAGCTATTCATATGCTGGTTTTCTTTCACTCTTAAAAAATGCACGTTTTAAAGTGTGTTCTATCTCTTTTTCTTCCGCGTATTGGTAAGGGTTAAGCTTTTGTTCCACTCTTATAAACTATGAAGTCATTGCCAACTTCTAGATCTTTCTTTAAACACAAATTACGTCATGAAATTGCTACAAAATATATATTTACATTTAAAAATTAGTATCTATCATTGATAATGATTGTATGAACATATAATAAGTCATTTATAGTTTCTAGATCTTTCTTTTAGTCTATATTAGGTTATGAAAGCGGTATGATATTTATATTTACACACATATATAGTCAATTGCATAATCTAATTTGTGTTTAAAAAGATGTTTAAAACTTATAGATTGCTTATATATACATTTACATTTACATCTCA
This sequence comes from Sequoiadendron giganteum, assembly GCA_007115665.2. Lineage (NCBI taxonomy): Eukaryota > Viridiplantae > Streptophyta > Pinopsida > Cupressales > Cupressaceae > Sequoiadendron > Sequoiadendron giganteum. Next base: position 23,421,910 of record VCHN02000014.1, read on the forward strand.
AAAATTAGTATCTATCATGATAGTCAATAATAATTGTATGAATATATAATAAGTCATCTTTGATTTCTAGATCTTTCTTTAAACATGAAATAAGTCATGAAATTGATACAATATTTACATCTCAAAAATAGTATATATATATATATATATATATATATATATATATATATATATATATATATATATATATTGCATTAAAAGTTATGCATGAAATGTGATGTCTTAATATAAATTATCAAATATTCATAAACATCATTTTTATTAGAATTGAAATGTTTGTGAAATCTCAAATATTTGTTGACTGATATTTTAACTCTCAATTTTAATTGTCATAACCAATTTTCATAATTTTTTTTATATCATAATAATACTCAAACTCTATAGATCTAACATGAAGATTTTACAAATTTAAGAAACCAAGAAATTAACAACGTGATTGTTATTTAAGAAGGTAGAAATTGATTATAATTAATAAAGAAAATTTATAAAACTTTAAAATACATACACTATAAACTTGTAACAGTGAAATTTGCATATTCATGTCAACTTTATGTAGTTTTGTATTTATTTTGAGAAAATAGATTAATATATTTACATAGTAACAAGTGATGTGATTTTGTGTGAAAGACTCACTACCTTTTGGACAATCTATCACTATCCACAGACATTTTTGTATTTTTTATCATATCTGGAATTTTTCCATCATTATTTGTACCCCTTATGATCAAACATTCATTCTTTGTAAAAAAAATTATTGTTTCATCATACTAAACCATTCCATACATGAGATTGATCTTGCAACCAATCCAAACCTATTTTTTTGAAACTCAAAATGAAAATTGGACATACCCTCACCTTTATCCTTTTCTAACTTAAACAAATTAAATACATGTTTGCACATGATTATTATTATCCATGTACATTTAGTGGAATTCATTTGGAAAATCCTCTATCATAAAGTAATTCTCTCTCATTCTAGACCGTTAAAGGAGCAAATCAATGGTGCACTAAAATGAATTAGAATTTACACAATAATTCTAATGAATCTACATGCTTGAAGAGTATTTTAAATCCAATCATTTGTGTGACCTTGTAGCTAGTATTTTCAAAGGAATGACTTAAAAAAAATAGTACCTTACTATTAACAATCTTCTAAAGGTATTTTTATAATACCACTAGCCCAAATAGTATATCAAGGAATTTGGTAATCACATAATAGAGACACATAATAATCAAGGTCATTTATGTATAGTAGAAAAATTTGTTGATACAAAAATGATCCATATGTGTAGACTTGACCCAAGTAAAGCATCAATCTTGCATAGAATTTAAAGTGAAATGATAATAAAGATGATCTAATCATAATATCAAGACAAAAAAATAATAATATTAACATCTAAATTTATCCATTCCATCTAAAGTGAATCAACATTAACCCTGTTTATACTTAATTTCTCAAAATAATAATTGTAATATTTTCAATATATCATTGTTAACTATTTATTATTAGATTAAATAATTTGAAGTAATTTTTGTTCACTTTTTTAATTACCCTAGACTAATTTCAAGGAAATTTTATATTTTGATGCAGGGGCATCATTTTTTTTAAAACATATTTTTATTTTCTCCAGCTAATGCCATGTGAGGGAAGTGTTAGGAGTTTAATTTTAAAATTTGAATTTTATTTTATTTGGAGGCAACAACTACCTCCCATATGCTCATTTAATGAGAAACAACAACAAAAATGAATATGGACAACTTGAACGAGAGTTTTGAGTCCAAAATTAGGTAGGTGGAGACATTTGCGAGGGGTTTTGAATGTTGCAGTAGTTTTAGGCGGGATTTTAGTGATTTTTTTTGGGAAGAAGCTTCTAGATTTTGGACAACAAGGAGAAGAAGAATAGAACAATAAACAAATAGAGGACAAGAAAGAGGAAATAAGGTCAAAACAACAGACAAAGGAGAATGTAAGAAGGTAATAAAGAATATTAGAGGACCGAAGAAGGAATGTTTTGATAGTAGCCAAAGAGGCCCATAGCAGACAAAAAGAAGACAAAGTGGAGGACAATAGAATCCATATTTTATTGCAACAATTGTAAATGTGTAAAATGATTGTAACTGTTTGTATTTTTTAAGCTAATGAAAACTTTTTTCCTTCTTCCAAGTCTTAGTTCTTTGATATTGAGTGAGTGCTTGCATGAAATATTATATAAATGTGTTGTTATAGAATTTTGGGTTGTTATTTTCAAGTTTAAAGTCTTTTAGGAAGATGAAACTGTAAATAGTCACCTACAACCATTGTTGTAGCCACTTGCAACAACTATTTATTTTTGAAAACTTAGTTTGTGCCCCTGTAGTTTATTTTATGCCTCAAAAACTCATTATATGACTTGCAACATGTGTGTAGACCTCTATAGAGGTTGTGTGAGGTTGCTTACAACAACACAACCTCTTCTTTTTCACTTGTTTTCTCATTTAAAGTGGATTTTTGGGTGTCTACAAGGGGGTGGGTACATCAACGTGGTATTGGAGCATAACTACAACTCTGGGAAGAAGGATAGTGGCTTGAGATTGGGGTTAGAGTAATCCCTTTTGAGTGTGAATTATGGGTGTGTCCCTACATCAAGGGGTATTATAAATAAGAGACTGTAGTAAGGAGATATTAAGTAGTAGGATGCCACCAAGGAGAAGGATGGTATCTAGGTTGCAACTACAAAAGCAGTAGGAAGAATATATGAGGTCTTAGAAATTTTGAGGGGAATGCAAGAAAGAATGAATGCAATAGAAGGTGGAATGAGAAGAGGCAAAGCATATGAAAAAAGTGACAGTGAAGATGATGAAGGAGGAGCAGATATGGATGGACAAGAAGGTGACAATGCAGATGGAGATATGGATGCAGGTGAAAGAAGAAGTTTTATAAGAGCTATTTCCAACATTAGGAAAGGAACAAGGGTAGAGTTACCAAGATTCTCAGGAAGTTCAGAGCTAGATGAGCCGATTGATTGGATAGCAGAGATGGAGAATACTTTGAGAATGATGAAGTAGAGGACCCCAAAAGAGTGAAGGTTTCTTAAACGAGGTTGAAATGTCATGCAACACTCTAGTGGAAAGAGGTGTAGGCCGAGAGAAGAAGAAATGACAAAGATAAGATCACAAGATGGGATCAAATGGTAAACAAGATGAAGGCTAAGTTTCTTCTTGGTGATTATTAGCTTGAGCTTCTCAAGAAATTGTAGAATTTAAGATAAAGAGAGTTAAGTGTGAAGGCCTATGTAGAGGATTTTTATAACATCTTGATCAGATCTGGCCATAATGAATTAGAGCATGAGAGGGTAGATAGATATATTAATGGATTGGGGCTGAATATTCAAGATGAGCTAAGTATGATAAGGCTACGAAATGTGGAAGAAGCATATCAGTATGCTCTAAAGGTTGAAGAGAAATTGGAAAGGAGGCAAGCAATAAATAAAGACATAGGTGGATTCAACAAAGGCAAGGTGCAACAAAAAAATTATAGCCATGGAAAGGAGGCTAGTCCTTCAAAAAGTCAAAAGGATAAAGATGAAACAAGATCAAGACCATACCCAATGAGAGGTAGAGGTGGATATGGAAGAGGCCAAGGAAGAGGCTTCCAAGGTACATGTTTTAATTGTGGATAGTTAGGCCATAAAATTTATGAATTCCCACAAGATAGACCAGAAGGATCAAAGAGAATAGGGGCAACAAGTTTTCACGTAGAAAAGGGTGATAATGAATCTACATGGTCTATTAGTCAACTAGATGAACCTGAAAAAGGAGAAGCATTTATGATAAAGAGGACATTATTGAAGCCAACCAAGAAAGAAGATGAACATGTCCAAAGGAAAAAAATTATTTAGAACAATATGTAAATCAAGTGGAAAATGATGCAAAGTCATAATAGATAGTGGCATCACCAATAACTTAGTTTCAGTTGAAATGGTAGACAAGTTGGGGTTAAAAAAGATAGCTCACCCTACCCCTTACAAGGTGTCATGGTTGCAAAATGGGAACCAAGTCTTGGTTGATCATCAATGCCTTGTGAATTTTTGAATAGGAACATATAAATATGAGGTGTGGTGTGATATCATGCCCATGGATGTATGCTATTTACTCTGAGGGGAGGTCATGTGGCAGTTTGATAGGAAGGCAATCCATAATGGAAGAGTAAACACTTATAAATTGGAGAAAAATGGAAGAAACACACTCTTACACCATTGGTAACCAAGGAAGAAGAGGTGGAGAGTGGTCCAAGAATGCTGCTAGTGATAGGGAAGTAATTCTTGAAAGAGATTAAAAAGGAAAAACTATGTTTTGGAATAGTTCCCAAGGAGCTACAGGTAGATGCAACAAAGGATAGCAATAACGTGCCTTTAGAAGTAAAGGAGCTACTTGAAGAGTTTGATGAAATTGTGTCCAATGATTTACCAAAAGGAATACTACCTATGAGGAGCATCAGTCATCATATTGATTTGATTCAAGGGGAAAGTTTACCCAACAAGGAAACCTATAGATTGCCACCTACAAAAAATGAAGAGGTGAAGAAACAAGTACAAAAACTATTGGAAAGATGATTAATTAGAGAAAGCCTTAGCCCATGTGCGGTACCAGCTGTGTTAGCACTAAAGAAGGATGGTGAATGGAGAATGTGCATAGACTTAAGAGCCATCAACAAAATAACAATAAGCTATCATTTTCCTTTACCAAGAATGGATGATCTCATGGTGTGAACCCCTAAACCTGTAAATGCACAAGAACAACAAACAAGTCAAATTGTTAGATCAAATTCATACAAGCATGAGAGATTTCCCATGAAATCCATCTATTAAATCTCAAACTAGGAAAATGAAGAACACAATGTAAAAAAACATATAAATCCTAATTAAACCAATAAACTTAAGATCCCATGGGGGAATTGGTGCCAATTGAATGTTGAAATTGGCCCTTTCCCAACTCCTAAGTTGCAATGTGAATGATTTGTGAAATGGTAGCATAACCTAGCTATAAATTATGAAAATGATGAATGGTTGAGTGGAAATGGGCAAAATTATCTCTCAATATGAAGAGAGTAACTTTGCATGAAATTGTGGATGAGAAATGAGGAGAGAAGCCTCCCATTTATAGATTTGAATTTGGAAGAATGAGCAAGCTTTGAGCAATGTGGGACTAACTTTCAATCCAATGGTTGAATTCCACTTGCCACCATATGAATGGTTGATGGTTGTGCACATGTTGGCCAAAGTGCCAATAAATACAATTAGTTTGAATTTGAATTTGTGAAATGACTTGTTTAGGGGGGATGAAAGAAATGGAGTTAATGTCACTTGGCTCAAGGCCAAAGACATGTAAGAGACATTAAATGCCTTGTTGGAAGGACTAAGTCCATTTGAATTTGAATTCAAATTTGAGGGAATATTCCCTTTTGATGCCATGTGAGGGAAAATAGAGATTTAATAAATCAAAGTAATTGATTTATTGTGCAAGTTGCATTATTTAGAGAATGTGACATAGATTAAGATTAAATTAATCAAATTTTAATTAATTTAATGAGGAATTTAAGAGATGTGACAATTTAGACTTAAATTTATGAATTGATTTAAATCAAATTTAGAGGAAGGGTTTAATTAAATAAATGATTTTGGTTTATTTAACTAAAGGGGATAATGTCAGATTAAATAAAATAATGCTTAATTTATTCAATTTAATAAGAGGACTTTAGAGATTTAATTTAAATAAAATAAATTATTTAAATGACCAAAGATAGAGGATCAATTAAATTAAATTGATTAATTTAATCAACAGGGGAGAAAGACCTAATTAAATAAATAATGATTTATCTAATTAAGAGATGAAAAGTGATGATAAGTTGAGAGTATGATTTAGGAGGAAATGTTGTTAGTAATCAGGATCAAGTGCGTCAAACTGAACTTATACATTTTCTATGTCTACACATGGAATATTTGGGAAAGGCTAGATATTTTACAAAGATTGATTTAAAAAGTGGATATCATCAAATTAGGATAAGAGAGGATGCATTAAGTAGGAGGGCTGCATTAATGACTGAAATGAGAGTTGAATTAGTTGGGTTTGATGCCATTAAAGAGTTACATAAAGATGATTTGGGTTTTAAGGATGCATGGACAACATGTATGTAGCCTAATAATGTTTATAAGACACATAGGATGGATTATTTTATACAAGATGGACTTCTATTCAAAGGACAACAACTTTGCATACCTCAAGGATCAATGAGGAAAAATTTGATAAGAGAAAAATATTGTGGTGGATTAGCTAGACATTTTGGAGCTGATAAAACAATGGCACAACTTAGTGAAATATATTTTTGGCCAAAGATGAAGGCAAAAATCAGAAAATTTGTGCAAGGGTGTCAATTTTGTCAATATGCAAAAGGAGGGTGTCAAAATACAGGCATATATCAGCCATTACCCATTATTGGAGAAGTCGTGGGAAGATGTGAGCATGGATTTTGTGCTTGGACTGTCGAGAACATAGTGAGGTAAGGATTCTATTTTTGTGGTTGTTGATAGATTTTCCAAAATGGCTCACTTTATAGCATGTAAGAAGATAGATGATGCAACACATATAGCAAATTTTTTCTTTACAAAGGTTGTTAGATTACATGGTTTACTAAGAAGTATAGTTTCAGACTGTGATACTAAGTTTGTAGGACATTTTTGGAGCATGCTTTGGAAGGAATTAGGGATTGATTTAAAGTTTAGTTCTGCATATCATCCTCAAACAAATGGAAAAAATGAAGTTGTTAATTGAAGCTTAGGGAATTTGCTAAGATGTTTAGTTGGTGACAAGCCTAAGCAATGAGATTTAGTATTGCCTCAAGCTATTTCATACAATGACTCAATCAATAAAAGTATAGGTAAGACTCCATTTCAGATTGTTTATGGGAATAGTCCTAGGGGTATTTCAGAATTAAGGGAGCTTGCAAACATTGAGGGATGTAAAATAAGTGCTGAAGGAGAGGAGTTTCCAGATATATGTAAGATTTAGATGAACAAGTGAGAGAAAAACTCAGTTGGAGCAACCAATAGTATAAAGAGAAAGCTGATTTCAAGAGAAGGGGGATAAATTTTTAAGTTGGAGATATGGTATTGACACACCTATGAAAGGAAATATTTCCTACCCATACCTACAACAAGCTCAAGTGAAATAAAATTAGACTATGCAAAATCATCAAGAAGTTTTCACCAAATTCCTACGAGTTTGAGCTACCTAAAGGTTTGGAAACATCATCCATATTTAATGTTTCAGATTTATGTACTTACCATGAGGGAGAGACATCACATTTGCAAGAAGAAGAGAAGACATTACCAAAAAAATGGAAGGAGTAGGTACCTAAGAAAGCACAAGAGGAGATTGAAGATATTTTGGATTCAAGAGTGATTAGGAAGACAAGGGGCAAAGAGTACAATGAATACTTAGTGAAATGGAAGGGTAGAATAGTGGAGGATGCAACAAGGTTAAGCCCAACAAAGATCAAATCACTCTAGCTAGCACAAGATGATAGAGTTGTTGACCTGCAACAACATGGCCTTTAGCTCACAACAACACAAAGTTTTACATATTCAGCAGGGGCTCACAAAGCTTTCTAACCTAGTATTTTGATGTAGGGGCATCATTTTTCTTTAAATATATGTTTTATTTTCTCCAGCTAATTCCAAGTGAGGGAAGTGTTAGGAGCTTAAATTTTAAATTTGAATTTTATTTAATTTAGAGGCAACAACTAGGTCTCTCGTATGCTCATTTAATGAGAAGCAACAACAAAAATGAATATGGATAACTTGAGCGGGAGTTTTGAGTTTAAAAACACGTAGGTGGAGACATTTATGAGGGGTTTTGAATGTTGCAATAATTTTAGGTGGGATTTTGGATTTTTTTTGGGAAGAAGCTTCCATATTTTGGACAATGGGGAGAAGAAGAATAGAACAATAGAAAAATAGAGGACAAAATAGAGGAAAGAAGGTTAGAACAACAAAACAAAGGAGAATATAAGAAGGTAATAGAGAATATCATAGGACAAAAGAAGGAATGTTTTGATAGTAGTCAAAGAGGCCCATAACAAACAAAAAGAAGACAAAGTGGAGGATGATAGACTCCATATTTTATTGCAAGAATTGTAAATGTGTAAAATGATTGTAATTGTTTGTATTTTCTAAGTTAATGAAAATTTCTTTCTTTCTTTGCAAGTCTTGGTTCTCTGATATTAAGTGTGTGTTTGCATGAAATATTATAGAAATGTGTTGTTCTAGAAGTCTGGGTTGTTATTTGCAAGTTTAGAGTCTTTTAGGAAGTTGAAACTATAAACAGTCACCTACAACCATTTTTGCAACTACTCGTAGCAACTGTCTATTTTTGACAACTTAGTTTGTGCCTCTGCAGTTAATTTTATGCCTCAAAAACTTGTTATAGGAGCTATAACACACGTGTAGACCTCTATAGAGGTTGTGTGAGGTTTCTTACAACAACACAACCTCTCCTTTTTCACTTGTTTTCTCATTTAAAATGAATTTTTAGGTGCCTACAAGGGGGTGGGTGCATCATATTCTTTAAAAAATATAATGAACCCCACAAAAAATATGCAAATAATTTTTAAATTGATTTATCTTACCCAAAAATTGCAAAAAACTTAGATTTTTCCTTCAAAGTTTACACATAAAAATTAACATTTGCATCTTAATAAGTGAGGCAACAAATGATAGATAAACCTCCAAAAATAAATCTTTATAATGATATCTAAAATACAACAAAATATTCTACAACAATAAGAGATATTGTAGTTGCAACAATATAAAAAAAAATGAACTATTATACTTAATAGCTAATGTAGTGTCAAAAAATGTACACTCTCAATTTTTCACATTGCAATGTGTCCTCACTTCAATTCTTTGATATAAAACATCTCAATTGCAAAATGCCAGCACTTGGATTTTGTATTTCTCACATTTTTATGATAATCCAAGCTTTATGAGTCCAAATTTTCCCAAATAGGAGTGCAACTTGTAGATATTTGTGTGAAAGGATTCATCATTCTTCTTGGGAGTTTTTACAAGATTTTATGTGATTTTTTTCTTGCAATATTGTCCCCTCTATTCTAGTTTACATTTCTATTTTTTATTTATAAAATCTTAAGTGCTAACATAGTGTGTTTGAAATTTTTTATATTTTAGTCATATATATTTTTAATTTATTTATTTTATTAGTCTTCCAAATATTATCTAAATTCTAGGTTGTCACAAAGGTTGAAAGATCAAAATGAGGGTTTTACTAAGGCAAGCCCCTCAAATAGCCAAAAAGAGTTTTTATTTTCTCCTTCTTATTTGAAAGATTTTCATTGATGATACATCTCTTGATGATATCTTTTTTAACCCTTTACTCATGCCTTTTAATTTATTTTTATTTAAATACCTAAATAGTTAAATTGTTGTTATTTCTATAATTATTTGCAACATTTGAAATTCCTTTTGCATTCTATTTGCCAACGAGGTACATCATTGGTGTTTAAGGAAAATATATTCAAAAAAGAACTACAGGTTCCTTGTGATCAACATTTTCAATTTCTATTGGAATAAAGTTACACTTTCTCTTTTGTATAGAGATATTTTTTCTAATTTTTTGGTAAGTGGACATTTTATATTTTAATTTATAATTTTATTATTATAATATTTTTATAAAAGGATAATTAAGGTAGATTTAGGAGAGCATAAGCTACTAGTTTCTACTAGTTTACCATTTTTTAGGGATCAAGGTTTCAGAGTGAGGCATCTGAGTGAGAAGAAGTATGAATCTACAAGGGAAAAGAGTAAGGGTTGAAGGAAAGGGATGATGAGAAAGAGAAATCTAAAATCTAAGTGGGGAAAAAGGAAGAAAATCAACTTAGAAGGAAAGTCATGCCCATATGGGAAAGTCTAATACCCCTATAAGAATAAAGGAAAAGACTTATGAGACTAGGCTCGAATAGGCTTACCTCACTAGAAATAGGAAATAACCTTTTGGTTCACCAAAAAAAAAAAATTAACAATGGGATATTTCAAGTTTTCCCTTCCCAAAATGGCTTGTCCTTAAGTAATTCAAATTCAAAATATTCTATATTTATTTATTCTTCTCTAGTGGTGTCCCTTGTAGGTAGCTTTCTCCAATTATCTAGATATTTTTTGATGGCTCCACTTCTTGAATTTTTCATCCTTGTGACAATGATGAAATCAAGAAATAGATGTTGGATAGTGTGGAAAATTCTCCCAAGTGAAACAAATTGACCCATGGTAATCTTAGCCTTGAAATATTTTCCCTCATTTAAATCTTACTACCCACTTATTCACCAATTTTTATTTCTCCAATTTATTTTAACTCACAACTTATGATAGGAGTGAGTTTAGCAACTATCAATTAAAAAATAAATCAATAACAACTAGAAAACTTTCCATGTCTATTATTGATAATATTTTTAATCAACCCATGTAGCCTAATCATCTCTAAAAAATAATTCATTTACCTTAAAAATAATTATGGCGAGTCTCATGAGCACACTTTTCCACTCTTATCCATGGGGATGATAAATGGTTGCAATATACTTCTTTAAAATATATAATTTTCTTCATTCTATTGGTAGGTGATATTGTCCTTAGAGTGTTTGAGATCTCATTTTTGAAAGCTCCTCCATGTAAATATCTCTCTTATATACTTAAAAATATTTTAGGTAGTATCTCACCATGGGTGTATCATGAAAGGCTTTCAAACTATTTTGTTTCATCTTAGAATTAGGCACCCAAAATATTCTATCCTTATACAAAATGAGACCATTTGATAGCACATATTTGTCATCTTTCACATCTCCATTTAAAATGTTAGCTCAAAAAAAATATTCTTGGCATAATCTACCATGAAATAAATCATCCAATCACCGTAATTGATAGAAATAGAGAAAATAATAAGCATTCTAGGAAAGATATCAAGAGCTGAATTCTTTTTCCCGTTAATATAAAAATCAGAATCTTAGATTTTCCTCACCCATTTTTTTGTACATCATTCTAATCAAGTTGATGCAAGAACTTCAAGACATTTCAATCTACTTAAACTACACATTTACAATAAAATAAATGACATTTGAATTTTACCAAAACATGCTTGATGGTAAGAATCTTCTAGTTGTAAATAGATAAGCCATCTCCTAAATCTGCTAGCTTCTTGATCCCAATTCAAATGGAGTCCCACTTTTGCATTAATATGGACCCAATACCTTGTCCTAAAACACCATTTCTACCACAAGTGTATGTGATTTTGAAGCAGAAAGTGTTATACATGAGTTACTTGACTTTCTAAGATTATCACAATTCCCTTCCCCATTCTCTAATGAGTTTTTCCATAAAATTTTCTTCCCCACTATAATAATAGTAAATCTATTTTTATAATTCATATTACCAAGCTTTAATGATGAAAAAATAATATAATACACAAAATTTATAGACCCTAGAGAAAATAGTAGATTATTATTTGCACAAAAGTCCCTAGTCAAAGGCAAAAACATAGCAAATGGTATTATACCAAGTAATGACTTAAAATAAAAAAGAAGCATTTAAAAAATTTAACTAGAAATATTACACCAGTAGTAGAAAACTTTAGCTAGCAAAATTATGAAATATATATTTTTAATTATAAATAAAAAATGAGTGACAATGCCTTTGTACAAGAAAAAAAGAAAATTCACACATGTCCCATGATCCATGTATGTAAAACACTGAAAGATATTTTACTTGTTTGGAATAAAATCAATATAAAAGGTATTATAGCAATGCACATTAATTCGTGATAGTAAAAATCATGTAATATATCACTATATAGGTGACAAAAATAATTGTTATCATTTTTTGAAAGAGATTGTAAGGAAGCAAATGTATACAAAAACTCTTCCTACACTAATCTTGATAGGAATATTATAAAATTTCAATCCAAATATTATAGAGATTATTAAAACATATGAAATAACATAAAATAATAACAATAATAATATAACACCATGATTTACACAGGGAAAAATCTTTCAAGAGGAAAAAACTACAATCCAAAACTTGCACAATGTATTGTAAAATCCTAAAATAGATTAGATCACACTTACAATACAAGTTCTTATGGAGTCTTCACCTCAACTAAACTCTAGAGGAATTTTGGTAGCATTCAGATAGCATAAAGTCTTGCAATCTAAACTCTCTCATAGAAATGACTATATATAAAAGCACCAATACATATAAATTTACACTACATATGAGAACCTTCTAAAAATGAGGTTCCATTTTAGAAACAACTAATAAATAAGATAACGACACTCATCATAAAAATCATAATTATCTTGAGCACCAACTTGACTCTAAGAGAAAGGATTTGGGTTTTGCTAAAACCCATGGTGATGTTGGTGCCTAGGAGACCTCACATGCTTTAAAAATGAGCTCCCCACTTATTACTGCTGGGGGTCAAAGGGTTAAAATGGAGATTGGTTCTCATGTGAAGGATCTTGACCCTCGTCATGTTCTTGATTGCAAAAGGAAGAATCATATGATAGGTGGTGTTAGTACTAAAGGTACCAAGGGCAAGGGTCATTCTTATCTATCTACTAAGAAGAATATAACTCCTATGAAAAAGGTTGAGACTGGTGAAGATATTGATGTGGGAAAGTTTCTAAAAAATATGATTCCTAAGAATGAGGCTAATACTGGTGAAGAAATGGATGTGGGAAGGTTTGTGGGTAGTGATGCCATTCCTCTCAAAGTTGCTAAAACTGTAGAGATGGAGGCCCCCAATCCCAAAATTAATGTCCCAGGTGATGTTTATGGTATTGATAAGGGGAAGAAGGTTATACAGGGTGAATCTCAATAGGAGATTCAAAATGATTCTGCTGATTACTTGGTTGAGGATATTAATATATTTAATTGCAATATAGAAGAGATTAGTAATATTCTTGGTATGGCTAAGGATGGTTCTATTATCTTATTTAGGCTATTCAAGTGGTTCTTCAGTGAGGTGAATCAAACCAATATTAAGGTATCATATATGATCAATAAAGCTAAGAATTATAAGAAGGATTCTACCTTTTCTAATCAGAATGAAAAATGCATGGTATTCTCCAGGCAGTGAATGATGAAATGATGAATCTATGAATAAGGATTTTGAATTAAGAATTTCTACCCTAGAAGTAAGGATGACTAAATTTTATAATAAAATTAATACTTTGGTTAAAGTTAGCCAATCTGCACTCCATAATAATGCTTAAGGGCTTATCTTCCTCAATGAAAAATCCCAAAACTAGAAAGGTGAGACTTCTAGTGTGGTGAAGGAAGTTGAGGATGTCATGGTGGAAGTTACTAAAGGAAAGCAGGGTGTTCTTGACACATGCCCTAGTACTCGCATTCACAAAAAGACTAATAAGAGTGTGGGGATCCCTACTCATGAGATGGTCGAGTTGGTGGAAATGAATGAAAATATTATTGCACAAGATCTAGAAGCGACTAAGATCTTGAAGAACTTATAGGCTTTTATTGTTTATTTTTTCTTCCTTTTGGTTATTTTTTGCTTATGGTTGGCTACTTGTTTTGTATTGAGCTATCTTAAAGTAGTTGTCTTTTGTAAAGGGTTTTAGGTCCCTTCAAAACCTATTTTTCCTCTAATCAAAGACTTATCTCTATCTTCATGCAATATGCTTCTAAGAATATCTTATTTACTTGTCAAATAAAAATATATTCTTTGATCTTACTTTTTTATTTTAAACATGAAAGGTTGAGACACTAATTTTTCTAATAGTGACATGCATTACTATAGGTGTGAGGGGTTTGTAGTTGTGTGGGCTAACTTTGTGAGCTAATAGCAGTTACATGAAATATCGTAGACCTCAATTTTAAAAAAAGTGAAATGGTATCTCATCTATCTACAACTACATTTTGGAGGTGTGAATCATCACACAATTTGCCACATTAGCATGTCTTGTGAAAAGTGTTTGAAAAATTCTTTTTAAAGATTTAACCAAAACTTAATCATGGAATCCCTAGTAATCGAACATTAAAATATTATTTGTAATAAATAAATTTTCCTATTATTCTTCTAAATATAGCTTATTAAACACCTAAGCGATCCCCATAAATTTTAATAACCATTATTATTGTATATCTTACCCTTATATTTAATAAAGATGATACACTAATTGAACACTTGTAATGTACTATTTATGTTAAAAAAATATATTTTTATTTAGAAAATGATTTACAGTATACAACATATAATTATACCTAGACCTTTTTCAATCATATTCTATATTTCTCACTTCATCTTTTAAATTATTTTATCTACCCTCTAAAATATCAATAGCTAACCTAATTTGTTACATGTTAGAATCTAAATTGTCAATATCTAACCCTAAATCATTTCACCCTATAACCTAAAATTATATTTTATAACCCTAACATTCTATATATTTAACATCCAAAAATCTACAATCTATGAGTGATCTCACAATACCATGTCCCACATTTTAGTCAAACTGGGATAGTGAGATCAACATTTTAAACCATATTTTCACTTTTTGACACCTATAGCAACCAAACTATTAATAAGTTGAAGATGACGTGAATTAGTGATTTTTCAGATTTCATGTGTAGATTTTAAATATATTTTTTTAAAATTTAAGAAATCATTTTTTTATGTTACAAGTTTTAATTACTTATTTTTTATACTTAACAATATTTTTAAAAGTGGCATTTATTCCATACAACATAACCTTTTTTGTAGAAAGGATAAAATTATAAATTTGTAAAATATAGATTCAAAACACTAATATCTAGTGTGTAGATACCTCTTTTTTTGTATAATATTTTATTTATAATTTTTTGAAGTGAGATTAACTATAATTTAGATGTAGGTTTATTCCATACATCATAATTTTTTTTGTATGTATCTAAATTAACATTTTGTTGTTGTTGAAATAAGGACATCAATACCTACTATGTATATATATATATTTATTTAATTATTTTTCTATGTGTGTTGAAAATTCGGTTGAAAAGTGTAAGGAGATGGCTAGTCTTAACCCGAGTGACCTTCCGCCTCTTCCACTCCGTCAGGGGCTTATCGTGAGACTATATCATTTTCACTTGGCCCTTTGTCCCCCAAGAGTCATCCTTGCTATTCGTGTTGACAAAATTGAACCCTTGATTGTTGCAAACATCTCCCCTACTGAGTCTAAAAGCCCTTCTCAAAAAACCCATCTGGGTACTGCTAGAAACACCAAAGCTAAAAAGGCTACCAAAAAACTTAAAGGAGGGGCAGGTAATTCACATACTAGTGCTACGACCAACCTCTGTGATCTCAAGGCCACCCCGGCTAAGTCTGCTTATAGAGCCAACACTATGAAAAAAGGTAAGGATGGTAAAAAAGGCGCGCCAAAGCTGATGGTGAAGGAGGGTAAAGAGAAGAACATATTAGGGAAAGAATCTAAAGGTGATACTGTTGTCGGGACCACGGTCATGACTGGAGGGGAGACTACCATAAGGAGATCTAGGAGGTTGGTGAGAAACAGTAAAAAAAGATAGATTATTGTGGACTCGGAGGAGGAGCAGTCTGACAACAAGGAGTATAAGGAAGAGGAGACCAAGGAGGATGAGGATGAAAATGTGGAAGAGCCCCAGTTTATCTAGGAAGACAAAAAGATATCGAAAGAGACCTTGACCTCTCACTCTTCACACCCCTTGGTTGCTAAGCCTGATGAGGCCCCGATAACCTTGGATGCCGGGGAGGAGCTCTATGCTTTGGAGAAGAAGATGGACATGCTCAACAAAAGATTTAGAGGTTTGACCCACTTCACAATGAAGTTGGGTCACTTAGTTACTAGCACCCTATCCACTATTATCAAGGAGGAGCTGGAGGGAAATAATGCCCAAGAGAACCAAGATTGGGTCGGTGATGATGCTGTGGACCTCCTGTTCAAAAACTAGGACAATGCTAGTTAGCTACTGCCCGCGTTGATGTTTTTAGTTGTTTGGCTGCCTATCCGTGGTCTTTGTGCTATTAAAGTGTTGTCTCTATTATTTTTTTGTCTTACTGTTAGCATTTTTTGATTTGTTCCTTTTTGGCCCCGGTGGCTCTTTGTGAAGGGTACATCACCCTGTAAATGCTGCTTATCTTTTAAAAAACAAAGACCTTAATGATTGTTGAAAAAATTATGTTCACTAGAAAATAGAAAATAAATATAATAATCAAATTATATATATTCAAATTATACTTGTGGGAAAGCTTATTTTGAGTGTTATAATCCTACAAATTATCCTTTCACATTCATTCCATTTTCTAGTCCAATCCAAGGATGTAAATAAAAAATTGAGGAAAATATAAGGCCCAAGGTGGATAGGTCATTTCTAAGACCTTCTTTCGAAAGTATCTAAGGACCTTCAAATGAAGGTAGGTCCTCTCCATGTTTTTTTAAAAAAACCTTTGAATGAAGGTAATTTCCATAAATGGAAAAAATAAACTTTCTATAGAAATTGCCTTCATTCAAAGGAATTTTTTCTTTTTATCCTTCGAACGAAGGCATTTCTTTATTTTTAATCCCATGTGAATTGAAAAATATAATGTCCCATGTTTGAGACTCACTATTGTAGGTTTACCCCTATAACCTAAAATGATAATTTATAACCCTATATTCTACACTTCTTACATCTAACATTCTACAACTTATAAAACTATTTACATTATCTAGGTGTCTCTCATCATATTTTTTTGTTAGGGGGCACAACTTCCTCATATGGTGTTAGTTAATGTTTTGTGTGGCCGAATGGTGGAGCCCGTTATGTATAGGTCAGCCACATGGACTC
Source organism: Sequoiadendron giganteum (assembly GCA_007115665.2). NCBI lineage: Eukaryota > Viridiplantae > Streptophyta > Pinopsida > Cupressales > Cupressaceae > Sequoiadendron > Sequoiadendron giganteum. Next base: position 23,438,808 of record VCHN02000014.1, read on the forward strand.
TCTTATGCTTGGTATTTTTATATTATTAGAAGAGAAAAATCCCTAAATGGTTTTCTCAAAGCCCCATATTTATTTGAATCAAGTTTAGAAGGATTTCTCATGTGCAACATTGAATTAATTTCTATGATACTCCATAAAGGGAAATTTAATATATCTACCATAAAAAATATATGTATGTGTATATGTGTGGTTTTTAACCCTTTCCTCTATGGCGGTTTTGCACAATGATGACAACTTATACCGCCCAAAAATCAATGTGCTCGATGCCCAAATAAAAACCAATAGCTACATTTCCTTTTTCTCGGCAGACAGAAAACCTTTCTCGGTAGTGTAATAGTTAGATCTTGACGGTAATTTTTAGCTTATTTTGTTCCTTATAGGAATATTCCATCTGTAGGTTTAAAACAAGGGGGCCAACTTTTTTTCCAAGCACAAGGAATATTTTGAGAATATTCCACTGACATCAACATGACTCATGATGATGTTAGTGCTACAGATGGCTAGCAAGGGCACCAAGATCCCTTTTTGCTTTTAAAGGGGTTTTTTTTGCCATAACTTGAGTGTACGATATCGAAATTGGGTGAACAAGATATTATAAAAATCTGGTTCTATCAACTTTCTAGTGGTGTGGGTCTCATCACTACTTTTTTTGGCTGGTACATTCTACAACCTATTGAAGTTATAATTGTTGTTTTCAGTCCTAATCTTATAAAGTTTGGCCCATTTCTTCATTTTTGTGATTCCAATGATATTGGGATGCTATTTCAGAGCTCTTCACAATCATCCATGCCATTTTTATAGATAGCTCTCCAAGTACATTTTATTTAGTTTTTGGTTTTTTTGTAGTTTGGTGAATTACTTGGGTGACTTAGGTCCTGAAAAATTTATGTTTGCATGGGATGAATCATTTTGGCTATTCTATATGTATTTCCAATTTTTTTCCTATTTGGGCATTTTAGAAAACTTTTTCATGCACATTCTCTTTTGTAGATGCACTGAGATAAAGTGTATCTTTTTGGGGATTTTGCACATCCTATTGTTCCTTTTGTACTCACACTATGATATAAAGTGCCATGGGGGGTTGATGTTTTCTTTTGGTTTACCATCACACCTTTGTCGAGTGAGTGTCACTTCCATGATAGTAGTGGATCCTAGTGATTCTTTCCTCATGCATGTGTGTCTTAGTTTGCTCACCTTTTTTTTTGTAGGTTGTTTCTCTTACATTCACTTCTTGGTTTCACATGGTTTTTATAAGGCACCACTAATGCTCAATTGTAAGGCCTCACTAATGCTCAATCAACTTGGTGTTAGACACACAATTTAGAGGAGAGGGTCTTAGCTAAATAGTCAAATAAACCCTTGTAAAGGCCCCATTTAATTATCAACTAGGGCTTTGTAATATTTTGATGATGGCACTATAATGTGCATTCACGGACTCTACATGACCTATATCAATGAGTATAGGTGGTTTACACATGTACAGGAAAATAGTAAAGGTTGGAAAATAAAAGAAAGCATTAACTTGCAAAACAAGGGAAATAACTTAATTTGCTACTAGTGCTGTAGGTATCTATGACTTAACGTTGTAACTATTAACTACTAAACCTAAACTTTGCAATTTACTAACACTATTGATTCTCACTTCTAACTACTTGAATCCTTGGAGAACAACTCAAGGACATATTACAAAGCATAATTCATGATATAAGATATCATTCATGTGCATGTAACTAAGAGTTATTTGTGAAATGAATACAATAATATAAACATCTAATTTAAGAAAAAAAAAAGGTGGGTGAACAACACCTCGAGTGGCCCTTGCTTGAGTTGTTGTGCCCACGAGGGAAAACCAAATGTACACTATTTAAATCGACCAATCATAATCGTAAATTGGAGAAAATTTATTGTATGAGAATTTATCTCTACAATATGAAAAGAATCTCTACAAGCCTCTCATTCATGAGTGCATATCCATTTGCAACTAAATAATATGAAACTTAATAATGAAATATTGTTTGCTAAAAACAATAACTCGAACTAGCAATTGTATCTTCTAACTAGATTTTCTCCTCAACCATCGATCCAACTAAATAGACTTGGGAGGAGTTTTATTCGAACAAGGACTGAAAATAGAAATTAAATTCATATGCCCACTCTCATTCAAAATAGGGAAAGGACTAATCTTTGCAATTGAAACCATAATTGAAAAAGATAGAAGAAAAATAGAATTGAAACTTTGCCCTAACGGTTTGATAGAGACATGCTCTACGAAAATTGTCACGTTGGCTTCTTGGTCAATACAAATTTCTTCTTCCTCTTATCATTTTATTGGATGATCTAGTGACTCAAAATTGATCACTTCAATGATTGCTTCCATTATTTCTTGCAACTATCACATTTTCAACATTTTGGACTCTCCCCTACAATCTTCCTAGAATCTTTTGGTTGTGGGCTAGTCAATCCAATTTCTACAAGTTACAATTATTTTGATTGTAAGAAGTTAGTTTCATCTAAAGTATACACACCATTAACAACCATGAGTCAAACATAGATTCATACTAAATTTCAACACATTCACACATTCACACATGCAAAAATCATCATATCATATTCATATTTTCACATATCAAAGTCTACTTTAGGATGCATACAAAATATATAAGTTTAGGAGTTTTTGTGAAATAAGCAGATTGAAATGTTAAAAGATATGAACTAGATGAATGAAAACTAGCTGTTAACCAAGTCCATAATTCCCCCCAACTAGATTATTTTCTTGTCCTCAAGAAACATTTAGGGACATAGGTTATACTCTAGAGCGATTTCCCTAAAATCTACAGCAACATCAACTCCCTTTGCCTGCTTTAGATAGTAGCCTCTATAGCATGAAAGCTTTGCAAACCTAATATTCTATATTGCTTCCTCTTCCCCACACTTCTTCACTGTCCAATGTGGTACTAGATAAATGAGAATGGGTGGATAAAAGGTAATTGGAAACCATTTACGTCCATTATCCCTAGAAATATATATGTATTTGTGAGACCTTTTGATAATGGTTACAAAATTATATAGGGAGTGGTTCATTTTTCTTCAACTCAGGGGTTAACTCTTCCCATATTTTTTGTACAAAATTAAAGGCTTGATGGATAGGTTCTATAGTTAGTTTCTTCATTATGATATAATCATTTTCTCTGATGTTCATTATATTTCTTCCCACACCTTTATAATCCAGGAGATCTGACCACTATTCTATAACTACATTGGGCTCCTTTGACTCTTTTCGGAGCTGCAAAGCAATAGATTTTTCACTTTCATTATATTCTTGTAAGATATCACCCCTTTGTTGTTCATTCTTTACATAAGAAGCCAATGCTCTAATCTATAGATCTCCCACAAATAATACTGGATTCCATTCTATTTCATCTGAGAGAACAAAGTTATGCAAGTAAAACTCACATAACTGGTCTTGTTTGTTTGGTGTAGAATCAAAGAAAGTATCTAAAAACATAAATTTCTTATTCATGGAAATTGGTAAATCACTTATTAGCTGACTAAATTGGAAACACACATAATTTTATTGCAAAAATAATGCATAGAATTTGGCAGGTGGTTTGCATTTTAGCATGATAAACTTTACTTTCTATCTCTCCAATCCTTAATTTCAATATTTTTACTATTGTTTCTTATTTTTCAAGTGCCTTGGTGTGGTTAGATATCATTTCAGCTTTTTCTTTCTCCAAATCTTTCTCTTTTTCAGAGAATTCTTGAGTTCTCTTCCATAATTTCACACCTAAGGATACTACAATAGGACCAGTGGGAGTTTTAGGATGAGGAATTGGCCCTTGAGATATAGGTTCTTTATTTATTTCCTCAACCATGGCGAGTTGTGCAAGGATTTCTAATTTGGATCCATGCTCAAATTTATGAAAATTTTCATCTAATTCTTTGATCTTTGTTTCCCTTTCACTATCCCTCTATTGATATGACTTTACCAGTTCTTCCAACTACTTTATTCTCTTCATAGCTTCCTACAATTCTTTACCAGTATTTCTCTCTTCTATAAAAATTTCTTCATCATCCCTCATTATACTAGTATATTTACAACCCTCTAAATCAGATTCAGAGGTACTTGTAATGTACCAAGATTGTGCAATCGATGTATTTACATTACCGAAGGAATTCCCCTTCAATTATGAGTCTGTCTCAACCATCACAACATCCTCCTCTTCCTATTTTTTAACTAATCCTATCATGACCCTCTTTCTCTTTAGACGGTGTGATCACCTCTTAGGTTGTGTGGGTCTCTTCTGCCCTTTATAAGGTGTAGAAGAAGATCCACCTTTCCTTTTCTTGGTTCTTTGTGTTTTTCCAAACACATGGATTTCTTCCTCATCCCTTGTTGTGGGTTGCCCAACAAAGGTTGCAGGGTGAGTATCCTACAAGCCCTGCTCCTCTTGCTCTCCCATGTTGTGGGTAGGTGAAATAATAGGAGATTCAAAGGGCACTTCCCTTTTTGATGCAATAGGTTCATCTACTATTTCTAAGACAAGAGGTTCTTCAAGGATACTATTGATATGGTTACAATTTAGGAAACTTTCCCATGAAACATGTGGAAATTTAGTCCTCAAACTCCTTTTTATCAATAATGTGATCAAACAAAAATGAGATAATGCTATGTCATTCCTATTTCTTTTATACTTAGATACCATTCTTTTCAACAAATTATAATTTGAGACATTCACATGCCTATCAATTTATAAAAATTAATCCAACATACATAGGTTTCTAGATTGCAATATCTTCCTTGGCTTATAGGAATAACCGTCTTCAACAATGTATGTATTATCCTTTGTAATTGAAATGTCTCTATAAACATTGTAGTCCATGAAAAATATAAAATTATGATTATAGTGATACTCTTTTATGTGTAGTTTTGAGGTTAACTTTAGGGTTTTGTTTGGTCTGGAAAACCTTATTGCAATATTTCTCAGCAAGAATGCAATGGTTATATTGTGGGAAGGGCTTGACCCATTAGAACCCCATTATATTTACCTACATTAATTTTCATGAATAAACATCTTAACCATGAAAGCAAAATTTTTAACTAGAAGACCAATATTAGCTTGATCAATGATAAATTGAGGTAAAAATATCTACAATGCATGCTTACTCTATGTTAAATTCCAACTGTAAAAAAAATTCCAATGGAATTTTATCAAGTCACGCATCACAAGCCAATGGCACAAGGTAAACAAAAATTACGTGTATGTAGGCATTGCACAAGACTTTGCAAAAAAATGTTGATACTATTAAAATTATTTCAAGGCTGAGGAAGACAATCACAACTTTAGCATAACACAATTCTGGATTAGGTTGCTCCAATGTGAAACTACAGAGTATATGTCTATATGCTTTTCTTTTCAAGCCTCCTTCAAAATGAGAGCTAGAAACTCACATTTATCCAAGAGGATAACTTCTCTCTATGTATTCTCTAGGCATCAAAAGTAGATAGTTGCTAAACAACTTACTTGCTTCCCATTCATAAATAATCTTACAACATGCTATGTTGCTTACATCTTCCAGCCAAATGAAGATAAAATTTTGCCAAATGATATCCCTGACATTTGAAAGGTCCATGGATCCACAAAAGCCCTCTCCTCATGTGAAGTCACTTGCATTACAAACATTCATTGAGCTTGGTGGATAGCATATTAGGTCTACATGCAGTATTTATGTGAGATTGGATTGGAAATTTCATGTGAGTACCGAGGAGAGGCTCTCATACATCTTCTTGTTCACTTTCCACAAGAAAGTCACTCATTTCCTTAACAAACATGAAGTATTTTCCTGGGTTAGAGGCAAAGACAAGAGATAAATAGGGGAAAGAAAATGAAATCTGCTATTTCATACATAAATAAAACACCCAAAATAAACAAAGCTTCTGCTCTTTCATTCACTCAAAAATCATACAAATTTAACAGAGCTTTAACTCTTGATATATTTATCAGAAATAAAACACATACCCATGTTTTCTATTCGTAGCCTTCTCCAGAAAAAACACACAAACTGTTGTTCTATGTTCTCTGTTCTTTTCCTTCACCCACAAGAAAATAATACAAAGCTTCTTGCATAAGCTACAAAAGAGCCCAACAAAGGAGGGAAAAAATAAAAAACATTAATTATAATTCAATGCTAATTTAACAACCATCGAGAGAGAAAGATATACAAAGATATGCAATCAAAACATATTTAAAACTGTTATGAGTGGAGGTCTAAATGTAATGAATTTGAGTTGGCACACATGAGTAGACATAAGGAATTTACAGAAGCATTTAAAGCAGTAGTAGTTGGGATTATATTCCAACACTCCCCCTTAATCACAACTAGCTGACATTCTATTCAAAATTTCTAGAGCATCTTCCTTCACTTACAGTTCTGAAATTTCTGATGCATTTGTCTTCACTTACTATTTTGAAAGTTCTGGCGCATCTGTCTTCACTTACAGTTCTAAAAGTTTCGGTGCATTTGTCTTTACTTAATATTTTGAAAGTTCCAGTGCATTTGTCTTCACTTACAGTTTTGAAAGTTCTAGCGCATCTGTCTTCACTTACGATTCTGAAAGTTTCGGCGCATCTGTCTTCACTTATAATTCTGAAAGTTCCGGCACATTTGTCTTCACTTACAGTTCTAATTTTTTTGGCACATCTATTTTTAGCAAAAACACCCAAACAACTTCTCAAATATTCAAATGCATCTTTTCCCAATGGTTTAGTGAAAATATCAGCAAATTGATCTTGAGACCTACAAAATTCCAAAAAGATCTCTCCATTGTTAATTAACTCTCTAATGAAATGATATCTAGTGTCAATATGTTTGCTTCTTTTGTAAAAAACTGGATTCTTGGATAGTTCTATTGCTGATTTTTTGTCACAATGTATCTTTATTGCATCTTCTTGTTCATGCTTCAACTCTTCCAACACTCTTCTCATCCAAATTGCTTGGCATGCTGCCCCTATTGCTCCTACATACTCTGCTTCTACTGAAGAAAGAGTGAAAATGGGTTGTTTCTTTGAGGCCCATGATACAACCCTTGTTCCAAAATGAAAACATAACCAAAGGTGATTTTTCTATCATCAATGCAGCTAGCACAATCACTATCTGTGTATCCTATTAACTTGAACTCATTTGGACATGAATATTGAATGCCATAATTTCTTGTTCCACTCACGCATCTTATAGTTCTTTTCCCAACTTTCCAATGTGAGTCCTTTAGAGACTCCATGAATCTTGAAATCGGACTTACACCATACATTATGTCTATCCTTGTGGCTATTAGGTACATGAGACTACCAATAAGTTTCTTATATAAAGTTGGATCTACATTGGATCCTTTGTCATATTTTCTTAGCTTCAAACCTGTGACAATTGGTGTTGGTGCTGATTTGCATTTCAACAAATTAAACCTTTTCAAAATATCATTAGCATACTTTCCTTGAGAGATGAATATACCATTTTCATTTTGATTCACCTCAATGCCTAAAAAGTATTTCATGAGACCCAAATCAGTCATTTCAAATTCCTTTTTCATAGCTCCTTTGAAAAAATCAATAAATAAATCACCCATGAATATTAGATCATCATCATATAAACATACTATGATAATTTCACCTTTTTCATTCATCTTTATGTATAAAGCAAGCTCACTGATACACCTATTGAACCCATTTTGTAGAAGATAAGAATCAATTTTGCTCTACCAAGCTCTTGGGGCTTGCTTGAGACCATATAGAGCTTTCTTGAGCTTATAAACCTTGTCTTCTTGGCCTAAAATCTCATACCCAAGTGGATGTTCTACATAAAATTCTTCTTGAAGATGACCATTTAAGAATGCTGATTTTACATCCATTTGATAAACAAGCCACTTGTTTTGAGCTGCTATTGCAAGTATCATTCTCATGGTGTCTAGACGATTTACAGGAGAAAATGTCTCATTGTAATCAATTTCGGGTTGTTGTGAATATCCCTTTACCACTAGTCTTGCCTTGTGTTTCTGCACATCACTATTTGCACTCAAATTTGTTTTGTAAACCCACTTAACTCCTATGACATCTTTTCCTTTTGGAAGGCTTACTAACTCCCATGTTTGGTTCTTTTCAATAGCATCAATTTCTTCATCCATTGCATTCACCCATTTTTCTTCTTTAATTGCTTCTTCAAAATGAATTGGATCATCTACAAGTGAAAATAAAGAAAAAAGAGAAGTTTGATCTACATTATTTTCACCTTCATTATGATCATAAATCTCTCTAATACTTCTGATTTTTTGTCTTCTTAAGCTTGCCAATGTAGGATTTGACATGTCACTTGATGTAGAACTCGTGGAATGTGGACTTGCTGCTCCTACACTAGAAATTCCTACTGTAGATGGTTTTTTTTGTGCACTTGTTGAAGTGTTTTCTTGTATACGTGATGCTTCCCTTACACTTGATGATGGTGTCACTTGTGGACCACTTTGGTGAGGTCGAATGGGGGTAGAAGGAATCACATTATAAATGTTATTTGTTGGTATAAAAACTTCATTTTCCTCTTGTGGTATGTTTGCTAATATGTTGACTATTTTTTCTACACTTCCATTCCATGCTTCCTCTTCTATAAACTACACATCTCTACTGATTATAAAATTCTTGCTAATTGGATTATACAACTTGTAAGCCTTTGATTCATTACTATATCAAACAAATATGCATTTTATCCTTTGTTGTATAATTTTCTTCTGAATTCATCCAGTACATGTGCATATGCACCACATCCAAACACTCTAATGTGAACAACATTGTGTTTTCTTCCACTCCAAGCTTCTTCTGGAATCATATTCTTGACAATTTTTGTTGGAAATCTATTCATTATATAGGCTACACATGATATAGCTTCAACCCAATATTCATTTGGAAATTTTTTGGCTTTCAACATGCTTCTAGCCATTTCCATGATAGTTCTATTCTTCCTTTCAGCTACCCCATTTTGTTGAGGTGTATATCTAGTTGTGAATTTCTTGTGAATTCCATGTTCCTTGCAAAATCTTAGAAGGTCATTTGAGATGTATTCACCACCTCTATCCGTTCTCAATGCTTTGATGTAATGACCACTTTGTTTTTCAACAAGAGCTTTGAATTGACAAAAATATTCAAACACCTCACTCTTATTCTTTAGAAAGTAAACCCATGTTTTCCTTTAGTAATCATCAATGAATGTCAAAAATAGAATCTACCACCTATTGAAGGTGTTTGCATTGGCCCACACAAATCTAAATGGATGATCTCCAAAGGTGCCTTAGCTCTCATTGACATACCTATTGGAAATGATTCTCCATGTTGCTTTCCTAAGATGCAACCTTCACATACTCTTTCCAGTTTCTCTATTAGAGGCAATCTGTTGACCATGATTTTCTTAAGAAGCAAATTTAGGGATGCAAAGTTTAAATGCCCAAATATTAGATGCCAAAGCCAATTTTCATATTTTATTTCTACTTAAAAAATTATTTGTATGACTGCTGCATTTTCTTCTTTACCCACTTGTGGAGACATTGAGTGGTGTGCTTGAGCATAATCTACTCTCAAATATGGTTTATCCTTAAGGGAAACATCCTATTGTTGGTCATTTGAACCTTGGAAATGAGCTGATTGCTTGGAAGTTTTTCTAAAATTGTACATTCTCCATTTTTAAAAGATACTTTGTACCCTTTTTGTACAAGCTGCCCAATGCTCATTAAATTATGTTTTAAACCGGGAACAAAATAAACATCAGTTATATGTTTGTTGTCCCCCTTCTTGGTTAGAATGTTGATGTTCCCTTTTCCTTTGACTTCTACTTTATTGTCATTGCCCAATGTTACACCAAATTTTACACTCTCATCCAAACTAGAAAACATTTCTAAATTCCTTGTCATATGATTGCTACAACCTGAGTCTAAAAACCATACATCTTTTTCATTTTCTTGTGCAACATTTCATGCCAAAAACATAGTGATTTTTTCTATTTTTTGATTTTGAATTTCTTTTGTGAAATTTTCATTTTGCTATCTAGAATCATATTGTTTCTTTCTACATTCATTCAAATAATGCCCATAGTTTTTACAATAGTGACATTAGACTTGAGATTTATCATACCTTTGGCCTTGAGGCTGATTTTGAGATGCATTGTAACTTGGGTATTGGATGCTACCTCTTCCACTTGATCTTGATGGACCGCTTCTTCCACCTATATGAGAATTTCTTCCTCTACCTCTGAAATTTGTTCTTCCTTTGCCTTTACCATGATTGATTGAAACTTGTGACTTGAATGCATGCTCCAATGATGTATTTTCTGACCTTCTCAGCCTATGTTCATGTGAAATAAGAGATGCATAGAGGTCATGAACTGAAAACTGTGAGAGGTTCTTTGTTTCCTCTATGGCTTTAACAATTGACTCAAATTTTATGGGCAAACTTCTTAGAATATTTTCAACCACTCTCCTATCTTTGAATTGTGTCCCCATGAGATTTGATTTGATTTACCAGTCCAATAATTTGAGTGAAGAATGAGTCTACTGATTCATTATCCTTCATGTAGATTGTTTCAAAATCTCTTCTTAGCATTTGTAGCTTTGCTATTTTAACCTTTTCCATACCTTGATAGGTTGTTTGAAGTATATCCCAAGCTTTTTTGGACCTTGTTGCTGCTGCAATCCTTGGGAAAATACTCTCATGCACTCCTTGGAGGATAAAGAAAAGGGATTTTGAATCCTTCTTCCTATTATCTTTCAATAAATCCTTCTTTACTTTAGTTAATGCAATTTATGTTGCTGCATCAACTAGTTCTGGAAAACCATTCTCTACTAGCTCCCATAAATCTTGTGAGCTAAAAAATACTCTCATGGTGATTGCCCAGTAGTCATAGTTCTTGCCATTGAAATATGGGATTTGTGGGTTTTTCAAGCTTATGCTTGTTGCCATTGTTGTCTGATAGAATACCTTGCTTTGGAAAACCTTTTTTGAAGCTCTTTGTTGATGAAACTCTTTGCAGTAATAACCTTCAGTTCTGCTTAAAAAATTCTTTGAACAACCTTTGGCTCTGATACCACGTGTTGGGTTAGAGGCCGAGACAAGAGATAAACAAGGGAAAGAAAATGCAATCTACTATTTCATACATAAATAAAACACCCAAAATAAACAAAGCTTCTACTCTTTCATTCACTCAAAAATCATACAAATTTAACAGAGCTTCAACTCTTGATATTTCTATCAGAAATAAAACACAAACCCCTATTTTCTATTCGTAGCCTTCTCTAGAAAAACGTACAAACTATTGTTCTATGTTCTCTGTTATTTTCCTTCACACATAAGAAAACAATACAAAGCTTCTTGCATAAGCTACAAAAGAGCCCAACAAAGGAGGGAAAAACTCAAAAATATTAATTACAATTCAATGCTAATTTAACAACCATTGAGAGAGAAAGATATACAAAGATATGCAATCAAAACATATATAAAACTATCTTGAGTGGAGGTCTAAATGTAATGAATTTGAGCTGGCACACATGAGTAGATGTAAGGACTTTATGAAAGCATTTAGAGAAGCAATAGTTGGGATCTTATATTCCAACATATTTGTGGCACTTGTCATTTTCAATAAGGTCCTTATGTGTCATGATTGTTTTCAATGTTGTTGAAGGTGACTTAGTAGTTTTTCAATTATATTTAATTGTGGAAACAGTTATAATTACTCTTTTTAATTTGAATCCTTAATGAAAACAAACAATCTTGACATTCTACAAATTCAATCTTTTTCAATTTTGTTGATTAAGAATACAAGAGTAAACTAATATTTTTCATAATTTAATGTATCAATAATTATAGGGCATGCCAAACATTGTAGTGTCTTCCTCAAAGTCTGGTGGATACAACTTTTAGAAGTTGCCTTAAGGTGTGTGGTTTCACTCTTCTACCAAATTAGAGACTTTCTTCCTTTCCTATGATTTTGATATGTAGTATAATTTTGGTTCTATATGAGCAATTTGTACATATTGCAGGGAGATAAAAATATTTATGTATTTCTATTCATTAGTGTTGAAATCTTGCAAGAATTCAGGCATGTTAATATTAACAAATATATAAAAGTTTTCACAGATGTTTTCCAATTAAAAAGAAATCCACCTGTGTGAATTCTAGAGTCTGTTATGAGCTAGTGATTTTCCTGACCGCACTTGTATTTTTAGTTAATATTGAACTTCCACCATTAGTCTATACGTTTCTTGATGTATTCTTTCTTGACAAAACAGATACATGGTTGCTATCAAAGTCTACACACAATGGGATTAATAAAAAGTTCTTATTTTATTACAAGAGGATCCAAAAATTAGAAAATGGATCACACAACTCATCATTAATGTTAGGGTTAGAAATGGAGGAGCTCCACCATGAAAATTTAGTGTCTATTGTTGATAGCATAGAGAAAACAATCTTGATAATCCATCTCGAGTTTTGCCACAGTGTTGGATTATTTGGCCAAGCATTATCATTAGCATATTTATTAGCATTGCTTTTACATTGCAAATGAGAAATTCATTGAGGATATTTAATTCAATTGTGCTTCTCAATTTATAATCCCTTTAACTAATCTACCCAATTTATTTTTAGTAGCCCTTGACTTCATTACTTTGTTGGCATTTCAATTCGCACCTATGGAATGCAAATTAGAAATAGACAGCTGTGCACAGTTAGAATACTCTTCAAATTAGGAGGGGAAGCTCCCTATTTGTTGATTATTCTTTAAAAGAAATACTAAACTATTTCCAATATTTTTATTTCTTAACTAAGAGCACAAGGTTATAAAACTCTTTGCATCGTAGGTGAGGTTTTCTCCTTTCCCGAACTTCAACTACAACTAGGCCTAAACTAAAGACACTTCTGAGAACTCAAATAAACTCAGAGCCTAAGAATTAGAAGTAAATACAGAATGATCTAACTAACACAAAAGCTTAAACAAAATTCCTTCCAAATCACACCCGGAGACTCATTGTACTTATAAGATGTAATCTGAAATAGAGATTATGCAAGAAAAACACATAAGATAAAATAATGAAAGAGATTGAGATAGTAATCAGAGAAAAATAGGCATGATATTTCCTTCCTCAAATTCTAACAATAAATACACTTCTGGGACAACAAATTGTAGCAAAGGTAGGCTTACAATATGTGACCAAACTATATTACACTGGACACAAAGTGAAAAAACACTAAATAAAAAAGTTGCAGACAAAGTAAGCTCAACAATTTGTTATCACAACAATGGTTAAAAATAAATGGGCAAGGCTGTCTTATTTATACATAAATAAGGAGTAGGGAACCCTAAGATCTCCTTGTTTTTAACAACTAGACTTTCCAACATTCAAGATTTATTTCTAAGACTAAACAAAAGATAACTAACAACTATCTACCTGATAAAATTAGTTAACTGATTGTAAAGCAAGAAAATCTCCATCTTCACATTTTATATTTCCAAAGAATAGATATGCATGAATGAGAAAAATAAGTTTAACTTGGAAAATTCATCAAGTTAACTGCTGCTTTTTCTTGAGTTCTATTCCCATAAATCTTTGTTGTTCCAAAATAGTGACTCACTCAATGATAACTTGAGAAACTATATCCACCAAAAAGTTGGCAACTACCTCTTTGTGAGGAGCATTGATACTATTTAAAACAATATTCTATTTTTCCAACATCTCCTCACCATTTGCAATCAAACTCATAAATTCTTTCATCTCTCCCACAACTTTATCAATTTTTTTCTTACATTGTGACAACATGATTCATCTTGCAGGTAATAGGATCACTATCAAAATTGCCATAGATGAGATTATGAAACTTTGTTTGCACTTCACTGATATCAAATTAAGTGCCATCATCATGAAGATATTGACAAGGGATCTGTGAAACAAATGTGCTTATGAACTTGAGAGTATTAACAACCTTCTATCTACATTCAACAAACTCTACAAATATTCCCTCATAAATTTTTACTTTGAAGAGGTGTTGTTCTCTCCAAGAAAAAAGATTCTTCTTATTTTATTCTGTGAAAATTGAATCACAAGCCATCCTCAAGTTAGAAATGATGATTTCATGCATTGGTTTCACTTCTACCATACGTTGCTCAAATTCTTGGATCACTGAGCAAAAATAATGGGAATTATACCTCAATTGGTATATCTCTGTAAATACAAATATGCCCCTAGTGATGAATTCCTCTATCCAATCTTGCATATGCTTCCCGTATATGACCAATTGACTCAATTGATGCTGATTTGCTGATGGTTCTAGAATATGTTGAAGCAAAAAAGTAGCCTATGAAGAGCCATGAAGGAGATTGGAAATATATTGCCATGGTTGTTGAATCTCAACCTTGAGGACTTCCTTATCTTCTCCATCCTCAAGCACTCATTCCTTTGGATTATTTTCCGCAATCTAAAAGAAATTCACATCAATATTCCAGGTGCTTCTACTGAGATTAGCCTTGACAACTTTGAAGTCATCAATATCAACCTCATTAATGTTCTTGTCCTCTGAAGGTGCAACAATATCAATGATAATCTCATCATAAGAATTCTTGTTCATGTAAACTTGCTTATTAAGTTTCTTTACTGGTGTGCCCTGGTAGATTCTATCAAGTTCTACAAAGTTCAACTGATAAGAGGGATTCCTCCTCTTCTTGCCTAGGATGTTCTCAAGCGAAGATGAGGAGTTTTTACTAACTTCTCTAAGAGGATCAGTTCTAATTTCATCAACTCTTGATGAATGAATCGATGTTGAGATGTTGCAAACTGGTGAATCAAATTCTGAATCTATATGAATGGGAGCAAGCCTCACAGAAACAAGAGATGAAAGCACCACTCCAACTTGTGGTGCTTATTCAACTAGATCTTTGGTTGCATCTTCTTGTTGTTATTGTTGAATCCTAACGAGAGAGTTTGTCTTTTCCTTTAAACTCCTTGAAATTCTATTGATCTTTGTACCTTTTGGAGGAACACTCATAGTTTTCACTCTGGGGTGATCCCACAATACTGGTTTACAATTTTTGGCTGAACTAGACATTGAACTATTTTTTTTAACTAAATCTTCATTTTCAGGCACCTATAGCTGCTAAACCATGAGGAATTTGAAGATGATGCAAACTAGTGATTTGTGACATTTTGTTTATAGATTGTATTTTAAAATTTTTAGAATCAAATTGCATTTCTTTTTCCATCTCCCTTGAAAACTAGTTTTTAATAGTAAACACCATTTTTAAAGAGTGACATGCACTTGCTAACACAAATTTTTTCTATGAAGGATAAAATTCTTTTTTTTTTGAATTTAGATTCACAACTACAATATCTAGTGCATGCATTTGGTTTCATAGTGTTTTATTGAATATTTTTTTCTTAATTAAGTTTTGAAGTCATAGGTTTACTTGCAGCTAACACAACTTTTCTTGTATGTATTGAAATTCATTTTTTTTGTTGGATCAAGGACATCAATATTTACTATATAGATATTTTTTAGACAGTTTTTTGATAACCTACTATTTTTCCACATGTGTAGAACAAAGAGCTTGATTTTTGGTGAAAAAACTATGTTTACTTAAACTTAAAAATACATAATAAAACCAAAATATATTAAAATTATATTCAATGGATAGCTCATTTTGACGAATACCATCATTCAGTTGGGTCTGTGAAGTTTCCTCCATTTTCATCCTCAACCCGAGCTTTGAAAGGAATTTTTTTGTAGGAATTTGGTAGAAGAGGGGGAGAAGGGCGAAAATGGGGGGTTCAAGTGAACCCCCCTTGACCCCTTCAAGCATAGAGGGGTTCACTCGAAGGGGGGTTTTCTCGAACCCCCTTTGTTTTGAGTTTCCCTTTGTTTTCATTGAAAAAAGGAACCAAAAGGGATGGAATCACCAAAAGGGGTTCGATCGAAGGGGGGGTCTTCAAGTGAACCCCTTTATTGGGTTCATTCGAACCCCCCCTTTGAGTGAACCCTTAAAAACCCAAATTTTTTTTCATGGGAACATTTTGGAGATTTTTCTTCATGAAGTGAATTGTAAACTAGTTTTGTGGGATCACCCTTTTGGTTTTTGGTCTAGAAGAAGGTAGAGATGACTGAACTATTGGTGGATCTACAACTAAAATAGCTACCTTTCCCGTCCTTATACTATTCAGGAATAACCTACTCTTCTTGATAACTTGGCTCGTTCTTTCCTTAATTGAAGCATTCTCTTTGTCAGACCAATTAATTTATGGAAGTGGCTACTGATCGAAATGATCTTAGGAATACATGGGAGGTAGGAATTCCCCATCATCATTTGAAAGACCTTACACTTCTTCTGATAATAAATCAACCATTTGTTGTAGAGTAAATCTACTGTAACTATGCTTGTGCACTTCAAACTCATCTGCAAAATTAGCCCAAAAATATTCAACTATAGGCACATGTGCATGATTCTAACTAGCACATGATACAAAGAATCCGTGAGGATCATATGAACGTCTCTCATTGAGAAAATTGAGACCAAACTTTGATATTTCATCACTCATCAATTTTGCATTAACCGATGATCTACATCTGTAAATGCTCATTCCAGCCAGGAAACTGAATGTAGTCTTGTAGCTATTACACAAAAATATGTGAAATTCATATACTTTTCTTAAAAATTCCATGAACACTACTTCATTGGTTGGATATCTTGGGAGCATGACGGGATCACTTGATAAGCCATATACCTTGATGTAGGAGAATGTGGGAAATTGGATAAACCTATCAACCCAATCCACCATTACCAATCTAGAGTCTACTAAAATTCATACATGCAACTCATTATCTAAATCTTACACAATATACATCAAGAATACATCATTCACCTGCTTGTAATGTATCTCAGATTCTAAAAACTTTAACTGCGGGTAATGATCATACACATGTTGAACACCCAAAGTTCCAATGACATTCAAACCTCTAAACATGCCTTGAAAGGCCATTAGATATACGAGGTAAGATATCATATGGAACTCATGGGCCTTGAAGTATTTTGTCATTTGATGGTGGAGACTGTTACAGATCAAAGTTGGCCAATCATAGTGTTCTGTCTTGTCAATAATCTGGGAAATGATGTAAAACATCCAAGACTGAAACTTATTTTCCTCTGCTTGACTCTTGACTTAGTTGAGAAAAGTGATTATGGTTGTGAATTCTTCCTTGAACTCACCACACCCAACATTCTTTGGTAAAATATTCTGCTTCTCTTTCAGCGACTTTTTTGTAATTCTTTTTCAATATTTATCCTTTTTCTCATACCACACTTTTTCACATTCTTCAATTGAAATGATGATTTTTTTTGTCCATGGTGGTATTGAGAAACATCTCTCAACATCGTCTGACCTGAGGCTACAAATAGTAGACCCATATTTTGATTGGATTTCTCATGTTGTTGGCTTGTAATTTACTTAACAAAAGTAATTACAAATTCAAGGCTTTGTACTAAGATGGGTATTGAAGTTGCTGCAAGCAACCTAGATTGACCAAGATTCCTGACTGCAATATTTCCTACGTCTTTCAAAGAACACAAATCAAACACTGAAAACACATGATGCAAGTTGGTTTCAAAATTTCTCCGGAAATCATGGAGCAACACTAGTTTGGTCTTGATTTCTGTTGGAGATTACTGCATGTTCAAAAACTTGAATTTTGACTGTAAACACGCCTATGTTCAAAATTTTTTTGCACAAACTGCTAAAAATTGATTATTGATTTTTCTCTAGAAAAAGTAGATTTTTTGAAAAAAGCCGAGGTCTGGGTTTTGTAGACAATCTTGTTTTGAAGGGACCCAAATCGATAGATTTTGAAAAAACCAAGGATTTCCTGAACATGTGCGATTTCCTAAAAAATAAGGGTTGACATGCAAATTTTTAAAATTTGCCAATCTTTAAGAGGAGTAAAAAGCAAGTGGATCCAGATCGATGAATAATGAAAATTATGACCAACTATTTCTAAAATTTGATGCCCTAGAAAATCAAACCATGAAAAAGCATGCTTTTGTGCTTCCCAATCTCGAGTCCATAAAGAACACTGAAAAAGCACTCCGTTTGAGCCTCCAAATCTTGATGAGAAGAAAATTTTATCTTTCTTCCTCTGAAAGCCAACCTATAAATTATGAAAAATGAATGCTAAAAGATTTCTTAAATAGAGTTTGGAGATGAAAAAGCGCTTTCATGCAAAACCCTAAAATTTTGGAGTCTATCTATGAAGATAAAAACTTTGCATGCAAAAATTTGACTCCGTTTGCATCAAATAGTGAATTCCTCTTTTATCGCTACAAAAAGCATGCATGCATGAAGACAAAATTTCATCAACAAAAAATGGAGACTGAAAAATGGCTAAGGTTTGAACTCTTGGGAGTGCTGACTGGACAAGGGCACCTAGCTCCTCCAATGTTAGTCAAATTTTCATCATTTTCAATCTTTCGCTTGTTTCTGAGCTTCTAGCAAGGATTGCCTTTGAATTTGACAATCAACAATCTAATGAGCTACCAATTGATAAAACCTATTTGATCATGGCAATTTCATCTTTGACCGCTGCTGAAGTGATCCCCTAGCTTTATACCGGCATCCGACGTCATTTGATCATGATTGCATACCTTCAAAACTACCGATGGAAATTGAAATGGAATGAGGCATGTTGGAATCAAAAAATTCCTAAAGGCATGAAAACTTGGGCACACTTCTTGGAAAAGGATGCCCAAGCATCCCAACCTTAGCCATTTTTTTATGATTTTTAAATTTTGCTTTGCTTGCCTCCATCGGGAGCTAGTGATCCCTGTTTGATCTTCATTTTCCGGCAACCTGTGAACAACAGAGAATGAAAGTCAGTAATTCTGACAAGACTAAACATATATGAGATGAATTATACCTTTTGTTAGCCTCCATTATTGCATCTGACTGGTTTCCTAAGAGTTGAAACTGGGCTGATGAAGGAATTTGAACATTTTTTGAAAAAGGTGAAAAATATTCGAAGTGTTGGAGTGCTAGGCGCCCCTCCTTGACAGGGGCACCCAAGTCTTCTAGACTTAGTCAATTTTTTGAGATTTTCAATTTTCCTTTGACTTTTTTTGTTTTACATGAAATGCCTCCTTTTGATCTACACTTTTCGTTGTTTCACAGATCCTCTGAACTAGATGATGGATTCATTGAAGAGCCTGAACATATCTCAGATGATCTACTTTTACCAAACCTAAAAATTTCTTTTTATTGCTTCTTGATGAATCAAAAAAGGGTTGATGAGCAAGGTTGCATGTTTTCTAAAAAATGATAAAAATAAACTAAGGCAAGAGATCTTGGTTGCCCTCCTTGGATAGGGGTGCCCAATCATGTCAAAGTTAGTTAGTTTTTCATGATTTTCAACTTTCTCCTCATTTTTTGATTTCTGGCTTTGCTTTCTCTGACTGTGTTCATTGTTTTACGTGCACCTTGAAAAAAAGTTGAAAAATATTCCAAGGCATGAAATGCCAGACGACCTTCTTGGACAAGGGTGCCTAGACATCCCAGTGTTAGATTTTTTTTGACAAATTTCAACTTTCCCTCTTCCTTTCTCCATTTTGTGTTCATGTTCATCATATCTGTGCAACATTTGAGACTTTGAATTTGACACCTAGCAGTTGACCTTCCATTGATGACTTCGGATCTCATGCTTTGCCTTTTGAAAAAACATAATAGACCCACTAGAGAAATACTGAACTTTTGACAATTTTGATAAGACTGACCTGATCAAGAAGCATTTTTAACCAATCAAAATCAATTAGAGCCTTGGAAACAAAGATTTTATTTTTAGAAATTTTACTAGTATCCATTTGACAACAATCCTTTACAAGACTTTGACCATTCTTTACAAAATGCCTTAATGAAGCAATTTTTTTAATTTTGGGCATTACATACTTCATTGTTTACTTCCACTTCCATATCCTTATAATAGATAATTATCTTGGCATTTTATTTTTGGTAAATTGGTAGTTTGATCTATATGAGGGGTGGTTCTGATCCAACTATTCCAAGGTCAAACTTCTCATGCAAAAGTTCAGGGCTCTCATCTAGTTGGGTTTTGAACTTGAGACTTTTCCCAAGCACCTGACACAACCAAATTTATCTTGCCTATTTGTCTATTGCATAATTAGCGAAGTTGGGAGAAAAGTCAGGCCTTCTAGTTCTTCTTTGCATCGAAATTAACCTAGTTCAATATTGACCTATTTTATAATATTCATTTAAATAGCTTTAATTAAAAGCAATGGTCCTAGGTAATGATGTGCTAAGATTGGAAGTGTTTTAATGTGCACATATCATAACACACATTATATATCTATTTGCATATAGGCTTGTTGTTAACACACGTTATATGTTTGCAATGTGTGAAATGTTATATAGGTAATATATAATTATTAATGTAATATCTATCTCCTAGATCAGAGATGAGTGGGATAGGTCAAGACATGCCAAGGATCACTAGGGTTGTGTGATAGCTTTGGGAAAAAATTAAATATAGAAGATGAGGATTACTTGTAGAGATCTGTTTATATATTTTTTGGTTACTTATAACTTATAGTGGAATTATTTCTTTATATTTTAGAAGGTTGTAGTATAGAATGGACTTTGTGTTTATGAAATTTATGTTTATGGAATTCACTAATAAGGTATACTCAAGCTTAAATACATCAATTTATAAAAGTAAAATTTGTGGGATGGAATCTTAATGTCCTTGTAGGTATTTGTGTGTATTGATATTTTAATTCTTATTCCCAAATCACACTCACTTGTCTTAGTGTCATATATTTTTCCATATATAGTTAACTAGTTTACACATCATATCTCAATTCTATTCTCATTGTATTTTACATTCTAGTTAATAGATTGTTCTAGTTGTCCTTTCCAATGTAAACACGTGTTTCTTTGTTTAATTTTTAATTTTATTCTCAATAAAAATTATTAATGCTCTACCTAAGATTCACTTAATTAAATAAGTTGAGGCAATTTATCTAGATGTTATGAATCCCCTTGCTAATTATATGGGATTTAAATCAACAAGATTTTCTTGCCTTTCATATTTGTCTAGTTCTTTGGTTTACATTAATATTGCCTTTTTTGAGTGCATTAATTTAACACTTATCACTTTGTTATTGAAAAACTTAACTAAACTAAAAAAAATGCCTCCACAATATATGGTGGATGTTTCATACTAGAGGTTGAAACTTTGCATAGTTGTTTAAGACAATTTTTTTTTATGGTAAACCTAAAGGCCAAAAAATGTCTTCAATACATTAAGCTCCACATGGTATTAACACAAGAGAGAGGGATACATTGATGTATGAGCACAATTAATTATTTAAATATTATAAAAAAGAATTTAATATTGAATTCAAAAATAAAAGAATATAATGCATTAAACCATTATGATGATTACATTTTAGTTAAGAAGGTTTCCTAGCAAAACCTATCATGAATACACATAAATGCAAAGTATTTTTTAGCTTTGAAATAAGAGACACATACATTGAAAAATATGAATTTTTTGACAATATACATCTAGAGAGAATAGTAATGCATAAATCTTTGAAATCTATGTACACTTATCATAGCGCCCACTTTGACGCTTCCTTTTGCCAAAGCTCAAGGGAAGGACTACTTAGCTTTTATGTTTTCAATAATACATGGAAGATGGAGCATGGTGAACCCTCTCTTGATGGAAGCCCCTTAGTAAATCTCATAGACACCCTTGACTATCTTAAATTTACTTCTTAAAGTTCATTGAGTATAGAAAGGCCCTTTTGCCTTTCATTTGAAGTGGTTACATACATACATTTCATGTGAATTATTTTTAAATTTCATAGTATTTAATTTAATTTTGAACATATGCTCCCAAAAAATTAACACAAAGATACCATATTTTGTTATGGTTGCAAAATAATATCAAATAAGAAAAAAATGAGATTATTTATCTATGTTATTTGCTCATGTTTGCATTATTTCATATTTTTGTGACTATATGTATTGATATGCTAGAAAGACTTAGAACTAATCTTAGTATTACATGTTGATATATTTGGGTGAATGTATAAATTTGTATCCCCTTTTTAGGCAAATTAATTTTGTTGAATATAGTCATGTCAAACAAGTGTTTTGTCCACCCATCACATGGTGCAGATGTGGTAGTTACACGGTGAAAGGGAGTTTGGTTAAAGGGGGTTTGTCCAAACCAAGATACTACAAAATGTTAATTTCTTCCATTTGCATCTTTTTGCTTGTTGATATTGGGCAAAAAGGGGGTTTGAATGAACTCAAATTGGCTCAATATGTGTGTTGGAAGCCTAGGCAACCATGTGGGTTACCCAACATGCCCTAGGCAACCTAGGTGGCAATGTTTGGCCATGAAATTTTTCTCATTATTGATCAATATTTATATGTGCAAATTATGTCTTTTAGAAAAATAATAAATACCCTTCCATAGACCTTGTTGTGTAGATTTTTAAAATGTAGTTTTTATTTATTTTAATTCAATTACTAGTTTAAAAAAATGATGACAAATGGGTCATTAGCTTGAATGTTGAGGTTGAATCTATTTACACAAAGAAATATATATATATATATACACACACATACACACACACATATATACATATATACCTATATATATGTGTACATATATGTATGTATGTATATAATGTATGTAGTATGTTACATACATACATACATACACACATACATACATACATATATATATATATTAATTGCATTAAAGGAGAGATTTTCAATCAAATCAATTTTTTTTTGACAAATAGACATCAAAATGTTTGATGTCCTATAAAAGTGCTCTATTTTTGAGACATGCCATTTTATATATGTGTCTATATATATGTATATATATATATGTATATATATATATGTATATATATATATATATATATATATATATATATATATATATGCATGTATATATATGTATGTATGTATATATATATGTATATGCATGTATATATATGTATATGCATGTATATATATGTATGTATGTATATATATGTATGTATGTATATATGTATGTATATATATACATATATATGTACATAGATATATGTATGTATAGATATATAGCTATACATACATATATCTATATATATATATGCATACATATATCTATATATATATGCATATATATATATATAATATATATATCTATATATATATGCATATATATAATATATATATGTATGTATATACAATATATATCTATATACATATATATGTATGTATATACAATATATATATATACATATATATATATATGTATATACATATATACATATATCTATATACATATATATGTATATACATACATACATACGTATATATATATACATACATATACATACAAATGTATATATATACATACATACACATATATATGTATATACATACATATATATGTATATATATGTATGTGTATATATATATACATATAATATATATACATACATATACACATATATATGTATATATGTGTATATAAATATATGTATATATGCGTATATACATATATGTATATATGTGTATATACATATATGTATATATATTCATTGCATCAGAGGAGAGATTCTCAATCAAGACAATATTTTTTTGACAAATAAACATCAAAATGTTTGATGTCTTATAAAAGTGCTCTATTTTTGGGACATGTCATTTTAAATATTTATTATTATTTTTATTGAAATTTTTTTTTTCCTTGCACTAAAAGATCAAGCTCACATAATGATTAAAAAAAATCTTGATATCCCATTAATTTTATTTTATGATTTTTTCAATAATTACATAGAAATGACATTGTTAAAAAAAATATATCAAATTATTTTTAAATTTTAAAAGAATGTTGATATGTATCTATTTCAGATAAAAAGAATACATCAAGCAATGTATGGACTGGTGGTGGAAGTTTAATTTATATGTTGAAAATGTACATGTTATTAAATTGCATATGTAAGAATGTACATGTATGTATATACATATATAAATACATGTGTTGGAAATGTTGCCATTGATGTCAAAAGAAAAAATTACTATGACAATGATTTAGAAAGGGTTGGCCAACTATGATATATTTATTATATTTTAATTTGAATATTTGTATGGAGGATTGGCCAACCCCCTCATTTGTAGCACCTAACTGTAGGGACAAGTCATCCCATTTAAAAATAATAATATGGGACTCATGGGTAAAAGCACAAACTTGTCACACTTTATAAAGGAATCAGTTAACAACAATTTTTTTTTCTAAACTTCGACCACATAAAAGTGGTCTTTATGTTTTGAATTTCAAAATGGTGTAAACTAATGAAATGTAGAACTTTTGATGAAGTTTATTCTTGCAATTTTTCAAATTTTTAAAATATTTGTTTTCATTATATTTTTATCAATTTTAAGACAAATTTTAGAATGCTGAAATTTTGAGAAAAACGTGACTTCATGAGCTGTTAAGAAACAAATTGAAAAAAACTTCATTTCTCCCTAATTTTTTTTCTCCAAATAGGTAACTTCAATATCTTGTGCATGAAAAAAAAATATCAAATTTTGATGTATATTTTTCTCATAATAACGTTTTAAAGTCAAACTTGTTAGAATTTGACAGTTTTCACGGGCTGTCAACTATTTTCAAAAAAACAATTACACCCTTTTGAAGAATACTCTCTCCTCTTCTGTGCCGTATAATTTTAAAAAAATTATAATATGTTTTACTATTTTTTTTAAAATTTCCAATCAACCTCTTTTTTAAGTTTAACAACCTACTTGCATTATTTTAAATTTAAAATATATTAAAACTAATCAAAATATTAAAAAAATAAAATTGGATTCTCCACTCTGAGCTCTACAAAAGGGTATTTTTCCTTTTTTGCAAAAAAATCATTTTGATTGAAGAAATACTTAGTTAAAGTTGAAGGTTTCAGAAAATTTTGAAAAATGTTCAGTTGGCTGCCAACTAGGATGCCAACTAGACAGTTTCGACCAAAAGGGTTTCAATCGAAACCCTTTCGATAGAAACCCCACACATATAATAAGCCAATTTGAAAGCCAAATTCAAAGTTTCAAAGGGATTTTTTTTTTTGGTTTCGGCTGAAACTTTTTTGGCCAAAAATAATTCGCTCAAAACTATTTATTTGGCCGAAAGTGTGACACAATTTTGTGCTTTTACCCTCATCCCTCTCCATGAAGAGGCATCAAGGTATATAATTGGAATGTGAAGTGTGATTGAAGGGTAAGTATGAAAAATGTGATATCATTCTAATACAAGCAAATTTTTGAAGGAGAGTACATGTTTGAAATTTTTTGTATCATTTACAAGTAGATTTTGTGAAGGAGATTCAAATGATCATCATCCATTGAAGAAGAAATATTCAAGAAGGAAAAAACTTTGTTCATTTGGAGTTTGGTGCCTCATAATTGAAGAGATTGATGTTTCTTACTAAGTTGGTGCTTAGTAGTGGGGATTGGTGTCTCGAGTGGGTTGATGCCTACAAATATTTGTAAGAGAATTTTATTTTTGGTTGGATTTGGATAGTAGATCTAAGTAGTCTCTCTTTGTGGTTTTATCTCAAAAGGGTTTCCATGTAAATCTTTTATTTTCTTATTTGCTAGATCTTGCATGATTTCTATTATTGTGGTTGTTAAATTTTATATAAGAAAAATATAATCTTATATTAATTCACCCCCCATCTCAATATAAATGTGTGCTCATCAATTGGTATCAGAGTAGGCTCCTTTAGAGATAGTATAACCACTAGAAGGTATATCTCGAGAGTACACATGCTTAGTCAAGAAGGTTTCTCCTCAAATAGAGCTCTATTGTTTGACAAAACAAACTATACATTCTAAAGCATAATTATGCAGAATCATCTAATGGCTCTTGGCTTTGATAGTTGGAAATCAATAGTAAATTGTGATATAGCTCCAACATCTCACTAACAAATCGAGATGGAAAGAATTCTAGTGAAAACAATGCAAAAGCCATGAATGCTATCTTGTGTGGTCTATTCGAATTAGAGTTTTTCAAGGTAATGCATTATGCCTCAAAAAAAATTGGGATAAACTTAAAAACATCTATGAAGGTGATGAAAATGTAAGAATGCTTAGCTCCAAACCATTAGAGTACAATTCGAGAGCTTAAAAATAAAAGACAAAGAAAATATTGTAACATATCTCCTTCTTGTGGATGAAATTGTCAACACCATTAGAGAACTTGGTGAAAAGGTTGAAGATTCAATGATTGTGAAAAAATGCTAAGGTCTCCCCCCTTAAGATTTGATGCAAAAGTTTTAGCCTTGAAGAAATGAAGGACTTAGATAAATTAACTATGGATTAATTGCATGGGATCCTCATGGAGTATGAAATGAGAATTGAAAAAGATAAGTCATAAAAGTGAGAAGTTGCCTTCAAAGCTTCAAACAAGGTGAAGAATAAATATTTTTAATCAAGCTATAGATCCAACAGTGAATCAAATGCAAAGGAAGCTCATTTTGTGAGAAAGCTTAAGAAATGATATGGTAAATACAAAGGTATTGTGGAAAAGTAGGATATTTTTCTACTAAGTGTCCACATGTAGAAAATGATAGTAGTGATGATGAAGATCATAACATAAAGAAAGGGAGCAAACATCATCATTACAAAAAGAGCTACAAACAAGGTAAACATGAAAATAACTTCCATAAGCACAAGAAAAACTTATATTCTAAAGGGGATAGTAGCTCATATGAGGAAAGCAATAAAAATATCATAGACAATGATAGAGAATAAACTCTCTTCATGGCTAAGGATTCAAAACTATATAAGATAGAACTATTTTTCCTTCTAGAAAGCTCTCCCTTCTTATTCTTTATCAAGAATTATTCTCTATTTTTGTGGTGCTTATTTATATCAAACTCTCCTAAATTCCCCATCTATTTTAATTGGTCATACATATGACCTACACAATTGTAAATTATGAAGTTGTATATTAGGAATATTCTAAGTCATTGAGGTTGTACTCCCACCAATTGTAATATAATAGGATCCGTTGTCTCTACCTCTCCAAGAGATGGAGACTAAGAAACTCTGGGTAAAATCAAGAAGTTGGGTACACGAAGAGGGAAAGTTTCAGAAAAAAAAATCTCACAGAAAATATGTACGCATTATGTTTCGGGTACTCGAGCCTAAAAAAATTGTATGCACTAAAAAATATGTATGCATTATAACGTGTACACGTTTTATAACGCGTACAAGTCATTTATTTAAAAAAAAAACACCTTTTAGAAACGCGTACGCATTTTAAAACGTGTACATGTTTTGTAACGAAAAACACGTACATGTTTCTAAAAAATATTTAATTTTTTAAATAATGAAGCATATAAAGAACACAAATGCGTTTTGTAACACACACATGTTTTTAAAATTTTGAATCCCCAACCCACATGTTGCCTCGGTTTTAGGCTCGGGAAAGGGTTGGTAATCTGACCCTTAGCCTTTGACCTGCAACTAAAAAACTAAAGCAGGTTGAAGAGAAATGTCCAACTTTGGCAATATGGCTGATGGACTTTTTTTTCTGAATCAATCTATAAAATTAAAACCCATTAGAGAACACAGTATCTACTTTACAAATATATAATTTTTTAAAGATTGAATTATATTTGTTATTTTTAAATTAATTTCTAAACAAACTAGTCCATAAACTTGAAATATCAAACTTTGTTTATTTTTTAAAAACTTTTTTTGGTTAATTTTCTTGTAAATTTTTTTATATGACATCAATCTTCAGACAATTCTCTACACAATGAAAAAAAAGATTCAAAAAATGTTAAGTTTAAGTCCAATTATGTTGTCTGTACACATTGATTTTTAAAAACAATAATCAAGGCCAATAAAAATTCAATTAAAAAAAATATTTAAAATTTTTTTACAAAAAAATATCCTCATCAATCTTCATGTTGTTAGCTATCTTTCCCCCAAAACAATTAGAAAAATACTTTTATTTGGGTCAAAAAGTGGTGTTTGTACACGTGCATGGTATGGTAGAAAAGAAATGACTTTTAAAAAGTGGTTTTTATACATCCCTATCAAAATTCAATTTCTATCATCTCGACATTTGAATAAATTGCATATTTGGAAACTAAATTCAAAATTCTAAATTTCATATATTGATTTTTTTAAAGATTCATTGTGTAAGTGCCTCAAATTTTCAGTCCAAGTGTGACAAATTCTGAAAAACAATAAAAACACTTCCACTTTTTGAGCTTTTTGTGGACCCAACTTCTTGCATCAACTCCTTATTTCCACATTTCTTGTCTACTATAAAATTTGAGGTAGATGATAATGTTGAGATGCCTCTTAATCCATTTTTTTCTTTTATCATGATCAAAGGTGCTTTGTCATTCCTTTAGGGGGTTAGAATTCATAGATGTATATCCTTGCATAGGAACCCTCAGGGTTCTCAAGGTGACTTCCTTTAGCTTGGTTCATACGTTAAAGGTCACACACACTAATTGGATAAAACCAACTCACACACATATAGGGACAAATTAAAAAGACAATGTTAGACTTGCAGTATTGCTACCAATGCTTTCAAATTGGCCAGTCATAATCTTGGTTTTACCCTTGTCCATAGGTTGGGTCATGGAAGCAACAACACATCACTAGATTTTTTCTTTATTACCAGAGGTTCATTGGTTATGGATGTTAGAAAGGTTCTAGGATGCGTGTCAGGCTTGCTTTGAGTACTATTAATCTTGAGCCTCTTATTCCTAAACATATTATAGGCATCATCATATCTTGCATTAGCCCTTTTGTGCTGATATGAGATACAAACATGCTGATATTGTTGCTCCCATATTTCTTATTTGTCATCTCAATGCTTCCTTGGGAGATCCTTTCCATATATGACTATTTTTACTTAGTTTTTATGGTTTGAAATTCACCTCTTTGGTTTATTCTCATGTTATGTTAGCATTTCTTTAGCTCATAGTTGTTTGATCTTGTCACAACCTAGGATATTTTAAATCTAGTTTTCTCTATTATACCTTAATGTAATTTTTGAGTCCTATTAATCCAAACTTGTTTATATATGAACATAAATATGATAAAATTCTATTCTATACAAATTCTTGTTTTTCAGTATTTTGTTGGCTAAATAGAATATAATATTTTTAATGTCCATAAGGCCACATATAGCCTATTAGACAATAGACCCTACTATTTTTTCTTTGTGAAGTTTTGATTGTCTATCATTCAATTTAATAACGAACTCTCTCATCCTCTCAACCATCTCCCTATTGAATTAAAACTTAAATGTACACCTATGTACTTACTAATTTGTCTCCTAGAGTTCCAAATACTTGCTAGAAAATATTTCTTGAGATAACAATATATGACTACATGATTATCTTCCTCATTTAAAGGTTTTGTTTCAATCTTGTTTAGATACCTATAAGAGGGTTCATAGTTGATTTGAAGCTATCACTTCTCCATTGAGTTGCACAAACAACATCATTTGCTAAATGAACAACCAATTGACCTCATGTACTACAAAATGTATGAAAAAATAGATCAATTTTTTTCCTAATTGACCTTCCACACCTCTTCGGTGTACCCATTGCACACCAAGGTGCGGTTTCTTGTTATATATTCATATGATTGTTATTGACTATCATGATAGATACTATTTTTTGAGATGTAAATGTAAATGTATATATAAGTCATCTATAAGTTTTAGAATTTTTTTAAATACAAATTATGTCATAAAATTGATTATATATATGTGTATAAATATAAATGTAAATATCATACCACTTTGACCTAATATTTACTAAAAGGAAGATCGAGAAACTATAAATAACTTATTATATATTCATACAATCATTATTAATTATCATGACAGATACTAATTTTTTAATGTAAATATATATCTTGTACCAATTTCATGACATAATTTATGTTTAATGAAATATCTAGAAGTTAGCAATGACTTAAATAGTTTATAAGAGTGGAACAAAAGGTTAAACCTTACCAATACATAGAAGAAAAAGAGATAGAACACACTTTAAAACGTGAATTTTTTAGAAGAGTGAAGCAAAACCTAGCATATGAATGGCTTTGTTACTATGACATAATGCCCCATGGGAGATGCACAAAAAATTACTAGACAACCAAGCAGAACGATCACTATCAAAACCTAAAAGGTAGAAACTCCATGACAACGTATCTTAAGAGAAAAATCCATAGTCCAAACACCTCTCAAAACTGTCAAAGATTTAAAATGCTCAAAAAAAAAACACAAAGTTATTGCTCTATTTTCCAGTCAAACTAGAAATACACAAATGCAAAATAACAAAAATAAGCTCAATTGAGACACACAGAATTGGGCATGCAATATTTTATCCTTCTATTAACCATAAAATAATGATTACAAAATTCTTTCAAACTAGAAACTAGAAACTACTGATTACAAACTAAACTTGCAGCAATCTAGAGTTGCACCCACAAAATCAGAAACTATCAGGAGCTTCTCAAAGCTCTCTTTCCTTCTATTTGACTAGAACTATCTGTTGTTCTTGGAAAACACTGAGCGATTAGGAGCTTTCAAGTGCTCAGTGTAAAAACTTTGCAAAATTTTCCTTAGAACATTCCTTGTTGCTACTGCAACTTAATCTTTTGCAAAATGCTTCTTGCTGCTACAAAATAAACTCACATTCCTTTCTCAGTCTTCCCTTTTCCAGTACATAACATTTATTTTTGTCTATTGTTGGGCACTTGATTTCCCACCCTAATTTCAAATTCACTTAACAAATTTATTTCCCCTGCCAAAAAATGATTGTTGGTGTTGGTAGCGTCAGGAGCAAGAGATCCCAAAGTGTGCAAGCATTAAATATTGACATGGTAGGTGAACGAGAGGAAGGCTCAAGGAAAAGTTTGAAATTCCAACAAAAACAACAAAAAATTTAGAGGGACAATTTCAATGTTGGAATAGCAAGGATATTTTTTTTCTCCTCAAAGCGACTCCA
This sequence comes from Sequoiadendron giganteum, assembly GCA_007115665.2. NCBI lineage: Eukaryota > Viridiplantae > Streptophyta > Pinopsida > Cupressales > Cupressaceae > Sequoiadendron > Sequoiadendron giganteum. The sequence goes on from VCHN02000014.1 coordinate 23,469,927, forward strand.
AGGACTTCACTCATGTCCAAAGCAGATAGATCACTTTCAAATTTCCAATGAAAGAAATGCATCAACTATGACAACACAAGTTCTATAGTGCCCATAGCCATTAGAATCCCTGGGAATCCCCTTCTTCCTACCCCAAAATGAAGCATCTAGAAGTCCCTACCTTTGATATCAATAAATTGACCCATTAATCTTTCAGGCTTGAATGTCAAAAGATCTTCCCATAAAGCTGGATCTTTGTGTACTGCCCACACATTAACTAGAAGCCTTGTTTTCTCAAGTATAATGAATCACTCAGGTCCCACAGTGCAAGCTTCTATAGATTCATGGGGTAGCATTAATGGTCCCGTTGGATATAATCGTAAGGTCTCTTTAACCACACAATGCAGGTATTCCATGTTGGGTAGATCAAATTCTCTTACCATTCGGTGTTTTCCTACTACAAATTCAATTTCTTCCTCCAGCTTGTTAGCTACGTGGGTATTTCTTACCATCTCAATTATAGCCCATTCTAATGAAGAATATATTGTTTCTATTGTACTGAAGAGCAAAACTTGCCAAAAACATGATATAATAATTAAATTAAATTCATAAAACGACTAGTTTCTTGATCAAAGATTCATAATAGAAAATTCATATTGAACTCTTATCACACAATTAAAATTATTTTATTCATTCAAATGTTATCTCTATTACACCAAATAGCAGAGCATATGGAAATAAATTAAATACATTTTTTTCCCTTTATTGCAACAAAGAATAGACCCAGTGAAAAACATGACACGCCAATTAAATGCAATTGATGCTTCTATGAACCAATGTCCATACCATCAATGACTATAGCTCATAAATGAAAATATGCAATATAAAATTTTGGAAGAGTTTAAAGTGTTCCGGAAATAAGTTAGATCAAGATCAATGATGGGGTGGTTCTAAAAGGGTTAGTTGTTAAGTTGGTAGAACATTCCAAAAATAAATTGAAGATCCTAGATTGGAATCCTAATCGATCCATATGAAGTGGTTTATGTGGGAAACTAAATCCCCATTTAAGTTAAATGTCAAAACACAACCTAGTGACTAGTTACAATAAATGTAAGATTGAAATGGAAAAGAGGGTGCTCACAAAGATTATTGCTTTGATGTCAATAGTATCATCAGTGTCAGCCATCTCCAAAAGAGCATCAATGACATCCTTCACATTGGACTTATGAGTGCTCTTAACAACAACATGTTCATCTATTACATTCTAAACAAGTCCGTCAAACAAACTGTTGGACTCTCTCATTTTATTCACACCTCGCATGTCCAACCAGCCAAGGAGAGGAATAAAGTCTCCAATATTAACTGCATTAAAGGAACTAATCACCTGCTCTACCATATCAACAATTTATTTATTAAAAAGAACTATTTTTTCTCCACTGTGATCATCACTAATATAATATATGCTTCCAACCAACATTTTCCAAATCAAAGCCTTTGCAAGTGAGAGCATGGCCTCACTAATGTTAACATCATATACTCCCTTTTTTCTCTTCTCCCAAATAGAACACATGGCTGCAAAAACCTCTTCCTCTCTAACAACTTTGAAGGACTCCAATCTCTTGGCACTTAGCAACTATGTCACCCATATTTTTTTCATACTTCTGAAGTGATCTCCATATGGAGAAAACACCATGACCTTTTGATTATAAGTGAAATATGCATCCAATGAAGGCATGCTGCAAAAGTTATATCATGAGTTGTTAGTACTTATTTGGCCATCTCTGAAGAAGACACAATGATCATAGGGAAAGAAGCTAGTCTCAAGTACATTATGGGCCCATATTTGTGGGCAAGATCCTTAAGAGAACAATGAGGAAGCTTTCCTAGCTGGTGGAGATTTCCTATGATAGGCCATGCAAAGGGTCTAGGGGGAAACCTTGTTGCAGTAAGTCTTGTGAAGGTGTAAACAAAGAAGAAAAAGAGAAAAAATATGAATACTATGGTTGGTGTAGGAGCACCATCTACTCCGACTAGTTTGGAAAATGTCATAATGTAGAGCACCACACTACCAAAATTGGATTGTCTCTTTGCAATCAAGGCTTCAAGTGAGGGCTATTGAAGCTTCATATTTGACGCTGAATTTTTTATTGGAAATGTCTAAATGTATGCTACTTATTCGTAGAATCTTGGGAGTTTTTTGCATGATATAGGTCAATGGAAATTCAAATCTCACTTTTGATACCTCCATTATATGGAAAATTATTTTGTTTGTTCATAGAATCTTGTGAGTTTTTGGCACATTAAGCCCAATGGATATTATTGTCTCACTTTTGATACTTTTGTAAAAGTGTATTTTAATATGGAAATTTATTTATTTATTATATTTTTGATAAGGTAAGAAAAATTTACAGACTGTTGTACCCTTAACACATAGAGCCACAAGGGCCAAAAATTTCAAGACCAATAAAATACAAACTAAGCCAAAAAACAAAACATAGACCACAGATCAACAATAGATAGTCAAAACACAGAAAAAAATAACAAATAACTAACATTATCCCAGTTCTTTGACAAGAGATCAATAACATCATCCCCAACCCATTCTTGATCATCATCAACATTCTTCCATCCAATTCATCTTTTATAACCGCAAAAAAAGTGTTGGTAACAAAGTGGACCAACTTAATAGTAAAATGGGTCAAGCCACGAAATATCGTGTCCAACTTATCCATTCTATCCTGTAGCACATGACACTCCTCCCCTTCATCAAAAACCTTCACAGTATCAACATGCTCCACTTCCAAGCGGGTGCAAGGACTAGGAAGCCGATTTCTCTTTCTGCACTTTACTATTATCAAGAATGGTGCAGGGCCCTCCAACATGCTCCTCCTCCTCATCCCCAGAAACCTCTTCACCCTTGTAATCTTTGCTGTCAAACCACTCCTCCTCCAAGTCCAAATCCATCTGACTTTTTTATCGTTCTTAGCCAATCTTCCACACCTTCTGATGATGGTCTCTCCACTATTCACAACTTTCACCTCAACCACCATGTCACCCTTAGAATCCTTACCCACCACATTTTTAACTCTTTTATTCTTCGTCAAAGGCTCCATCAAACCCTTCACATCATCTTTTCCTTTCTTCTTCGGGGTGGGTTTGCTAGCAGTTTTGGTCGGGGTCGACTGGAGATCATAGAGACTAGTTGTAACACTAGTCTGGGAATTTCCCGCATTCCTCTTGAGATTTTTAGAGGTAGAATTAGGCTTGTGAGTATCGACAACAACCAGATGGGTTTTTTGAATGGGACCTTTGGACTCAGCTGAGGAAATATTTGTCACAACAAGAGGTTTGATTTCCTCCACATGGACAATAGATATGGGTTTGGGTGGGCATAACACAAGATGGAAATGGTAGAGTCTCATAATGAGACCTTGGTGCAACGATAGGGGAGGGGTATCATCAGGGTTAAGGCCAGTGAATTCAATGCATTTTTCCACAAGCTCTCTAAATCCTTAAGTAGGAAGAAAGGAAAGATTAACAAAAATTAATGCCTAAGGTGATTTAAAAGAGGGAAATGTTAGAAGAAGAAGGTTTTGTATCTACCTTCAAGAGTCACGTACTTCATAAGGGCCAGGAAAACTTGGTCCCATGGCTGCGGAAGGGCCTCACACTCGAATCCTGACTGGTTACAGACTGAATTCTCATTCCTCACAAAGAACACATTCATGCTATCATTATCCTGGGTCTTGGTATGCTTTAGATACTTCTTACCATTAATCTGCAACCCCATCACCTGTGCAATCAAATCTTCATTCACTTCAAAAGAAATTTTGCCTAGAGTCACTCTTAGATCCTTCCAAGAGTTGGAAAATTGTATAGATAAATTGGGGTCATGACCCACCAGACTCTCCATTAGGGGAGCTAAACCTCCTTCAACACATATATGCCACACCAACAGATTTTTGTGGAATTCACCATAATTGTTGGGCTTCGTTCGCACATGATCACCACCCATAATGCCTCTCTACACAAGAAAAAACCAAATAACCTGTGAGAGTAAAAGGTTAGATAAAATGGTTAGGAGAAGGGTCACCTGGACATAAAGGATTTTTAGCCGAATATAGTAGTGTTGGTTAAGCAAAGCAATGTGCAGGACACACACGTGAGGAGGTAAATCTCTTAACGCAATCTTGGTGGTATCATTAATGGGAATCTTAAAGATATTACGACTAGGTAAGAAGGACATGATGGGAAAGTAAGGTTTGCTAGCCACATTGTCCTTACACAAAAATCTAGGCAAAATGGCCACGAGGCCAAATTTAGTAATAACAAGGAGCTCGGGTTTTAGAAGAGGAGATAAAATAGCAGAAAGGATATAGCCAAAAAGGAGTTTTTCCTCATTATGAGTAGTCACATCATTATTTAAATCAAAGGACTTAATGAAAATGTGATAGCTTAGCGTAATCTCCAGAAGGAGATAACATAAGGTACGACCCTACCAGGCCTTGATCACAAAGTACCTACCATACTTCCTGATGATGCTCTTTTTTTCAAAAATGAAATTAACCTCATTTTTCAAATTCTTCCACTTGCAGGCCACCTCAAAATTAACACCCATATACATGGCCCAAAAGATGAGCATGTGGACCCCCCATAAAACCCCAAAAATGTCATGTTTAGTTATCATCATATTAAGTAAGGGATTTGTTCTTTCAAGACTAAACCTTGAATACCTAGCGGTAAGTTCCCCAAATTGCGCTAGCACTTAGAGAAATTCCAAAGAGTATCAAAGTTGTCTAAGGCATTAGCCACTTGAATGCCCTCCCGATAAATGTGGGTAATATTCTGTAAGTTTAACTTAGAAACAAAAAGCGTTATGTCTAATAAGATATCCTTACTGCTCCACCCTAGTAATCTACCAAAGTTAACAAAATTAATAATGGACTTAGAGTCACCTTCAATGTGAAGGTTCTCTATCCCCATAGAAAAAAAAAATTGTAAGCCCTTGAGCAATGCATGAGATTCCGCAATCATAGAAAATTGGAAACCTATTCCCCCAACATAACCAACCACAAAATTTCCTATGGAATCTCTGATAACACATTCTATACTAGCTCTGCCTGAGTTGCCTTTGGCAGCCCCATAAAAAATGAGTTTGAATCAACCTCTATCTGGAGTCTTCCAAATAGTGTTACTCCTAGCCAGGGATCTAGAGTTGTTATAGGAGCTTGCATCCAAGTTTTGATGCCAAGCCTTGGCCATTAAAATTTATCTCTCAGTTGGTCCCTTATTTGGAGTTCTCCCTTTGAAGAGAGAGATGTTTTCCTCAATGAGCCAAGAACCTATACCAAAGACCTCCAATGGACACCTCCTAGTATTCCTAAAGATCCCTTTGTTTCTCTCTTTCCATAATCACCAACATATAATGGGAGGAACCTGGTTCCAAATTTCCCTAAGTGAGGGGTGAATGCACGGTCTAAACCAAATCAATATAAAGGATTTAATATCCTTACACATGGTCCATTGTATGCCCAATCTTTCAATAGCCATTCCCCACACATCAACAACAAAAAGGTAGTGTAACAATAAGTGGTTAACAAATTCTTCATTGCATTTACATAAGAAACATCTGTTGGGGATTTGGAATCCCCTTTTTCTCAAGTTATCCTGGGTAAGAATCCTATTGTGACAAGTGGTCCACCAAAAGAAGTTAACTTTTTAGGATCATATGCCAATTCCAAACCCTCTTCCAAAGGTCAATGGCAACACCCCGATCCATCAATAGATTGTATGCCGATTTGACTGATAGATCACCCTACTTATCATGAATCCAGAAGAATTCATCCCCGAAGGAGGTTGAGGGAAATCTAGTAAGGGATAGTAAATCCTATAGAGACTTAGCGAGGAGGCATAGTTCAAGGGATAAAGGGCAGCATAGAGCCAAAATATTCCACTTCCTAGCACCAAGAGGCCCAATGATATAGTCACTGATGTGGACACCAAAGAACCATTGAACCGACCTCTTAAGATTTCTAAATTTAGAATTTTCAAGTGGGGTGTCCAGTAACCAGGGATCTTCCCATAATTTGATATTATTACCATTACCAATCTTCCATTTCATCCCACTCTTGAGGAGACCCTATAGGCTACAAATTCTCCTCCAGGCCAAGGAACCCAGAGGATGAACCTCTGATACACAATTAACTAAAGGTCTGTTTTGAAGATATTTAACATTCATAATTTTACACCAATCCTTTGTATTCCTCAGTTGATCCCAACCAACTTTGGCCATCAAGGCCTTATTAGTGTAAGAGAAAATACTGATCCCAAGACCACCACAATGTTTAGGCTGATAGAATTTTTCCCATTTAACCAGAGCAAATTTCTTCTTGTCCTCGGTCTCGGACCAGAGGATTTTTTTTTGAATTTTCTCAATTTTCTCAGCTATATATCTGGGGATCTTGAATATAGAAAGGAAGTAAATTGGGATACCTTGAAGAGAAATAGAAAGGATTTGAAGTTTACCGACATGGCTAAGGATGGAGCCTTTCCACCCAGCCAGTTTTCTTTGGATCCTTTTAAGTACCGAATTCTAAAAGTTAGGAGTGACCTCCTTGACAGTGAGGGGGAGACCAAGGTAAACTAAAGGAAGAGGGCTGCTCATATAACCCAACACAAAAGTCACCCTAGCTTGCACGTTAGGAGTGTTTTTAAAGAAGTAAATCATACTTTTATTGTAGTTAATGCACTGACTAGAGCAAGCAACATAGTTGTTAAGACAATTTTTCCATTTCCTAGCTTCAATCATAGAGGCTTTCCCAAATAGGAAAGTATCATCCAAAAATTGTTGGATCAAAATCGGATCTAAAGAAGAGGTAGCTTTGATTCCCTTTATAAACCCATCCAACAAAAGACTAGAAAAGTTCCTGCTCAACACACCACAATCATGATAAATAAATAAGGTGAAAGGGAATCACCCTGTCTGATACCTCTCCCAATAGAGAAGAACCCAAAATGAGCCCCATTAACCAGAATAAAGTACTTGACTGTTGTAACACACTCCATTATGAGTTTGATAGCAGATTGGTCAAAACCAAACTTGATTAAAAATTTAGGGATGAAGTCCCAAATAAACTTATCATAGGATTTTGATATATCTAATTTAAGGGCCATACTTGCATAGTTGCATCTATCCGTAGAATAGAGTAGTTCATGGGTGGTTATGGTTGCATCAAGGATATGACGACCAGACACAATTTTTTTTTGAGTGGGACTAATGAGTTTTTCAAGGAGAGGTTTGATGCAGTTCACCAAAATTTTAGAGAGGATTTTGTAAAAGGTATTGCAAAGGCTAATGGACCAAAAATCAGTCATTGATTGGGGATCAACAATCTTAGGGATTAAGGCTAGGAAAGTGTGGTTCAATTGTTTGAGAATCTTACCAAATTTTAAAAAATCATGAGTAGCTAAGATGAGGTCCTCCTCAAGAGTGAAAACACTGAGGATCCCAAGGTTATCATTCTGGGTAATGATGATTGGGAGAGGGTTTAACAATAGACTATCCAGAGCCAGATTAGGTGCCTCAGTAGGAGCCGAATGAGCCTCCTAAAAATAATCAGCAGCCAAGAGGATGATTTGGGTGGGCATAGAGATCATATCCCCCTGCTCATTTATAAATTTAGAGATTGATTCCTTTTCTTATATTTAATATCTGAAACGTGAAAAAAAGAGGTGTTCCTGTCACCCTCTTTCAACCATTGGACCCTGGATTTCTGTTTCTAGAAAATTTCCTCTTTCCTTAGAATTTGCTCCCACTCCCTGTGACTCTCTTTTTCCATGTTTTAAGTAGGTAGAATAACATCCCCCTCCATTTTATTTTGTATAGTTTTCAAATTTTCCCTGATAACTCTTTTCTTTTGGAAAATATCTCTAAAGAAACGTTTGTTCTAGCCTTTCACCATACATTTAATATGTTTGAGTTTGAAAAAGATCTTGAACATGGGAGAGCCACGAAAAAGAATGTTCCACCATTCAACAATTTGGTTCTTAAAGTCAGGGTGGGAATTCCACATTATCTCAAACCGAAAAGGGAAAGGTCCCACAATAGATAGGTCATTTGAGATCAACAACAAAGGATTGTGGTCTGACACCGTTCTAGGTAGAGCCCTGAGGTTAGCACTAGGCAGGCCAATCCAGTTACTAGAATAGAGGAATCTATCCAATCTCACTTGTATTAAGTCCTCTCCAAAATTCCTATTGGTCCAAGTAAAGGCTTGGCTAGATAAGTCGATGCCGATCAGGCCAGTAGAACTTAGGAAGTTATCCAGATCAGTCATGCTATCAGAGGAATCCACCATACCACCAATTTTCTTTGAAGGATATAATGGGGAGTTGAAATACCCAACCACCATCCAACGAGAGCCATTATTGTTTTTAATCCAACTAGAAAGAACCTGCCACAGGGTATTCCTAGCATTTCTCTGGTTAGGAGCATAGAAATTGATAAGAGACCAAGATCCACCCAGGTAGGAAAAAGAAACTCCCACACTACTCCTGCAACAAAATAGTTTAGAGCCATTTAACCTAGAAGGGTTCCAAAGCACATCAAGATCACCTGATGCCCCTTCAACATCACTATAGGAGTAAGAGGCTCCCGACCATAAAAACTTAGCAATATTATCAAAATTTTCTTTCTTCATCTTGGTTTCTTGTAAAAGTAACACATCAATCTTATGTTCTAAAACATAGTTCTTCAAAGATAGCTGCTTGTGGGAACTGTTTATCCCACACACATCCTATGACATGACCTTCATTTTTGACCTTTCTTGGAGGACACATCCAATGTCCTCTATTTAATCAGGGCAATCTCATTTGTAGTTTCTCTCAACCTAGTATGTCTCTGGCTGGGTCTACTAGGTTTGGAGTCACCTCCCACATCCACCTTCTTTTTCCTCCCTCTTTTCTTTGGAGTTATCCAATTCTCTTCTTCAACAACTTTCTCCAACATCAAGCCCTCTGTATTATCTACAACTTCATCAATAACTCTAGTGCTCTCATCCTCCCAAATTTCACCTTCTTCACCCATAGTCTCACTTGTCCTAGTAGAACCCATCTCCAACTACCCCATCCCCCAAAAGTGAGACCATAGGATAGAGCATCGACATCCAAAGATTTATCAGCAACCTCATTCAAAGTTAGAGTGGTAAGGCTCAAAGTCAAATCTTCCCTGGGAATCACTAACCCACTAAGAGGATCCTTAGAGGAAGGTGAAATAGCCAAACCTGGTGAGGAAAACTTGGTTGGAGAAACACCTTCCTTCAACAACTCATTTTCCAAAGGAGGCCAAGAACTTACAACAAAAAATCTCAGGTTAGACTCCTGATTAAATGAGGATTTACAGTCAGAGACAAGGTGACCAAATTTAACACACTTCTGACAATAAACAACAATAGTTTCATAGCACACTGGTTGGACCCAGTTGCCAAACTTAGAACACAACTTTACAGAGTTAAGAAGTGTCCTGCTCACACTAATATTCACACAAAATTAGGAAAAGACTAACCTAGATTTTGATTTGGTGATGGAATCAAAAGTAATTTATTGCACTAAGGATTCCCCAATGCTCTTGAAGATGGATTCATCCGAGTATTCTAAGGGCAACCCAGGCAGATGAATCCATACCAGTGTCGATTTATTTAGGTCCACAACAGGTTCCAATCTTGGCTTCCAGTGACATAATGCTAGACTGTGCTTTCCATACACCCAAGGCCTAGAAGAGAGGACCGCCACCAAGTCATCCAAAGCCATAAACTTGAATAGGAAGAGACCACCTGACATTGCGCAAATCTCCACGCTTCCTTTGAGGCACTATTTAGCAGCAACCCACTTTTGGAGCATGTTCATAGAAGGACAAAAGGAGAGAAACTGACCCGCAACCATGTTCTCCATGGAGGAGAGAATCCTATCATTGACAGAATCAGGAATAGCGAAATATATCCTAGAAGCTTTGAATTCCTCTTCAAGAGGAGGTAAAGTGTTTGAAATCTATTTGCCATTGGTCAGCACATCCTTCCACCCCAAGGTTTCTAAAAGAATCTCCACCACCGACACTTTCTCACTAGAAAAGACTGAAATCATGGGTGACTCCGAAAGACCCAAAATAAAAGGCCTGAACCCTCCAGGAGTGGCTCCCGAGGGACACAAGTCTGCATGTGACAAGGTGAGACTCGGGTCAGGAGGGGATAGAGGGGGACTGTGGGGTACCCCTAGGGCATAATCCACCATGCGCATAGGATGTTCAAACATGGAGAAAGGAGAGGGGAGCAGGAAAAATATATATATTTATATTATTTATTATGTTATAGGTTATTTGTTCATAGAATAAAAAAATATACTAATAATTTTTTTATAGTTTCATTTGTAGATATTAATATATATTTTAAAATTTGATATTTGATATTTAAAAAATATATTTTTTTAATGAAATTATATATATGATATGTATGTAGGTTTATCTATATATGAATATGTGTGTGTCTCCGTGTGTGTATGCAAGATGGTGTCTAGGGGACAAATCCCTTATATTATGAAATAAAAATTAAATAATTTCAGAATGAGGTGGACCATGATATGCTACAGTTTATTATTCTTAATCATATACTCTTCTAGTGTTAATGTGAATTATTTTTAGCAACCCCATGAACAACTCATGAACTCTTGAGGGACCTAAAGAGTTGCACTTGAGTGGACATGACTCAAGAGTAGTGAGAGAAGTGGAAATGGAACCAACAAGGAGAGTGAAAGGGAATTTTAGGGGTAAATTCCTAGGAGGGATCACAAATTTGGGATGGGAGCACTATGGGAATTGGGTCCAGGGAGAAAGCTAGAAATTGAGGAGAAAAAAACAATGGGATTATGACCCAGGCTGAGAAAGGGATACATATTAGAAATGAAAGTGCCATGAGGATCAAGTTTAAAAGTGGGCTTAAGAACAATAACAAGAAAAGTGGGAGAGTCACAGTAGCTAGGGTGGAATTTCACCTACAAAAGGTGCAAGTGTTGGGAGTTCCCCTAGAGGTATGGGATCTAAGGAGACAAATAATATTAGGAGAAAGGGTTTGAAAAGGATCTAGGAACATTGAGAAAGAGGAACAATGAGATCAGTAAATTAGAAGGGACACATAATCTGGTGTTGGCATATCGATTGCAAGTGTTGTCATTGATGGCAACCTAAATGGCAACCTAAGTCATATATCCAGTCCACAGTCTAGTTTTTGTATCTACTAGCTAAATAGAATGAAGAACATGGCATCTAGTTATAAGTATAAAAGTTGATCTGTATATCTCATTGAACTATTATTTTATGTTTTGGACCCCATACAAAGGATTGTTGATGTTTGGAATAAATTGGTGAAGGATTTTTTTGATACACATTCACTGGTACATGAACTAGGAGATTTGGTGCACTAATCCATTGGTTATCTGTGCTAAAAGGCTGACCTGGCGAATATAGTAATCACAGATGTTTAAGGAGTAAGTAATTAAATGATTTCATGCTTGATTATGTTTTATTTAGGTCCTCTTTTTTTTTTAACCAACTTTGGAGGATGCACATAAAGATTTAGTGGTGGATCTGGTCGACAAGTTGAAAAGAACTTAATGTTTCATAAAGTCGGCTGATGGATGAATAAATCTTTGGTAGCAGATACATATAAGATCAATTTTTACAATTGAAAAAGTGAAGGAGTGTGTAATAAGAAATAGAGGTATGCAAATATGGGTGTAATCTGAAAATCAGAAGAGTAATAGTGCATATGTTGGATTTGTGGTGTGAATTGAAGAGTAGAGCAGAGCGAAGAGCATAATCAGTTTGCAAATCCAAAATTCACTCTATGAGCTTCATTGAAACTGTAACCTAGCATAAGTAGATGCTATCATCTCAGTTCAACCTTTAGATGGTTTTGATATGAACTTTTGTAAGGCAGTGAGCCTTCCCTTTTGAGTAGTGAGCTCTAGGAAATGTGCCTGAATGTATGTGCATTCTCTTTTGTAAACATTTATATATGAGTACTCAAATTGTGGATTAACCTCCACCGTGGTTTTTTCCCTAATAGGGTTTCCATGCAAAAATATGTGTGTCATAGTGTTATGAATGTTTCCTTTGAATGATTGCATATTTATTTTAATGTAATGATAGGATGGTTTAAGTTTCAGAGTAATAATTTATGAACATTGATTCACGCCCCCATCTCAGTGTTCCCTTGAGTCCAAAAATTGGTATCAGAGCCCAGTTCCTTTGAAAAAGTTTAGTAGCTTGAGGTGGATCTTGGAATGTGATGGACTCTGGTAGTCTTCAATAGCAGATTTTGGTGACACTTGATGACCTTGACTAGTCTAAAGAAGAAGTACATGATTTAAAAGAAAATATTAGAGATGCTGAGAAATTCATTCAGTCATTGAAAGATCAAATTGTTAAATCTAGGGAGAAAAGAAATGATCTCCATGATCAAATACAACAATAGGAGAACAAAAATATGGATGATGCTCACTTGAATCAAACCTTGAAGGAAATAATTGAAGAATGTGAAAAGCTTTCCAGAGATAATACAAACCTAAAACATGATATGGAATCCATGATGATGAAGATGACTAAAGAGATTGAAGAAAGAAAAAAAATGAGGAAAATCTTGCTCAAACCCTGAAAGAGAAATTTGATGAATGCAGTAGAATAAATGGGGAATTCACTTAGTTGGAAAGTGAGTTACAAATATCCAGAAACAATGAAGAATAACTTGGTAAGTAGATTGCTACTCTGAGGAATGATCTTGTGATTGCAAATGAGTGCAAAGAAAAGTTTAAGATCAACTCAGTGAAGCTTGATGAGCTAAATCAAGGACAAAAGAGTGGAAAAGATAAGAGAGGTATTGGATATGAAAAAGGAGAAAGTTCCAGATCAAGACAAAATAATTTCAGACAAAACAAAGATGGAAGGTATTCGGTAAGACAAACTAATGCTCAAAATTTTAATGGATATTGTTTTTCTTGTAAAAAGTTCGGTCATATGGTTGCTCAGTGTAGAAGTAATATGAAGTCAAGAGTTTCATCATTCTCTGGCTAGTTTTTCAATTGCAAAAAATTTGGTCATAAAATCTATTGAATGCATAAATGTGTTAAGAAGGAAATTTGAATGTTATACATTTGGAAAATTTGGGCATGTTGCTAATCAATGCATATCAAGAAGAATCCATTGGAATGATTGGTCAAGACAAGAAAGTATTATGTGCTACAATTGCAATAAGTATGGTCACATTGCAAAATTCCACAGAAACAAAAATGCAGACAAAAGAGGTCTGGTATATAGAGGTAGAGATATAGAGAAAAATGATAAAGGGAAGGAAAAAGTGACTACAGATGCAATCAGAGATCAGATGAAAAGGACATGGGTAAGGAAGAATGATTGTGATACTAGAAATGGTTCCATACTAGAACCTGCTTCCGGTAATTCTTTCGGTAATTGATTTCAGGCCACTGGCCTAGGGGGAGTCTTTCAAGAAAATATTTCATCCCTTGTCTATGATGGTACCAGAATGTAGAGAATAGTCAAGGAGGTGTATTTATGGTGTACAAAGGTTTTGGAGAACCTTCACAAGTAAATTAAGAGAATTCACAGATCCACAAACTATCTTTCTATAGCTATTTGAGAAAATAGAGCATCCAAAAAACTTAGGGAAAATGTATTTATTACACATGTGTGAACTATAAAAGTTAAGTTGGAATTATCATTTGTCACTTTGCATCAAAGAAGAGAAGAAGGAGAGAACTCGGTAGATGGATTTTGAAGCAGTGAATTGATTCGTTGACAATTCTCAAAATCTATTAGGTATTTCAAATTATTCTCAAAATACTCATACAATTTGGTGTGCGGTTGCAAACCCTAAATACAAAAAATAAAATGGAACAAATCAAAGGTTCGATCACTCTAGATGAATATAACAGTGCAAAGATTAGGTCTATGAAGAATTTGTTACTACCTAACGAATTGAAGTAATTGAGCAAAACTAAACATAGAAATTTGGATATTTGGAATGAGTTTCCATACTTTGAGAACACGAAATTCGTAAAATTCATCTCGAGCAAATTACATGATGATATTTTAACTTTAGACAAACCCTACAACATTTCAAAGGAGGTAATTGGGAATTTGACTGGATTATGCAAAGTCGGAGATGTGCCAAGGAAGAAATCTAACCAAAACAAAGAGGTTGAAGCCCTAATAGGAATAATTAGAGATCAGAGGGCACTGATAATTGTGAAAATCAAGAATTCTGTTACAAAGTATATTGAATACGAGATAACATACAAAATCTTCTACATAAATCGAGAAGGTGCTACATCGACTGGCGCAGTCTACATTTCTCACAAGATGATAATCAAAGGTTAGGAATTTGACCTGTGTGGGTTGATAAAGGATCAACTAATGGAGAATGTGCAACTGAAAAAAGAAACAGGCCACCCTTTCAGGTTTGGTACCTTGATCATATGCCTAGTAATGTATTTCTTGAATTATTTTCTGAAAAATGACAATGTGGTGTGGAAGGAAAATGAACCAGTATGCAAACATATATATTCATATTCTAGGAGCTTGGATGATTGGGATATAGAATTTGAAAATTTCTTTAAGAATGTGCTTGCAAAGTGTGGTTTAGTCAATATTTCCCTTTCGATAAGAACAATTAAAGCTGGTTCCTCTTCCGATGGCATGGATAAAGGACATAAAAGAGGTAAAGAAATTGTTGAATGCAACCCTCCAAAATGCAAAGTCTCTAGAATTGAGGGAAAGGGTAAAGATAAGGAAATTGTGGATATTCCAGATGAAGAGTCTGATGAAGAAACTAAGAAAAATGAATTAGAACCAGAAAAAGAAAGTGAGGAAGAAGATGATTTGACAAAATAAATGCTACAACAACTCATTCAGGAAGAAAGTGGAATGTAGAAGATCACTAGGTTATGCTTTGTTAGACCATCATATCAACATGACATGATTTTGAGTGTATTAAATGCTCATATTGAGCATTGCAAGATCAAATTAGAAATCTTGTAGGACATTCTGCCCGATGAAATGATTGAATGCAGTAAAGAAACACTGAATTCTGAAGCTCAAGAAAACAAAGCTGATGAAGTTATCTCACTTGAAGGAGTAATTCAGACTATCCCTTTCCAAATTGAAGAAGAAAATGAATGAATTGAGACAGTGCATAAATTCAGCTAACAATATCTATAGCTATTGCATCCGTTGGCCCCATGCTATTAGTAATTACAAAGAGAAATTGGAATATATTGAAATAGAGTTGAATGGCATTGGTAAAATCTTTGACATGTTTTAGGACCAGGATGAAACCATCAGAAAAAGAATTCGGGAGTTACAATCAGAACACACGAAAATTCAACTCACCAAGAACACACTTGTTGATACCTTTTGGAAGGTAAAAGATCTAACCAAATACAGATTGGAGCAGATGGTGGAAATAATAAGGAATGGTGAGAAACTGGAAGAAGCAATTACAATTCTAGAATCCTTAATTGAAATTGTTAACAAAACATCCAAGAATAATAGTCTGATCATTATCATTGGAATCACAATAGATGCCTAGAAGAATTTCCTTTCGGAAGTGAAGAAAAACCATAAGATAATCTTCTAAATGCAACAATTATTTTTTTTCAAGTTTTTAAAGTTTTGATCAAAGGAGGATAATTTTTGGCATATATGTGTTAAATTTTTGAAGCCTTGAGGATTTTGAACACATGTTTTGTCACTATCTTGTCAATATCACTTTTTGTCTTTTTGGCATATGGATTCCATGCTTTTTCATTGATGTCAAAGGGGGAGATAATGTAGTGTAAAATTCCTTATAGGGGGAGAGAATGCTTTATAAATCTTAAGGGGAGAAAGTGCAACAAAGTTTGGTAGTACTCCTATAATGATTCTGACACAGTCATTTTTCACTAAGTGTTGCCATCAATGCCAAATGGGGAGATTGTTGGAATATGTGTTGTAAGTGTTGTCATTGATGGCAACCTAAATGGAAACCTAAGTCATATATCCGATCCATAGTCTAATATTTGTATCTACCAACTGAACAGGGTGAAGAATAGGGCATTCGGTTATAAGTATAAAATTTGATCTGTATATCTCACCAGACTATTATTTTGTGTTGTGGAACCCATACAAAGGATTTTTGATGTTAGGAATACCTTGGTGAAGCATTTTTTTTATACGCATTCACTGGTACACGATCTAGGAGATCCGATGCACTAATCCGTTGGTTATATGTGCTAAAAGGCCAACCTGGCGAATATAGTAATCACAAATGTATAAGGAGTAAGTAATTAAATTATTTCATGCTTGATTATATTTTGTTTAGGTCCTCTTTTTGTATTAACTAGCTTTGGAGGATGCACATAAAGATTTAGTGGTGGATTTGGCCGACAAGTTGAAAATAACTTAATGTTTCATAAAGCTGACTAATGGATGAATAAATCTTTGGTAGCAGATATATATATATATATATAAGATCGGTTTTTACCATTGCAAAAGTGAAGGAGTGTGTAATAAGAAATAGAAGTATGTGAATATGGGTTTAATGCGAAAATCAGAAGATTAATAGTGCAAATGTTGGATTTGTGGTGTGAATTGAAGAGTAGAGCAAAGCAGAGCAGAGCAAAGAGCAGAATTAGTCTGCAGATCCAAAATGCACTCTATGAGCTTCATCAAAAATTTAACCTGACATTAGTAGATGCTATCATCTCAGTTCAACCTTTAGATGGTTTTAATCTAAAATTTTGTAAGGTAGTGAGCCTTCCCTTTTGAGCAATGAGCTTTAGGCAGTGTCCCTGAATGCAAGTGAATTCTCTTTTGTAAACATTTATATTTGAATACTCAAATTGTGGATTAACCTCGACTCTGGTTTTTCCCCTAACAGGGTTTCCATGCAAAAATCTGTGTATCATAGTGTTATGAATGTTTCCTTTGAATGATTGCATCTTTATTTTAATATAATGACATTATGGTTTAAGTTTCAGAGTAATAAAAGTTAAGATTTGTTGAACACTGATTCACCCCCCTCTCAATGTTCCCTTGATTCCAACATCTAGAACTGGGTTCTAAGGTCCAAAGTCCATACAATGACCTAAGAATCAAAAAATAACAAAGGGATATAGAAATTGAAGGGAAGTGGAGGTTAGGAACTTGTGGGGACCCGAGACCTTGAAATATAGTCCTAAGTCCACCTATAGGTTCAAAACTTGGGAACAAATGGAAACATGAAGGGATATGAGAGTGGGGGTCCCATTATTTCAAGAATTTATAGAAATATAAGATAGTCAAGAAGACACATAGGGACTAGAGACTCATGAACTAACTAGAAAAAATTACAACAATGATTCAGAAGCTATGGTTTTGGGGGAATTTGGAATGTTGGGACCTAATGTATAAGTTCTAACTAAGTGTGAAAGCCTACAACCTAGAAAAATGATGAGGACCCGCATAGATATAGAATTTTACTAAATATTTGACAACCGTAACAAGGGAAGCCACTTAGGTTTTCTCATATTGGTATGGTGGATAAATAGAGTAATTATAGACAAGGGGGACACAATGAACCATTTCTTATAATTTTTGGGGCTGACAAATATGGGTACTAATAGTGGATTTGATTGGGGATGTATAACTTGTAGGCACAATGAGGACCTAGCTATTTCCAAGAGGAGACCAAAATTGGGAAAGGTGCAATATCTTAATCCAAAATAATTTTACAAATCTATATTTAAACTAATTTTAAACCCTTTTCAAGTGTTAAGCATTTAGGACAAACAATATCACTTTTTAGTATTTAATCACTATTTAGATCACATTATTATCAGTGCATTCTAAACTATAACCCAACAAATAATAAAAGTAACTCTCAATCCGTCCTTATTACAATAGAATTTGAGTATATTCAAATGTTCAACAATAAATAAAGCTTAATATATTAATGAAGAAAAATAAACTATCATGTGCATACTCACAATAGACATCAACAAGAATTCCATTCAATGTGGTTGACTCATCACCAAATGCAGCTCCAACATGACTTCTAATTGAGAATGTCATCTAGCCAAAGGAGCATCATACTCTAACATTTGAAATCAAATAGTTTTCATCCTCTAATATCAAATAGATCTAGTAATTTTCATCCTTGATCTACATGCTAAAAAATAAGCTCTTAAAATTATTTCTAACAGTGTTTGTGTATGTAAATTGATAGATGATCCTCCTTGAATGAATTTTTTTCCTTTTATGTCATCCACAAGCATGGTCAATACCATATCTTATAAATGTTAGCATTATATTGTAACCACGTCATTAAACGAAAGCAATTCCATTTTTAACCTCTGATCATGTCATGCGTACAAAAATGTTCTTGGGTGGGAAAACCTAGGTGAAAAATTTACAGTGCTAATTTAATAGAATATTAACAATATTATGACATATGATAGGGTTAAATAGAATAAATTTGAGAATATTAGAGTTTAGGAGTTAGGGATAGTACACGAATCATACCACTAGTTTAAATGTCAAAGGTCAAGTGATAATCATGTTAGGATGAGAATGTTTGAAACTCATACAACACAAGGAAAAGAGAAAAAGATGGATGAAAATCATGATAGGACATGTACAAGTTTGACACTTTGATGAATAAAAAGGAAAAGTAAACTTGGGTGGAAATGCATACTAGGATGGGAAACCCTAAAAAATAATACAAGCATATAAAATGGATAGCTAAAACCCCTAGGAAATAAGGTATAAACCTAATATTTATAAACTTATATTAATAAAAAAATAGAGCATTAAAGGCATTTCCTACTCAAATTTTCTTGTCCTCAGGAAATTGTAGATTCAAGTGCACTAATATTTGAGGGCTTTCCCATGTTTCATCTTTAATAGGCAGGCATGTACAACAATATGGGGGACTAAAAAGTGGCCACCCCACTTTTTGGCCACTGTGAGACCACCTTTCTATAATTCACATCCTTATGAACATAATGATTGCAATTAAAACAATAACTAGAAAAATAATGATAGAACCTGGTATTATAGCCTTCTCCTCTTGAATCTTGTCTTTTGGATCATCTATTTTTCTTGTGTACATGGATAAAACTATCATTCACCACCTTGCTTTCACTGGATGCTGCAAATTTCTCAAACTTTGAACTTATAAAGCCAGTCCTTTCTAGATTCTCAACAACAGAATTCATAGGCTATTTTATCACCTTATTCTTCTATTCATCAACAAAACCAATACCATTTTTGATATGTTGTGATCTTTGGATTTCTATAATCTGATCGAGGATCTCTATGTTTTTTCTGAACTTTCGTTTCAACTAATAATTTACTTTTTCGAAATCATTTCTTAGTGATACAACTTCCGCTTCAAGTTTTTAACAATCCTTGTCTCTTGATAGCAACCTTTCAGTCAAAACCTCTTCAATCCTTTCTAATTTTTAAACTTGAACCTTTAGATCAATGAACATCTTCTATGCATCCTCAAGATTTTGAGACAATTTTTCTTTAGCTTTTACTTCTTTTGTAATCCTTTTCTTCAGCCTTTTGATCTCCTTACCAACACAAAGTAATTCTTCTACAAGATCTACTTTCACATCATCTTCAATTTTGGATTTCATTTCTGCATCTTCTTCAAAGTTTTCCATAGCCATGAAAACATCTCTTTCTCCATTTTTGGAAGTTCCTTGGTCATCATCATCAGATGAGTAGCCTTCCTCATTAATAAAGATCCTTTATCTATTTTTTGATTTTTTTCCCTTTGTACTTTCTTTCATCATTTTTAGATTCCTTATGTGGACACTTAGCCATAAAATGACCTGTAATTCACCATAATTAATTTTTTTGAAAGGTAACTTACCTTTTATTATGCAATCATAGTTAGGAAGAAATAACTTTGTCTTGGTGTATCACCTCCCCCTTCCTTTTTATGCATCCCTTATATCTTTTTTCTCTTTGTGAGTTGGTTAGAATAGGATAGTGGTAGGATTTCAAGTGATAGGTTGGACCAACAAATCTACACTTCAATCAGAAGAGGAATTCATACTTCTTTGGAGATTTGACCTCAAATTGCAAGGTTCCACACCTTGAGGTCATTTCAATTGTGCTATTGGAATGTCAAACCTATGTTTAACAGGGTACAATTTCATGTGACAATAATGATTACAATTGTTAATAATCTAAAAGAGACCATGATTAATAAGTGAAGCCCCTTTTCTTAACATATTCCAAATCAAGGATTTGATCCCCATTAACTCCATCCATGAAATATCTAGAAAATCAACCTCCCCAAATATTTGAAGTTAAGAATATTTTCCCAAGGTTGATCTAAATTTTTACATCATATCCAATATATTTTTCATAGCTAAAGCTTGGAATTTAAGATCTAATTTATAAAGGCCGAGGTTTCCCACCTTATTCATAGTGTAAACTAAATATCGATTATACAAAATCAATTTTTGATTCTCAATATTTCCAGCCCGTAAAGAATTTTTATGAAAGTGCATAGAATTCTTTGGAAAACACTTAGGATCCATTAAGATTGAAAACTAGTAAATGAGAAGCTTTAAGAGAGTCAAATAACCAAAAAAGGTTCACCAACAAAGTGTTCAATGAATAAATCTCAAGTGAAATTTATCCATAATATTCTTCTAATGGTCTCTTCTCAAACTACCTACTTAGAAAGAGGAATGTCTAGATACTCCACTAGTAGAGTTCCAATCTGAAAGTGAAGAATGTCTGCAATTTTGTGCTAAATGGCTATAGGTGTGTTGAAGAATAAGATGTTAGATTTATCTTCATTGATTTGTTGACCTGAAGTAGATATATAAATGTCTCACACTTTCTTGAAATTTAATGAATTCTCATTCTTGGCTAACCCCATCAAAGTAGTATCATCTATAAATAGGAGATGAGTTTGAGAGCTTGTGTTTCCACCTCAAGATAAACCCTGAATGATACCTCTCCCTTGAAATTGATTTTATATACGGTCTAAACCTTCTACCATCAAGAGAAAAAACAAGGGGAAAAGAGTATCCCCTTATCTAAGACCCCTGGAGGTAGAAAATGTGGGTTAGGGATTACAACTAATTAGCACAGAAAAGGATTTCAAAGACAAACAACTCATAACCCATTCTATCCATTCAAAACATAAACCAAAAGATTTTAGAGCACAACAAAGGAAATATTATATAACCCTATCATAAGCCTGTACACATCCATTTGAATGAATATGACCTTTTTTTAAAGATGACATGGAGTGGATGGATTGAAAAACAATAACAATATCATCCATTATTGGTGACCTTCCACAAATTCAATGTACAATAATCCTCATTATTTTCAATGTTAGTATCATCTACTAACTAAAAAAGTATACAAACTATAGACTTATCCTCATTACCTATACCCATTGTAGTGTTACACCATTTGACAATAGATTTTGCATCTATCAACTTTGCATTGTATTTGTACTTCAAATCTTCTCATGCTAAGGATCTTTTAGTATGTGCTCTTGCATCATCATGCTCCCCCTTTCCATGCATGGACTCATTAAAATTCCACATGTGATGAACACCATCGATCTTATATACATCCTGATCAACCAATAGAACATTCATGAGTTCTTGAATTGAGATACATAATTATCTAACTATATGGTATGTTGATAGAATGATATGCCCCTTCTATCCAAATCACAATAGAAGATTTTAAAGAAAATTTACACAAATTATATAGAATGTGTGTGATCATCACTGATATAAAAATGGTACTCCCTTAAGATCTTCTTGTCATGCTCTATACTATCACTCGCATGTATGAATGCTATATGTACAAATATAACAACCTATGTGGAGTTGTAATACTATTATTACACCTCATTCTTTAGTTGTAGAGTGTATTTCTCTACAAATTTGAAAACTAAAATAATGGTATCAAGTGGAAACATTTCCTTGCATAACTCGAATTGCAATTCCAACCATCAATCTCTATGTGTATGCCTTGCATACTCATACACTATAGAATCACAAAAAGTAGACATAAATTGATACACTAGAATATTTTCACTAACCAATTCACACATTTTTCCTTCTTTACCATATTTTATACTATTAGTCATTGTCTTATATTTTTCAAATCCTACTAGTTCATTTGCAATGCATGTGTACTCTCCATATGTTCACAAATTGGAAAATGTTGCAAGCCAACACAATGATTAATCTTCAAATATAAGATGCATCCACATGCAAACACTCTCTTCACTTTGACAACCCTCTAGTAGCATCTATGTACCTATACAAAAATCTCATTATAAAACTAATCTCACGTCTCTAATTTATAGAGAAATGGGAGACAAATACCACAAATGGTTTCTTAATATAATTACAATAAAGTCATGGTAAAATGTACAAACTCCCACATCCAAAATGAAGAGGCTCCTTCAAGAATATTAAATTTAACTCTAATAAACCATGAATAGAAAAAATAACCTCGATATTGATAATAGATGTCATCTTTGACTTGTAACTCCTCCATAATGCACCATATCCCAAGGTAGGAATTCTAAATCATCATCCTTGACTTATATGGGGCCTACAAAAAACATTCAAGATGCTCCACTGCTCCCAAGTTTAGAGATTCACAAAATAAACTTCATTCTTATCATTACCAACTCCACTTCCTTCATGAGTGTTTGTAACAACTAATATAAAGATTTTAATAGAATTTAAATTAAAAAAATAATTTACACCCTATGAGTCCAAGGAAATATTATAATAGTGTTCCAAGACACATGAATAATGCATATGAGTGCAAGGTAAATGGCACCGTAATCCTAATAATGAGTGCACTCAATTTTGTATTTTCAAGATGAGTCTACTTTGAAAATTAGTAAAAAGGTATATATTAATAAAAATATATATATATATATATATATATATATATATATAACATAAACTACTTGATGTCAACTAAATTTCCACCAAATGGATCCAAGGAATACTTTTAAAAAGTCATAATTTTAGAGGGAGAACACAAAATTCTATGTTATATATATAATTTTAGAAACTAGATTTTAAGTACTACAAATTTTATTATTATCACATCCTTATATATATATATGGGTAAGTGCAGAAAGATGGGTCACAACTTTGTGGCCAACTTTTTAAAAAAGTTTTGAAAACTCATAATGCGAGCGCGTTATAACATGACCGTGTTATGGATTGGTGTGTTGATCTTGAGGTTTATCCACAATGATCCCATAACGCGCTCGCGTTATGACCTATTAAAACCAAAAAAAAGAAATCGAATTCATTGTTACTTGTGACTATGTTGTTTTTCCCCAATATTCTGTGCTCACATTCTAGGAGGAGGAATTTTGGAAAATTCTTCATCAACGATTGTTGTTTCATCACCAGGATGCCACCACGTCAATGAGGAGGTTTGAGAGGTAAGGATTATTTGTTTTTTATTTTAAATTTGTTAGTTTTAGGTTATTTTTGATTTTTTTTTTTTAAATTTGTAGGAGACGTTAATCAACCTGCAAACCCTCCTCAAAATCCTTAACAAGAAAAACAACAACAAGAGGAAAAAAATCCTCAACAAGAACATCGATAAGAAAAATGACAAAATACTCAAGTTAATAAACCACAACCTCAATCTCCTCCACCAATCCCTCAACATCCTCCGGACACTCATCAAAACTTAATGAGTGAAATTGAGAATGATAAAAAAGAACTTGAGGATTTAATCAAGAGGTTGAATGATCCAAATGGTTCAACCATAGAAAGAATGACCCTAGAAGCTTCATTGAAATAAATGTTAAAACATGTAGATTCAATTAGCAAACAATTAACTGGTTGGCGGGATAGGAGGTAGGCGGCCAAGGCCTACAATGAAGATAAATTATCATATAAAGTAGTAAAAGATTTTAAAATTACAAAAGGTGATTTGTGCTCATTATTTACTGACCCACACACAAATGAAAATTTTAGCCTCAATGTGAAGAGGTTTACTATTCATTGGTGCCACCACCAAAAGATTAGAAACTTTTTTTGGGATAGGTGGTAGATGGTTTTTTATTTTCCACCATGAAACAATTGTGAAGTCCTGTAGTATTTCCTTAGGAAACAATATTGTGAGTTCATCTTGAACAAAATCCCAAATTATTTTGATATGAGGGATTTCCAGGGGAGAGGTGGGGGGTCGGCACAAGATAGACCCGATGCACAACTAGATCCTACGCAACAAGGGAGATGACCTCTCGCTAGTACCAACGTAGAGACTTTGCAAGCCATCAAATATTTGAACTATAGTGTCATCCAACGTGCTAGCCCTATTCTACATCGCCATCCAGAGGAGTCTTCGAGTGGTGGGCTTCGATCCCATTTCTATCAATCTTGCAGGGCAACTTGTTCTTATGAACCCACCGACACTCAAGAGGATGCTATGCAGGATCCATTTGTGGCTATGGAGATGAAAAGGGCAGCTAACATTTTACATGAGGCCTATGGCATTGATACTTAGGTAAAAGCTAGCATGTTCATCGAATTTAATTTATTAAATTTTAATTTTGAAATGCAAGATTAACTAATTTAGTTTTATGATTTTAATAAAATTTCAAGGTCACATTGTTGATACTGGATACACCATCCCTACACCTGCTTATTTCTCCACTAGACCTAACTTTGAGGTATGTAACTAGTAAATAATTATAAATTTATTACATGTTAATAGCATTGTTTTATGAATGGTATTTTAATATGTGATTTTGGATGTTGAATAGGCTAATATTGGAGGTTTCATGGGAACCTCCTAGTGCCAGTGGATTTAGTCAAACCTTCACACAAGTAATAGAATAAAGAGTTTAACTAATAGATTGTACTTAATAGATTTGTGTACATATTTTATATTCATATCATTGATTGCATTGCATTGCACATCTTTCAAACTCAAAGCATTACTTCACATTCCATAACTAATAAATAGATGTTGATAGATAAAAAAATTCAACTACAATATAGTTGTTTAGAAAGTCAACATAAGCAGTGATGCAATTACTTCAGATAGCATAAGTAATAAGTAGGAGTAGCTTTCAATTGCATTTGCTTGTCATGGCATTCCGTGTGACCACTTTTTATTGAGGCATCTTTTCAAACAGTTTAATGCCTTGTCTATGTTATGGATGCTTGGAAGGAATATATGAAAGAATAATAGTAAGCAATAGCATAGACAAGGAAATGAGTTGTTTGAAAAAATGCCTCAAAGAAATGTGGTCTCATGGTGATGTCCATCACCATGAGACCCAATTTCTTTGATGCACTTTTTCAAACAGCTCACCGCCTTTTCTATGCTACCACATGTTCCATACATGTCTACCAAAGAATTTTATCAAACAGTTCATTTCATCGCTACTATGGCTAAAATCTTAAAAAAGGTGATTTCTAAAAACTATGGATGCTTGGAAAAAATCTATCAAAGCATAATAGTAAGCAATAGCATAGACAAGGCAATGAGTAGTTTGAAAAAATGCCTCGAAGAAATGCGGTCTCATGATGGTGGAATGCCATTCCATCACCATGAGACCACATTTCTTCGAGGCATTTCTTCAAAGAGTTCACCACCTTTTCTATGATACCACATTTTCCATACATGTGTACCAAATCATTTTATCAAAATACTCACTTCCTTGCTACTATGGCTAAAAGCCTAAAATAGGTGCTTTCGAACAAACTATGGATGGTTGGAAAAATTTCTATCAAAGCATAATAGTAAGCAATAATACCATAGAGAAGGCAATGGACTATTTGAAAAAATGCCTGGAAGAAATGTGGTCTTATGGTGATGGAATTCCATGATGTGCATTTGTTTGTAATGGCATTCCATCACCATGAGATCCCATTTCTTTGAGGCATTTTTTCAAACAGTTCACTGTCTTCTCTATGCCACCACAATTATCGTACATGTCTATGAAATAATTTTATCAAATGGTTCACCAACTTGCTGCTATGGGTAAAAGCCCAAAAACATGTGCTTTTAAACAAGATATGGATAGGGAAAATATTAAGCATGATAGTCAGAAATATATAGTTTAATAAGTACTCAAGATTTTTTTCATTATCTCATACATTATAAGTCATGACATGGTTCACTATTGTAGTTTTCATGATTGAATAATTTGTTTTATTTTTAGTTGTTGCAAGTGGAAACACCTCTAAATATTTATAGGGCAATGGAGATCGATGTTTCATTTGCTATAGAATCCTTGATGGCTCTGACAAGGGAGGTATGAAGAAAATTACTAAATTTTGATTTACATTTGTTATTATAATGTTAGTTAGTGAAAAATCAAACCATTATTGATTCGTAGTTTAATTTCTATTTGGATGGTTTATACAGGGCTTCAACACACCTTAGCATGGGCATTTGAATATTTCCCTCATGGAGAGTGATCACCAAATAGCGGTAAGTGATTATTTTGTTAAATATACCATTTTTTTAATGTAATTTCTATATATTAATGTCTTTACTTATTGTAGCAGATAAGAATTGAACGAGAACTAAACCCTAGAAGGAGAACTAGGAGCACTCCTCGACCGCAGCATAAATGAGTGACAAACGTATTACCATCCGATTGACAAGCAAAGGGAAAGAGTTTATTTTGAGGGGATGGAGAGGGATGACTTATGATTCCAGAGCCCTTTTTTGTATGCCTATATGAAATTTTTGTACATATTTTGTATTGGATATATTTGACATTGTATGCCTATATGGCATTCTCGTAAGCCTATATGGTTATTTTGTACCTATATTTTATACTTATATCAACATATATTGATGTATGCCTACATGGATATTTGGTTAATACAAATCCTTTTTATCGATGGTGTCCATATTTGCATTATAAATCCATGGTTCAATAGATATGAGTTACATGTATTCAAGTGTATACTTTACAACTTACGTGTATATTTTGTGACTTACATGTATTCCAATGTATACTTTGCAACTTACATGTTTTCATGAGTATAACTTGTATTCATGCATATACTTTATATTAATTTGTGTATACTATGTGTTCATGTGTATACTTCAAGGGTTACATGTTTTTGAGTACTTGTGCTTCCCTTATTCACATGTATACTTATTAATTTGTTAGCCCTTGCATTGATCATTGTTGTCCTTCATGATTTGTCTTGAATTTTAATTGATTGATGCTAAACAACTTCAATATTTCTAGGAATACTAGTAGAGTTACAAATTCCAAAATTGCACAAATTGAAAAGAAAAGATTAACTATAAATAAATGCACTAATTATTAACTTGATAATTTATTAAGAATGAGTATAAAATATATCAAGAGATGAGCCTTCTAGAATGACAACTGCCAACTAGAAAATATTCAAAGCATTCCTAATACTTTGAAAGTAATAATCCATCCAAAATTGCAACAGGAGAGAAGTGATCTAGATCAGGGAGGCCTTCAATTACCAATAAAAAAATTAACTAATTTCAACAAGCATTCAATCTCCAAAACCTTAACTAGGGTGATTCCCTTCACAACTTCACTATTTGCCTTATACGTCTACATACCTAGTTTCTTGGACCTATTTCACAACTCCACTCTCAAACCCATTAACCAATTATATAATCAGACACCCTTTAAGGCATATTGAAACATATCTCAAAATCTCATATAACTCTTGTGAAACAAATCCCTCAAACTAATGCTTCTACATTGTCCCCTTAAGCCAAATAGGCCTAATTTACAAAGAAACTCTCCTCTAAACAATATTCCAACCCCAAATACCTATGGACAATCATTACTAGTCTATAAAACCACCAAATCTATAACTTTTAACTAGTGAACCACTCACTAAGCCCTCTTTATACAAAACCCTCATTTTAGCAAGTTACAAAGGATTTTATTGAAAATCCCACTTCCCAACTTCTTTACACTTCACAAATGCATAAAAAATTCTTCAAATATCCCACATTAATATATCACCAAAAAAAAATTCCCCAAGATTTTTCCTCACCTATCCACTTTTAACCATCAAATTTCACTCAAAACATTCAAATTTGACAACTAGGGCATTATGCTCAAACCCCCAAATGACCTATCCTGCTCCCAAAACCATTCAATAAAATAAATACTACCATATTGGGCCCAATACACTCAGCTACAGGAGTTACAATCAGTCGAATGGGACATAATCACATTTTTATGTCTTCAAAACCTTAAAATTGGAGTTTCAGACCCGCCTACAGGGAAAACTCAATAAGATTCTACAATCCCAATGGGAACACCTCAAAGTTAGTCAAAATGATAAATATGACATTGAAACAAAAATCCAAATAAATTTGGAGTCACCATTAGGCCGTACAGGTCGTGCAACGAATTACAAAATGAAAGTTGCACCACTTTGCAACTTTACACTGCTTGCATTTGACACTTTTTCCATCAAGTGAAAACTGGTCACAATGGGAAAACGACTCCGAGATAACAAAAAAATGATAGAGGTTATTGTAGAGGGGCCCAACGAAATCCCGTTGGATTAGATGAAGAGTTCGTAAGCATCATGGTTTTTGAGTAATATTCCATCAAAGATTGCTTCCCTTTTTCACTTTGGACCCTTAAGGGATTGATCTGGTTAAATGTAGCTCAAAGTGATTCTGTGTGTTTGGGTGTGAAAGAGGACCATGCCTAGTGTAAACATACCTATTCAGATGCACTGGAACACTCCATTTGGTCACACGAGTTGCAGAACAAAAGTTGAACAACTTTGTAACTTTCAACTACTTGCATTTGACAACTTTTTCTCCAAGTGAAAATTCACCACCACAAGAAAATACCTCCAAGATAGAAAAAAATAAGAGAGGTTATTGTAGAGGGGCCCAACAAAATCCCATAAGATTAGATGAGAATTTTTTAAGTGTCATAGCATACGAGTAACATCGCGTTGAAGTTTGCAGCCATTTTGCTCTTTGGACCCTTAAGGGATTGATCTGGTTGAGCGTAGCTCAGAGTGATTCTGCGTGTTTGGGTGTGAAAGAGGACCATGCATAGCATAAAAATACCTATTCAGACATGTTGGAACACTGCATTTGGTCACATGAGTTACATAACGAAAGTTCCATCTCTTTGCAACTTTCAACTACTTGCATTTGACAAAACATTTCCCAAGTGAAAATTCGCCACCACGGGAAAATGCCTCCAAGATAGAAAAAACCGAGAGAGATATTATAAAGGGGCCCAACATGATCCGATAGGATCAAATGAGAAATTTATAAGCATCATGGTATTTGAGTAACACCATGCTTAAGTTTGCAGCCATTTTGCACTTTGGACCCTTTAGGGATCGTTTCAGTTGAACATAGCTCGAAGAAATTCTGTGTGTTTAGGTGCAAAAGAGGAACATGCCTATTGTAAAAATAACTCTTCGGATGCATTGGAACACTTTGTTTGGTCACATGAGTTGTAGAATGAAAGTTGCACCACTTTGAAACTTTCAACTACTTGCATTTGACAACTTTTTCCCCAAGTGAAAATTCGCCACCATGGGAAAATGCCTTCGAGATAGAAAAAACCGAGTGATTTTATTGTAGAGGGGACCAACGCAATCCCATAGGATTATATGAGAAGTTTCTAATAATCACGGTATCTGAGTAACACCATGATGAAGTTTGCAGCCATTTTGCACTTTGGACCCTTAAGGGATCGATCTGGTTGAACGTAGCTTGGAGTGATTCTGCGCGTTTGGGTGAAAAAGAGGACCATGCCTATCGTAAAAATACCTATTCAGACATGTTGGAACACTCTGTTTGGTCACATGAGTTGCAGAATAAAAGTTGCACCACTTTGCAACTTTCAACTACTTGCATTTGATAACTTTTTCCCCAAGTGAAAATTCGCCACCATGGGAAAATGCCTCTAAGATAGCGAAAAATGAGAGAGGTTATTGTAGAGGGGTCTAATATGATCCAATAAGATCAAAAAAGAAAAATTCCAAACATCACGATATTCGAGTAACACCATGCTAAAGTTTGCAACTATTTTGCACTTTGGACCCTTAAGGGATCGATCTGATTGAACATAGCTCAGAGCGATTCCACGTGTTTGGGTGTGAAAGAGGACCATTTCTAGTGTAAAAATACCTATTCAGATGCGTTGGAACACTCTGTTTGGTCACATGAGTTTCAGAATGAAAGTTGCACCACTTTGCAATTTTCAAGTACTTGCATTTGATAACTTTCCCCCAAGTGAAAATTCACCACCATGGGAAAATGCCTCCAAGATAGCAAAAAATGAGAGTGGTTATTGTAGAGGAGCCTAAAACAATCCCATAGAATCAAAAAAGAATTTTCTAACCATCATGGTATCCAACTAACACCATGCTGAAGTTTGCAGCTATTTTGCACTTTGGACCCTTAAGTGATCGATCCAGTTGAACGTAGCTCAAAGCAATTTCGTGTGTTTGGGTGCGAAAGAGGACCATTCCTAGCATAAAAATACCTATTCAAATGCGTTGGAACACTCTGTTTGGTCACACAAGTTGCAGAATGAAAGTTGCACCACTTTGCAACTTTCAACTACTTGCATTTGACAACTTTTTCCCGAAGTGAAAATTCACCACCACGGGAAAATGCCTTCTAGATAGAAAAAACTGAGTGTAGAGGGGCCCAATGCAATCTCATTGGATTAGAAGAGAATTTTATAAGCATTATGGTATACGAGTAACACCATGCTTAATTTTGCACTTTAGACCCTTAAGGGATCGATCCGGTTGAACGTAGCTCGAAGCGATTCCACATGATTGGGTGCAAAAGAGAAAGATGCCTAGCGTAAAAATACATATTCGAATGCATTGGAACATTCTATTTGGTCACACGAGTTGCAAAATGAAAGTTTCACGACTTTGCAACTTTCAACTACTTGCATTTGACAACTTTTTCCCCAAGTGAAAATTCACCACCAAGAGAAAATGCCTTCGAGATAGAAAAAATCAAGAGAGGTTATTGTATAGGGGCCCAACATGATACCATAATATTAGATGAGAATTTTCTAAGCATCACGATATCCGAGTAACACCATGATGAAGTTTTCATCCATTTTGCACTTTGGACCCTTAAGGGATCGATCCGATTGAACGTACCTCAGAGTGATTCCACATGTTTGGGTGCAAAAGAGGACCACACCTAGTGTAAACATACCTATTTGGATGCGTTGGAACACTCTGTTTGGTCACATGAGTTACAGAACAAAAGTTGAACCACTTTGCAACTTCAACTACTTGCATTTGACAACTTTTTCCCCAAGTGAAAATTCACCACCAAGAGAAAATGCCTTCGAGATAGAAAAAATCAAGAGAGGTTATTGTATAGGGGCCAAAAATGATACCATAGGATTAGATGAGAAGTTTCTAATCATCATGATATCTGAGTAACACCATGATGAAGTTTTCATCCATTTTGCACTTTGGACCCTTAAGGGATCGATTCGGTTGAACGTAGCTCAGAATAATTCCACGTGTTTGGGTGCAAAAGAGGACCGTGTCTAGTGTAAACATACCTATTTGGATGTGTTGGAACACTTCATTTGGTTGCATGATTTACAAAACAAAAGTTGCACCACTTTGCAACTTTCAACTACTTGCATTTGACAACTTTTTCCCCAAGTGAAAATTTGCCATCTCGGGAAAATACCTCCAAGATAGAAAAAATAGAGAAAATTTATTGTAGAGGGGTCCAACATGATCCCATAGGATCAGATGATAAATTTTTAAGCATCATATTATCCGAGTAACACCATGCTGAAGTTTGCAGCTATTTTGCACTTTGGACCCTTAAGGGATTGATTTAGTTGAACATAGCTCAGAGCGACTCTACATGTTTGGGTGTGAAAGAGGGTCATACCTAGCGTAAAAATAACTATATTAATATTTTTGGAACACTCTATTTGGTCACATGAGTTGTAGAAAAAAATTTGCACCACTTTGCAACTTTACATTGCTTGCAATTGACACTTTTTCCATCAAGTCAAAATTGGACACCACAAAAAAACAAATTTGAGATAAAAAAACTGAGAGAGGTTATTGTAGAGGTGCCATACGTGATCCTGATGCCTCTTAAAAAATTCCCATAACCAAGATGGTATTCGGATAATAGGCCGTCAAAGATTGTTGCCCTATTGTAATTTGGACTATTAAGGGATTACGCTACTTGAATTACAAATGTTTGAGAGCAACAATAAATTTTGATGTAGAGAAGGGAGAAAATCAACCTACAATAATAATTCAAGCCTTTAGAAACAACTTTGCAAACCTTTTAAACATATCTCTCCAACTCTTCACAAATTCACTCAAATTCCCTTGTAGGTCTGCAGACCTAGTTTCTGGACCAAAACTCTTAGATCCAATCTCAAACCCACTAACCAATTGTATTTTCAGACACCCTTCAACATCTTACAAATCATATCTCAAAAGAAACATAGGTAAATTTGGACCAACTTCTCCAAAATCATGCAACTATGTTGTCCTAGACCTTAATTAAGTCACTTTATCAAAGCATCACCCACTCAAACGCCTTTCCAACCATAAATGTTTATGGAAAGTCACTTACCAGTCTACAAAACCTCCAAATTCACAACTTTTGATCAAAGAATAATTTTCTATGACACCAAAACATGAAACCCTCACTTTATGCTATTCCAAAGGGGTTTATTAAAAAACATTGTTCCATGCTTCTACATAGCCAACCAAGGCCTCAAACACCTTTATTTATGTCTACACATGCTTGAAGGTTCATCAAAATTTTCTACCCCCAAGATTTTCTATGACTTCCCTCCTCTAACCATCAAATTTCACTCAAAATACACAGTTTGACAATTAGGGCATCATTCCCAGGCACTCAACTCGCCTTCCCTGCCCTTCCAAAACTTCAAAAACTTCAATATATGCATGATCATTCCAAATCAATCATCTCCCAATGTTTTTTAATACAATTTCACCAAAAACCAACATTGAAACTCCATTTTAAAGCCAAAAATTCACCCAATTTCCTCTGGGAAAACAACCAAAAACACTCATAAACATTTTCCCTACTCCTAACTTTTATTCCTACATCTAATCCTACCATTTTAGACTCATTCCACTGAGCCATAGAGAGAAACAATAGTTGGAATGGGTCATTTATTTATTTTTGATCTTCAAATCCTTATGGCTGACTGTATAGATCTACACTCAGTAATTTGACAGTAAAATTCTTAAAACTCAATGAATTTCCTTCACTCCAAATCCAAAATGTAGATAACATGGTGTAGGGGCACCAAGAAGAATTTGAAATTTAGGTGTTGAAGTCTTGTTTTGAGTTACATAAGGTCATATGGACCATTTTCAAGATGTAATAAACCTATTTTGATGTTCATTAGATGATTAGAAGGTTTTATGAGTCCATTAGGTTTGGAATAGGATAAATATTGATTCTTGGATTAGGGAAGATCATTTTGGAGTCATGGCATGTAACCTTGGTAGTGAAAATGAGTGATTTTGAGTGAAATTCAATGGTTTTAGGGTAAGAATGGATGAAATACATTGGGGTAGTCATTTGTGAGAGTATTTTAATCATGTAAAAACATCTTATAGTATGTTTGAGGTGCTGGTTGTGAGTGTTAAGTGTGGGAAGAGTGATTTTCAATAAGGCTCCTTGGAAAAACTAGTCTTGAAGGTTTGAAAGTGAGGGTTTAGTGGATTGGTAGCTTGGTGAGCGTTTGGAGCTATAAAAATTGTGGAATATTATGTTTGGTAACCTAACTAAATATTTTCCTTTGAGTTTGAATTAATTGCAGGTGTTTGGGAAGGTGTCTCTTTGCAAAAGAGGCCTAATTGGCCTAGTTGCCCCTGTGGTAAAGTGATAGTTTGAGGTGTTCCTTTCAAGGGAGTCCATAGTAATCTTGAGATATATTTATGATCATGAAAAAAGGGCATCTAAATATGTTGGTACATTCTGGAGAAACCATATGGATCTGTAGATATTTTTGACAGTCCCTTGGGAGAGGGCTACTAGCTTGTGAAGGTTTGGAGTGGGTTTGTGGCTAAGTATGGTTCTTTGAGGTTTGAGAGTGGTTCAGTTGAGATTTTATAAGGATTCTAATCTTTTTTGATGCCTCTTTGAATTAATTTCAAGGTTTGAGAACCTTAGTGTGTATTGGAGCCATTGGTGACTTACACCATTGTTGAGTTTTGTGAGTGTATTGGAGAGCCAGTCAAGAAGTCAGGTTTATAATCTTGGTACTAATAAATTTGATTATGCATGTGGCCCACATAGCTCTACATCAATGCATATCTCTACCAATTGGAAAATATTTTAGGACATAATACTTTTGTACGACCAAGTCTAATAGTCTGCAACAAAAAAATTCAATCAAACGCACAAAATTACAAGAGAAATAAGGGGATTTTTATTGTTTTTCCTTCACAAAAAACCTTGAACAACCTCATACTTTGAGTTACCAAAATATTTAAACCTTAATCAACCTATGAAAATGGATCTAACTTCCCTTTGAATTCCCATGACCATTTGGATTCTTCAAATTTTCATTTTTTGGCACCTTTTTCACATTGACAACTTTTTAATTTTTGAAATTTTACATCATTTTGACAAATATGAAACATGAACTCCAAAATGACCCCCAAACCAACTAACATGACTTATTAAATTATAAATTTGTCTAATATGACCTTATTCAATTGACAAAATTGAAAAAATAAAACTAACTTAAGACTTCCATGAACCAAATTTGCTCAATAACCTTGGTGCCTTGCACCAAATTTCAATATTTGAGTAAATCTCATTACAATTACTTAGGTAATCCATTCTCACATATGTTTTACAATGTCACTCATAAATTCAAGAGTCTTATAATGTCTACATCATAGGTGCTCATGATGAGGTTAACTTCAAATGAGTAACTTGAGATTCCCTTGCTAAGCTTCACACATGATCCCATAATGGCTTCAAATTAGAATTGAGATTTGTAAGATCATCAAAATAAGGATGTTGCATTGATTTTTTGGTTGAGATTCTCTTCGATGGCTCATAAATCAATATTTTCTTGAAGGAGAGACCAATCAATTTTTAGTAGTTTACTTACTAATACACAAAGGAAAAGAAGAAAAAGAAAGAGCATCCAACATGGAAATGAAATGAAAATAGATGGAAGGCACTTAAATAATACAAATCCACACCATTTGGTTCAAACTCGAGAAAAAAAGGCATAAATATTGATGCTTCCATTGAGGATAAGTATGCTAGTCTCTCAAATTAGTCACTCTTGGTCATACATCTTCACTGGGAGTTCCAAGATACCTATTGCACACAACACCTCTCTTGAATAGAATAAATTGAAATTTGAGATGCTCTTATAATGTCTACATCATAGGTGCTCATGATAAGGTTAAATTGAAATGAATTTTTAAATTCTCTCACCAAGCTTTGCACACACTTTTGTAATGGCTTAAAATTATAATTTAGATTTGTCAAGATCATCAAAATAAGGATGTTGCATTGCCTTTTTGGCTGAGATTCTCTTGGATGGCTCATAAATATTCATTTTTTTGCAAGGGGACACCAATCAATTTTTAGTAGGTTACAAATAGAAAAAGTAAAATAAGATGATAGCATTGATATCAAAGAAATTAATGTGCATACACGTATAAATTAATAAGAACCAATGTGCATACTTACAAATTAATCCAACGAACCATTTGAGTCTGCTCTACTCTTTATTGTGTCAAGTATTGCGTCATGGTCAGACTCATAGACCTTCCACAAGGTCTTTTTCAAAGGTCTACCCCCATATTTGGTCGAACGAACATTGGATGCCATGACAAGGTTCGAGTAATGAAGAATCTTATGATGCGTGTCAAAGTCTTGAAACAACCAATGTTTAACAATATTATGTGGGTACCTTCTAAGCCACGTCCCAGTAACAAAAACTGAGCCTGTAGGGTATTCGATGTCTTCTCGATCTATAACTGGGACCTCCAATTTCTTTTTGGACTCAACACAATGACACAAGTAATAGTCTATTCCCTCTTCGTTGTCTTCATCCACAATAACTGCATAAACATGCCCTACATTGATATATGCAACAAATCTCTTGAAATTAGTCAACATTACGAATACAAGGCAAAGTAAGATAACAATAGGAATTTCAAAAATTAAGCAAGTAGATATATTATATCGTTGAACTAAATCTGATACGTGGTCAAAGTCAAGTGATGATTCCATATGTGTTAGTTCCAATATCGTCAGAGGGTGATACATTTGAAGTGGGCTAAAATATCTTGTCGACCATTTGTCAACCCACTCCCCTGACTCACAATCATTCCTGGTGTGCATTGTACATGAAGAAAAAACTCATGCCATCTTATGAAGAAACCCCATTTCTTGGACCCATTTTCTCAAACAGGCCACTACAATGCCAATTTCACTGAATTGGCAAGCTAATGGGTGAAATTGGCATCCTAACTTGCCAATTTGGTGAAATTGGCATTATAATGGCCTGTTTGAAAAAATGGGTCCAAGAAATGGGGTCTCCTGATGATTTACATCACTGGGAAACCCCATTTCTTGGACCCATGTTTTCAAATAGACCACTACAATGCCAATTTCACCGAATTGGCAAGCTAGTGGGTGAAATTGGCATCCTAACATGGCCTATTTGAAAAAATGAGTCCAAGAAATGGGGTCTCCTTAACCCTCTACCCTTAACCCTCTATACCCTCAACCCTATACCTTAATCCCTCAACCCTACAGGTCATCAACCTTATACCCTCAATTCTCAACCCTCTACCCTATACATTGGATCCTCAACCCTCATATATCTTTGTCCCTCTGTCCTCTTCTCTCCTTCTCTATATCTCAATTCTCCCTCCATCTCTCTATCCATCCACCCCTCCCTCTCTACCCTGATCCATGATCCCTAAACCTAATCCCTCAACCCTAAATGCTTAATCCCTCAACCCTTAAACCCTAATCCCTCAACCCTTATACCCTCTACCCTAGATACATTGGACCCTCAACCCTAATCCACCAACTATATACTCTCAGTCCTCTACCCTCAACCTTAAACCCTCAACCCTTAAACCCTCTACCCTCTACCCTTTACCCTATAAACCATTAAACACTCAACCCTAAACCCTAAACCCTAAACCCTAAACCCTCAACCCTTAAACCCTAAACCCTTAAACCCTCTACCCTCAATCCTAATCCCTCAACCCTTAAATCCACCTTAAACCCACCCTAATCCCAGTAAACTCTCTACCCCTACCCCTAATCTACCCTCTACCTCTACCCTAAAACAAACACTCAGCCCCTAAACCCTAAACCCTAAACTCTAAACCCTCAACCCTTAAACCCTAAACCCTTAAACCCTCTACCCTCTACCCTCTACCCTCTACCCTAATTCCTCAACCCTTAAACCCTTAAGCCCACTTAGTAAACTCTCTACCCTAATCTATCAACCCTCTTGAACCTTAATCCCTCAACCCTTAAACCCTAATCCCTCAACCCCTTTACCATCTACCATATACATTGGAACCTCAACCCTAATCCCCAAAACCTATACCCTCAACCTTAAAACCTCAACCCTTAAACCCTCTACCCTCTACCCTCTACCCTCTACCCTATAAAACCTTAAACACTCAATCGTAAACCCTAAACCCTAAACCCTCTACCCTCTACCCTCAATCCTCTACCCTCTACCCTCAACCCCAATCCCTCAACCCTTAAACCCTTAATTAACCCACTTAGTAAAATCTCTACCCTAATCCCTCAACCCTCTTGACCCTTAATCCATCAACCCCTATACCCTCTACCCTATACATTGGACCCTCAACCCTAATCCCCCAACCCTCTACCGTCAACCTTAAAACCTAAACCCTCAACCCTTAAACCATCTACACTCTACCCTCAACTCAATACCCTCTACCCTCAACCCTTAAACCCTTAAAACCATTTAGTAAACTCTCTACCCTAATCCCTCAACCCTATTGACCCTTAATCCTTCAACCCTCAACCCTTAAACCCTAATCCCTCAACCCTTATACCCTCTACCCTATACATTGGACCCTCAACCCTCAACCCTCAACCCTTAAACCATCAACCCTTAAACCCACTACCCTCTACCCTCAATCCTCTACCCTCTACCCTCAACTGTAATTCCTCAACCCTTAAACCCTTTGTAGAGAAGGGGGATTCGCTACTCACAAGTTCCCTTCACTCAGAGAGCCTTGATAGGCTGTGGTTAGGTCCTACTACTTTAGAATATAGAACTGTCAATTATTCCACCGGGCAGTGTCCAAGGTAGTTTGCAGAAGAAGATGATTTGGATAACTCATTTTATATTTTTTAGTTTTTCTTTAAACTATTGAAATTAATTTTAATCTAAGGCTATTCAACTTCTTAGCTGGAAAACAATCTATTCTAAGAAAGCTGGAAATACTAAGCTAGAAAGCATAAGATAACTAATTTAGAAAGCATCATGAATAAAATAGAAAGCATGGAAACATGCAAACTGAACAACAAATATACTATGAAAGTAGAGAAATAAGTGAACAAACTATGAAACATCTTTTTAAACAGTAAAAGATTCTAACAACTACGAAAAGTAACTCGCACTAACTAAAACAATGGTGCTTCGGAACTACAGACTCGACTCTTCAAAAAACTTAGTTACTTCCTACTGAACAATAATCTATTTTAACAAAGAAAATAACATAATAGTAAAATACTTATCTAATTAAGCTAACTTCCCTCGAGTGGTCAGCTCTCAGGTTAACACTTTGTTCTCAAATCACATACACTACAGATTCTGGAGTCTTTCCATTACAAACATTCATCATCATTCATAGCTCAATAACTTATAAAGTAACAAAAGAAAGTTCTTTTATTCATCAGTACTCAGAAATCATATATGCAACATAACGCTATCATTTAGTCTCTCTGTATATCTTTTGAAGTTACATTTTTATAGATGACTTATAACTAAATCCTAGATTCTAGATGACGTGGATAGCCATTGAAAAAGTCTTCAAAAAATTAAAACTAAATTCCATGTATTTAAAGCTCATAAACATATAGAAGGCTCGAGACGAGCCATGAAGTTTTTGATAACAAAAATTAAAGAAACAAAAATGAAATCTTCGGTTCATCCTCCCGATATTTAGGAGCAGGTTCGCAACATCTATCCTTTACCACGCTTAAGGCACGTGCTGGTTCAAATTTTTTAACAACTGCTAGATGACAAATTATTCCCTACAAAAACACTCAAGTCAACCCATTAAACTTGCATTGGCAAATTTCCTCAATTGATCATAAGAAAGAAAGTTTGCATAATTTTCCTTTAAAATAAGCAATTATTTCTCCTAAAGTTTAATAAATTAGCACAGATTTAGGATTGAGCTTGTAAGAATAAGCTTTTCAAATTTTATTATGATGAGGTTATTTTTACCTCATCATTTCCTCCCCCACCTAATTCCTGGTAGGTCCTCCTGCTCCATAGTTATAACCCTGAGTTTTATTCCACCCCTCATATAGGGCACTGAGATCATGTACCTCTCTTGTTGTTGCATCAAAATATTCAGGGTCATAGATGAACCCTCTGTGAAATATCACACTGTCCCTCCATTCATTAAAAATTATGTCATTTTGATCAATTGAGACATTGAAAGAAGGAGGTAGATTAAGTAGCAAAGGAGGCTGGTATTTCATTCCCATCCATCTTGTTTTAAGGGTTCTCTGGATTTTAACTAAAGCATCGACTCTTCTAAAAGACCACCTAAGATTATGAGGGGAAATGACTTCTCTTTTATTGAGGGAAGCAGGTAATGGAGTGAACCTCTCTTCACAAGCGTGCCATTCTTTCCCAATCAAATTCTTCCCATGATTCATAAAATTATTATAACACTGCTTGAGGCTGTCATCATACTTTTCTTTCATCTTGTCATTAACAAGGAGAGACAAAAACGTGTCTTTGAAACCACTAGGCCTAGAATTTGGGGACCTTATTTGAAGACCCACTGTCTTTTCTGCCTATGCAAACTATTTTGTACGCTCTTGCCAATGAATCTGGTTTCTCATGGTAGACAATAAGTCTCTTAACTCTACTTCTCCAAAAATAGGTTGATAAAGAAATCAGTATGATTTTCTAATAATAAATCATGCAAGAAGAATTCACAAATCAGATCTTGATCCTCAGGGGTTGACTCTACAAATATCTTAACAAATTTTTTATCATTGAGCTCGTAAGGCTGATCATTGTAGATTCTAAACAATTTCCATCTTATCCATCGTTCATTTAAAAACATGGAGTACAATCTAGATGGCCTTCTACAATTTAATAGATAGTCAATAAGTTGACATGCATCTTGTTTTCCTCTATATGATCTATGAAATGAATCCTTCAGGAGTACCAATTCTTTCTTCAGCTTGTAATTCTCAGTTTGAACGTTTCTTAAGAAGTAACACTGTTGCATCCATTTCATTAACAGTGGGGGAATGCGAACCTGGAACCAATTGGTTATAACTGGCTCAGTTTGGATTTTCTTTGGATTCCATCTTTGGTTTCCTAGTGCATTCCGCCAAGTCTTGTTCAAGCTCTACAACTCTGCTGATGGAGTCATTCAATTCTTTAGTTTTTATTTTCTTGTCTTCTTCAAAGGCTAAGAGCATTAGCACAAATTTTTTCTTAATCTTTTCAATTTCTGTATTCTTTCCTGTAATGTCAACTTTATAAGTTGTATGCTCCTGACTCAACTCTTGCATTTGTTCTTTCAACTTATAAATTATTGTGTCTTTTCCCTATAATTGTAGTTTCAAACCCTGTATTTCTTGATCCCTTTTATTTATTACAGTTGTATGCACCATCAATTCTTCTTTCTACAATTCAACCTGTTCATTACTTTTGTATAATTGTTTCTTTAGATTATCAATTTCTATTTTACATTTCTCTATTTCTGCAGTGTCATCTTTTGTTTCAACTATCTCAATAATTGTATTAACAATAGGGGACAAATTACTTGGAATACCATCATCTCCTTCCTATTCTCTTCCCTGAATTTCTTCAATGAAGACCTCCTCCACATATGCAGAGTGGGAAGGAATCTCTTCAACCGAATCTTCTTTTTCTAGAGGTATTTCCTCTTCATTGGTAGGCTTTGAAATCTCAACAGGCTTAGATTGCCTCTTAGACTTTTTCTTTTTGGAAATTCCCTCCATACCCTACTTTGGGGTTTCAGAGAATTCAGAGGCTAAGAATTTACTTCTTCTTAGTGGAGGAAGACCTTGGAAGGTGACAGGTGTCCTATTTTTCCCCTTTCTCTTCTTTCTGGAGTTACTCAAATCAGAATTAAACCAGGGGTGTTGAATTCATTACTTACAACGTTTGGAATTTCCTCACCAGGGGTGGTGGAATTAGGAGCTTCTAGAGCTGGAGAGCGCTTATGGGAAATTGCTCCGGATGGTGAAGTAATTCAGTGAGATGATTCCCTTGGTTTTACTGTTTTTTTGATTGAAGGTTTCTCAATTTTCTCTAATTTGTTTTCCCATTTTCCCTTTGATTTCTTGCGAAAATGGTATTTACAAATTAACTGAATTAAACCATGGTGTTTTAGTGGCCCCGTCCTTGTTTTATATATTTCTATGAAAGTGTTAAGAGACTCATATACAAATTCAGGCAAATTTACCCTAAGAGTGGGGTTCTCTCTCCCATGACACAATTGGATCAACATTTGGAAAGTAGGTCCTACTACAACTAGTTGACCTTCACAAGTAGAATATTTAATGATCCAAACAATGAAAGTACCCCAAGGCTCTAGTATGGAGGTCCTTTGGAACCCTTTATTCTTCCCTCTAGTGCTAATTACTACCATGGGGTGACGGTCTCCCTCTCTAACAAATAATTCAGATGATTTCTAGTACGTTATCTGAGAAGTTTATTTTATCTTAATACTTGAATTTTATAATCCAGACAAGCGAGAAATGATTTTCAGACTTACCTTGAAATGCTTCCCATGAAGTACCACTTCTCCATGTGAGTAGTTTTTAGCAAATGAGCTCACCAAATTTTCATACTATCCTTCGAATTTTCTAATAAAATCCAACCATCCTGCCTCTTCAAACAGTCTAGAGATATTGCTTAATCCCAATAGTTTGTCGGCTGAATTTGGCTCTAACTTCTTTTTACCACTCGCTATTTTCATATTTTCCCTCTCTGTAAAATATTTCTATCACTGCCCAAAGCTTTCACACAACACCTTTAAAATATTTCCTCTGAAATAACTTATTTGTCCTATTTGTAGCTTACCAGGTAATGATTTTTAGAATTGCATAAAGGCATGCGAAAGGCTTGCCGTACAAGTAGTTGATCGCCGAGTGGCACCATTTACTAAATTGGGAGTGAAGTTCGTGCCAATTAATTATTCTCTATTTGAAAATAAATACCTACTTAAAGCAAAAATTAGTACTTGTATTCTATGATCGTTCGAAGATCTCGTACCTTACAGATTTGATAGGATGACGTGAAGGTATTGGCTGAAGTGGCGACAAATTTATTATGGTGTGAATATGGAATTTTATGGATGACAAAGCTATTAATGAGGATTGCAGGACTTGGTAGCTTTATTTATGGTAAAAAAAAATAGGAAGATAGGTGTACAAGATATAATGATGGAAGTATCACGAAATTTGGAATTTATGAAAAAGGTGGCAGAATATGAATGAACAAGTTCTGCAGTATGCAATTGACATCACACTCGAAAATAGTGCATAAGTTTTGAAGCACACAAGAGGTTTTTATTCATGATGAAGAAGGCATAAAAGTTCTGGAGCATCTGTGAAAGACACAACCAGGACGGTGATGAAATGAATGTTCCAAAGCATCGCTAAAAGATGCAGTCAGAGAAGGAATGAAATGAAGGTTCCAGAGCATCGCTGAAAGATGCAACCAGAGCAGCAACATAATGAAGGTTCCGGAGCATCACTGAAAGATGCAGCCGAAGCATAAACATAATGAAGGTTACAGAGCATTGCTGAAAGATGCAGCCAGAGCAACAATGAAATGAAGGTTTCAGAGCAACAACGAAATGAAGGTTTCAGAGCAACAAAGAAATGAAGGTGGAGTGATAAGACTTAAGAATTTTGAACATCGAGAGCTTTGAACCTTAGTGCAGGAATGCCCTTTTGTCATAACAGGTTTTGTACAAGTTTTGGAGCATCGGGCATTAGGATCATAACATTCCAGAGTATCGGGCATTATGGTGCTCCAGAAGTTATTTTCCTCCTTTTTAAGATGTCCTGCAAGATGGAACAAAAAATTAGCTAAGTCCAATAGAAGAAAAATTAATGAAAATATCTTGGCATACATGTCTTTGTATTACACATTTTTGAAATTATATATATGTATATTTATTTACCAAATAGACTCTGCCTTGGCAGAGTCAACACATTGGACTTTGCCCTGCATTTCCACCATTCTTGAGAATTCTTTCCTATTGACCGACTTATGGTAGACACGCAAGTGATGAAAATTAACCAATAGGGTTCATGTGTCACCATCAATTGGTTTCAACCAAATAGTTCCATTTGAAAAGACTTCAAAAATATCATAAGGTCTTGACCAATGAGTCCTAAGATTTCCTCTATGATCTTTGTACCTTGAATCGAATAACAGGGCCCAATCTCCATTATGAAAATTACTCGCCTTAATATGTTTATCATGCCACACCTTTCATTAATGTTCAATTAGTTCAATTTGATGGACAACGTCTAGGCGAAGCTCATCCAATTCAC
This sequence comes from Sequoiadendron giganteum, assembly GCA_007115665.2. Lineage (NCBI taxonomy): Eukaryota > Viridiplantae > Streptophyta > Pinopsida > Cupressales > Cupressaceae > Sequoiadendron > Sequoiadendron giganteum. The sequence goes on from VCHN02000014.1 coordinate 23,513,854, forward strand.
TTATTTGCATAACTCATTCAACTTGGGCTCATTTTAAATCCAGACCTAGTTCCATAGCTATTCTTAGAGTTCGTAGTTCAAACTCAATGGGAATAAGAGGTTTCTTTCCAAAAATAAGCTCATAAGGGCTGAATCGAGTCATGGATTTCCAAGCTATTTTGTATGCCCATACAACTTTAGGGAGTTTCCTGGCCCAATATTTTCTTCCTCAATCGTAATTTCTCAACCCTTAAACCCTTTGTAGAGAAGGGGGATTCGCTACTCAAAATTTCTCTTCACTCAAAGAGACTTGATAGGTTGTCATTAGGTCCTACTACTTTAGAATATAAAATTGTCAATTAGTCAACCGGGTAGTGTCCAAGGCAATTTGCAGAAGAAGATGATTTGGATAACTCATTTTATATTTTCAGTTTTTCTTTAAACTATTGAAATTAATTTTAATCTAAGGCTATTTAACTTCTTAGTTGGAAAAAAATATACTCTAAGAAATTTGGAAATACTAAGCTAGAAAGCATAAGATAACTAATTTAGAAAGCATCACGACTAAACTAGAAAACATGGAAACAAGCAAATTGAACAACTGATATACTACGAAAGTAGAGAAATAACTGAAAAAACTATGAAACATATTTTTAAATAGTAAAATATTCTAACAAATACGAAAAGTAACTCCCACTAACTAAAACAATGGTGCTCTGGAACTACAGACTTGACTCTTCAACAAACTTAGTTACTTCCTACTGAACATTAATCTATTTTAACAAAGAAAATAACATAACAGTAAAATACTAATCTATTTAAGCTAACTTCCCTTGAGTGGCTAGCTTGTGGGTTAACACTTCATTCTCAAATCACATACACTATAGATTCTAGAGTCTTTCCATTAAAAATAGTCATCATCATTTATAACTCAACAACTTAGAAATTAACAGAAGAAAGTTCTTTTATTCATCAGTACTCAGAAATCATATATGCAACATAACGTTATCATTCAATCTTTCTGTATATCTTTTGAAGTTAAATTTTTATAGACAACTTGTAACTAAATCCTAGATTCTAGATGGCGTGGATAGCTATTGAAAAAGTCTTCAACAACTTAAAACTAACATCCGTGTCTTTAAAGCTCATAAACATATAGAAGGCTCGAGATGAGCCATGAAGTTTTTTATAACAAAAATTAAAACAACAAAAACTAAATCTTTGGTTCATCCTCCTGATATTTAGGAGGAGGTTCGCAACATCTATCCTTTACCACACTTAAGGCACATGCTAGTTCAAAATTTGTAACAGTTGCTAGATGACCGATTATTCTCTACAAAAACACTAAAGTCAACCCATTAAACCTGCATTGGCAAATTTTCTTAATTGATCATAAGAAAGAAAGTTTGCATAATTTTCCTTTAAAATAAGCAATTATTTCTCCTAAAATTTAATTAATTGGCACAAACATAGGATTGATCTTCTACGAATAAGATTTTCAAATTTTATTATGATGAGGTTATTTTTACCTCATCAAGCCTCATGGGGCGAACTGCCCTAAACTACCTCAAAGGATAGCGACAAGAGTTCTAGAATCAGAAAGAGCAGGTTAGAAAGATTCTCTGAACAAACTGACAAGCTCTTGACAAAAGGATGACAATGTAAAATATGGATGACAATGCGGTGTGTCAGCGTCCCAGAGGCGCACTGGCATCTCATACAGACCAGAGAATGAGAATGTTATAAAAAATGGAAAAGTGAATGCTTCTACTTCGATTTTCTAAGAACTCCTAGAAATTGATAGAGTAACATAGTTGAAACGAAGTAAAGTAGAAATGAAAAAGATAAGGAGAAGAAGAGAAAGGAAATTCTTACAACCATGTAGATGATGAAGCCTCTAGCTCGAGAATGCCTTGAATACCTACACACAAGGGAGATAAAAATTGTTGGGGTTGTATAGGGGTTTGCCTCAATCAAACCCTCGTTTTTGTGTTCTCATCTCCATGGATAGCCAAGATAGATAGGGAGAAAAGTAGGAAGCCAAGATATATATGCGATGTGTACAGAGTTTGGGGTCTAAACCCTTCATATCACCATATTCCCAAGAAAAAGCTGACTTATGACTAGTAAGCATTTTAACCATGGATTCTTGTTGCTCACTGGTGAGGTTTTTATTGATGCTCATAGTTTTTCCTGCTGCTACCTCAATTTGGGAGGTTAAATCAACCATAGATACTTCAGAAAAAAATGACATTTCTACCTCGTGGGGTAGCAAGGTGTGTAAGCAGTCAGTTACTGCAGGATAATGAGCTGATGTAGGTGAAGGAAGAATGGTCTACAAGGAACATGGATTTTTTTCACAATCAAAGTATTTGGTACCATAGTTATTCAACAGGATATTGGATAGTATACCCTCTTCTTCTTGTTGTGTAATGAAAGGCTCTCTAGTAATCATCATTAATTTGGCCACAGAGTTCCCCTCCTCTTCTTCTCCCAAATCTAGCCAAACAACTTCTTCACACTCAGGTTGGGGTTGGGCTAGAGAATAGAGGGTAAGCTTCTTTTTGTTATACCCATCAGATATTGTCATGTTACCCGATCTACAACCAATGTAAGCATCAGTAGTAGCCAACCAAGGCCTTCCTAGTATGACAGGATATCCCCCCAATGATTCCTTTGGAGATAAGACCATAAAGTCAGTAGGGTACTCCCAGGAATCCAAGGTGACTACAAGGTCTTCAACTACCCCATCAGGTTTGACAGTTGAGCTATCAACAAGTTGCAATATTGTAGGTGTAGCCCTTAGATCTGAAATACTAAGTTTTACAACCAGGTCTTTTGTCATGATGTTGATAGCTGCCCCAAGATCTACTAAAACATTCTTAATTTGCACCCCATTAATATTGATCTCCACAATAGGGCTTCCTGGATCAGAATATTTTGGGATGGTAAGCTTCCCTAGCATTAAGTTAGAGAGTTGGCCTATGACATGGACAGTTTGAGGGTCTTTCTTTTTCCTCCCCGGTTTCTTCAGACATGCCTCCTTAATGGCTTTGCTATAGATAGGTACCTCTTTGATTGCTTGGAACAAGAGAATTTTCACACATATATACTTTAGTTGGTCAAGGATGTCAAAAATAGGTTCTTCTTGTTTTTTAACATTTCCACCTTCCAACCTTTGTGAGAAAAGAGGGGACACTTCATTAGATGCCTTAGGTAATGATGGAATCCGAACTGACTCAATTGGTTGGGAAAGGTCATTTGTGTCCTCATCTTGGTTAGCTTCTTCAGATGACAATTCTGAGATTGTGGGAGGAGATGGTGTGGGTAACACAGTTCCTGAATGTAAATTGATATTATTCAGGTTGAGAGCATAGGCAGGTTGATGATTAGGATCAACAAAATAGACTTGCTGCTGCTGTTACTGTGGCTGCTGGTTATTTGGATTGGGTGTTGCTTGAGCTGGTAATTGGGTTGGCTTTGGGTTGGGACCTTGATTAGCTATAGTAGGTGGCACAATGGATTGCTGCTGGGGTTGTTGCAGGAAACTAGTGGATGGATTTGACCATTGCTGGCCTCCTCTCCATTGGTTAGACTGCTGCCAATTTCCTTGCGGAGGCTACCACTGATTTTGCTATGGTGGTTGCCAATTCCCTTGTGGGGATTGCCAACGATTTTGCTGGGCATTTGGCCAAGGATTATTCCATTGATTTTGAGAATATGGGCCATAACTTGGAGGATATTGGTTTTGCCATTGATTATTATATGAACTAAAATTTTGCAAGGGGTCCTAAGACATACCTTGTCTTGGGGCCCATGGCCTGCGCTGAGCAACAAAGAACACCTCTTCCTCTCCTTCAATAGTTTTGAACTCGGTAGGAAGATGGTGCATCTCCAAATTGGCCACTGATTTGCATCTACAGTCCCTCTTCTTCTGTCTGCAGTGAGGGCAATATTCAGCCAGCATCACATCAGCTTCTTCCTTCTTCCTTCTAGCTTGCATTGTGTCTAGCTGAGTAGCTACATCATTGATGATGTCTTGCTTGAGGTCAGAAAACATATTAGAGAGTTCTCCTTTTGATACACCTGAGCCACTTCCTTTGGCAACAGAGGGTCTGAATCCTCTGCCTTTCTTTACACTTTCCCTAGAGTAATTGAGACATATTGTCTTGATGTCATCCCAATTACTTTGGGTAATATCTTCTCCAGCCATGAGGTCTAGTGCTTCCATGCAGGTATCATTGACTCCCCTTGGAAAGAGAAGTTTTTTAGACTCTTCATTTAGCTGATGCTGAGTATTTTTCTGCACACTGAACAAAAACTTGGAGACATAGTCCTCCAAGGTTTCATCCTCCTTTTGTGCCATCTTGAAGAGGTCATCTCCTCTCATATCATTTCCCCTACAATATTCCTTATACTTCCCTAAGAACAATTCCTTCAATTCATCCCAAGTGGCTGCTGCATTGCCTCCTAATCCCATGAACCATCTTAAGGCTGACTCCTTTAACGTAGAAGGAAACAATTTCATCTTATGGGCATTAGAAGTATAATCATAACTCCTACATAGGATGTCAAATTCGAACAAGAAAGTATGAGGGTCTTCTGTAATCAGGCCATAAAACTTTGGGAGCAATGAAGTAGGGATATTTTTGAGATTATTGTTGTCATGGAACTCAAGGAGTGGAAAGGGAAAAGTAGGCACTGCCATCCTTGGTGGTGGTCTTGGGTTAGCTCCTAGCTAGTAGACAACGACGGCTAGTGGATTGTTATGGGTATGCAGGTTATTCAACTGTGATGCGAGTAAATCAATATTATCAAGTATATCAAACAGGTTCAAACTGATCTCCGAGGAAGAAGAAGATGAAGTGACAAGGTCCTGTCCGACATCCAAATATGGTTCTTCTGGGACAATTTCTGAGTCAATCTCTGGGTTATTTTCTTGGATATCTAAATTTCTAGGAAGGAATCTTCCAAATTGGTCTCTTCTTCTATGCATGTAACAGACTTAACTGAAATGAAGAATTTCTAAAATTCTTGAAAGCTAAAACTATTGCTAAAAATGGTTAGGACAGGTTCTCAGCTTGACACCATCCCCGGAAACGGTGCTAAAAATGGTCGTGCCCATAAAAGGATATAGAAGTCGCAAAAAATCCTAACCTGGGAATTGGACATTCTAGCAGGTGACTAACATCTTCTCATGGTTGTTCATTTATTTGTCAAACCAGGGAACGTATACTTGAAATGGAGCGGCACTGTATGTGCACTAAGAACTGATTTTAGCCATAATTTTCTAGAAGTAAATGCTTGAAAGGAATTCTAATTCTGATGCAGGGACATGAAGTAAAGTCTTACTAACTTAAACATCATTTAACTAAAGCAGAAATCATAATAACAATTACTGGAAACAAAAACCATGAACTGGCCTTATGCTGCAGGAATAGTTTAAGACTGAGTTTACATCAAAGCTTACGGAAATAGAATTCTAACAGATAAATAACAAAAAGCAAATAACTAACTATAGATACTCACTAAGTGGGCCCCCTTAGCAAGCATCAACCAATTACGCAAGAATAGAACTCAAAAATTCATCAGTTCTTATTCATACTTCTGAATCTCATACATGGCTGTTGCTTGTAAGAAACTTAATGCAAAGCTTTGTTCTTCATTATAACAGTAAACAATTGCAATCTATTGGATCTCTATTCTCTAGTCTAAAACTCTCTTGATCAACCTTGTTCACTCACGCAGGAGGAACCTTTATTTAAAGAGAAATGACTAACTAACTAATCAACTAACAAAGGAAGATGCGGGTATAAATGCCGCCTGAGACGGAGGAACAAACTTCATAAATGCGAGTCTATCCGCTCAACTGTCTCATAGGAAATCTAGAGCTCCACTCCTTCCTAGATCGATGATTCATTTGGTTCTTTCCCAAAGACTCGAACAAAAGAATCCGTGCTTTGAACGACTCCTTCGCTGGTGCGCTGAAGATGACCTTTTCCCGCGAGTTCTGCTATGTATTGACTTGTTCATATCAGCTCCAACAACCTATAGAACACATGGCAATAGAGGAAAAATAAGGCATGCACTCATAATAGCATGACATTCTTCATTAATCACATGCATTCAATTCATCTTACTTATTCAAACACTACATTCATCACATCAGTCAATTGGGAAGTCAAAATAGGGCTATGATTATAGATAGGCTAAGGTATTTATGCATCAAGAGTATATGATTTCTTATCATCAAATACTACCCATAAACATTAAAAGTTTGTAACCATAGAGTTTAAACATTCATAAAAAGAGAGCAAGAGTTTCTAAAACTTATAATCATGACATCCAAATTATAGCCATATTATGGGCTCATCAATGATACTCAACCAAATAATAGAAAGAGGAGTGAAATCTTAGCACCTCCACCCAAAGTGCTCAAGGCTAGTGGGGGAGAAAATGTGAGGAACTAAAGCCTTTGTTGTCCTGGTGTTTCATTCTACACTTGCTCTACTGAACTGATGGAGTGTTGATGTTGTTGATATGGAGTGTAAAGTATTGCTTGAGATTGAAGAGATGGAGAAGAAGTTTCTTGGAGCTTGTGAAGAGATTGTGGAAGGACTCAAAGAGTCTAGAGATGGTCAAGAGATGAAAAATGGAATCTAGAATATTGAATATGAAGAAGGAAGATGAAGAAACGACCATATTCGGGTCGATCGGCTGAAGAGGGCATTACAAGTCGACTCCCAATGGGAATTGTAACTCCTATGTAGGCTCCAGATGTGGGAATCTATCATGGACGTAAGCTCACCGTGCAGATGTTTGTGTGCCACGTAAATGTCTACGCACCGTGTGGACATCCACGATAGTTATTCCTCTATCGATGCAAAAAAAGGATACCAAGTGGAATGAAGGTAGTAGGCGTATGTTGAATTAAGCCTCCAAGTTTGGTTTTCTAAAGTGGAGAAGGGTGAAAGGGGAATTTTCGTTAGGGGTGCAAATTCACTCCTATACATTTTCCCCCCACTTTAGCGAGCATGAACACTGATGTGTGCTTCGGTAAAGTAGATCAGAGAAGACATAGGGTTAGAAATGTATAGCTAAACTGTCGAGGAAGTAGACCACATTCTGGCAAACCCGAGAGTGTAGGATAACCAAAGGAAGTAAAAACATATACTCAGGATGAAGAAAATGGCGATCTTCGATCCGGTATACACAATTAAGAAGAGAAAAATATAAATAAATGCAAGAGTGATAAAAGAAATCCCCGCTCGAGGAGGAAAACCTGTATCAATGAGTAAAAGTGATAAAATTAATCCTTGCTCAAGGAGGAGAGCCCGTATAACTAAGTAAAAGTGATAAAAGAAATCTGCGCTCCAGGAGGAAAACACGTATCACCAAGTAAAAGTGATAAAAGAAATCCCTGCTCGATGAGGAAAACCCGTATCACCGAGTAAAAGTCATAAAATAAATCCCTGCTCAAGGAGGAGTATCATTCAGTAAAAGTGATAAAAGCAATCCCCACTCAAGGAGGAAAACCTGTATCACCGAGTAAAAGTGATCAAAGCAATCCCTTCTCAAGGATGAGAGCTCGTATCACTGAGTAAAAGTGATAAAAGCAATCACCACTCGAGGAGGAAGACCCGTATCATAGAGTAAAGATGTAAATGAGCTCTACTAGTTCTCGGTCCTACAAAGCAAGTAATCAGACAGTCACACAGACCATCATCGTGTTGGAATAATTTCAAAGGGGTCGCTCGGGAACCCTTCAAAATGAAGAGGGGTCCACTCAAGGGACGTATTGTTTGAAAAGTAAAGTCTAGTTAGGCTACCCCCAAGCTAGACATAAGGATGTGAAGAAGGTCTAGTCGGGCTTCCCTTGAGCTAGATGTCATAGAACTCATTCAAGAGAAAAAATTTCAAAGAGGTCTCTTGGGAAGCTTTCAAAACAAAAAGGGGGTCTGCTCAAGGGATGCTTCACTTGAGAGACATAAAGAAGAGAGGGGGTCCTTAAGAAGGACACACATTGCCATAACAAGTTATCAATGCCCCTAGCATAGAGGGCAGGAAAAACATGCAAGATATTTAGAATAGGATAGAGGTAAACCTCGATACCGCTTGTCATGCAAAGAAAAGATAGGTGCATCAACAAGCACCTGAATCATGAAGTTCTTGTATTTTTTATCCTTCAAGGCTTTACATTCATTAGTGGAACAGCTAGGCACTTGATGGTATGCGCAAAAGGAATTTTTATGACATTTATTATGTGTACAAGGAGGAAGAGTGATTAAGCGGGCTTTAAGAAGCCACAAAAAAATACACTCTTGCTCGGACAAGGGATGAGGATCGAGAAGCAACCCTTTCTCTTGTAGAGAAAATTTTGACTTCTCACAAGGAGAAGAAGACATGAAGATAGAATATAGAGGAGGATGGACCAATCTATAAGAATGAGGTTGAGTGGACATTATGCCAACATTCAACCGTGGTTTTTTCTCAGTTTGTTTGTTCGAGCAACCAAGCCCCAAGTTGTGCTTACGAGTTGAAAATTCTATAGGGACTTGAATGCGTTGTTCATTATGCCCACAACCTTTATGCTCATACCCATACTTAGAGACAAGATTAAAGCTGGGGACGTAATGTGTTTGAAAATCATGAGAAGGAGGATCCTCATAAAGAGCATTATTCTAGCAAGGGGGAACATAAGCTTCTATAGGATCATCATCATCCTTCTTGATAGGACTATCAAAATTATCCTCCTTAGTAGAATTGTAATCATCTTTCTCAGAAGAGGGATCAACACTAAGAATATTACTGTTTGCATTCACATTATCCTGTGATAGAGAGGATTAACCATCTTCGATAGAGGGTGTGAATGATGTCATCAAAAGGTCTAAGTGGACTGGGTTGAATTTATATTCTTGGATGAAGGAATTCATCAAGTCTAGAGAACCCCAATCATCACCAAAACATGCATTCTTTTGAGAGGAGGTAGAAGGAACATACTTAGGATTTCTCACTTCAGAAGGATCTTCTTCAGGAACATTTATCTCAAGAGTATCCTTTGTAGTAGGTTCTACTGGAGTAAACATCAAAACATTGGAAGAAACTGAAGGAATAAGAGTAGGCACAACCGAAGCTTGACCAACAACTGCTATCTCACAGAAGTGTGTAGGATCAAGGTCAGCCTTGACTATGACTACATTATTATTACAAATTAACTTAATTGATTTATGCAAGGTAGATGGGACTGCACCCATAGCATGAATCCACAACCTACCAAGAAGAAGGTTATAAGGTAACTTCTCCGATATAACATATACAAGATTAGGTACACTAACGGGTCCCAACCTCAAAGGAAAGACTATTGTGCCTAGAGCTTGTTGACTGACATTATCAAACCCATGAATATTAACAAAATAAGTATTAAGAGAAGATGAATCAATATTAATCTTAGGTAATAGATCAATACTACATACATTAAGTGCTGAACTGACATTAATGAGATTAAGTCTAATGCCAATCTTATTAATATTAACTATAATCATTAGAGGGTCTGCTTGCTTCTGTACTTCCAGAGGTGAGATTTCTTGAGGATAGAATGAAATATTCGATGAATCTGCATGAATATGAGCTATCAACGCATCAACATCTACTAGCCTAGCAGAAGAAGGCAAGAGGATCTTTTGCAAGGCTTCCTAAAGCATACCTTGATAAATCAAAGCATACTGAAGCATGTCCCATAGTGAGATCTTATTTGGAGTAAGTCAAAGTCGCTCGATAGGCTCGTAATCACTAGGTGCTTTAGTCGTAGGTTCAGGTGCTTGAAGAAGGTTTAGTTGTTTATTCATTCTAGTATCATAGGTACGAGCTACTACTCTATAAGAGGGAGCCTTAGAAAAATCAAGGGAGTTACTATCAAATGGAACACCATCAATAAAACAAACCCTTTCAGGAGAAGGACTAGTTGGAGTCACGTAAATGATCGGTCTCTTAGGCCTTTGAGGGGCAACATAGACAGATTAAATTTATAGAATCATCACAACTAGTAGAACAATTATTCAAATAAATATTCTCAACATTGAGCCAAATAGGATGAAATGTGGAAGGAGATTCATCATTTTCTAATGCATCATCTCTAGAGGAGAGTGCATTAGAATAGATACAAAATTCATCATTCACAAATGTGACGTCCCTAGAAGAGAGTGCATTGGAATGTGTAGGAGATTCATCATTCACAAATGCATCATCTCTAGAAGAGATTGCATTGGAATGAATAAAAGGTAGAGTAACATTAAGAAAGGTATCAATGATTTCATCTGATTGCAACAGGATATCCTCCGAAGCGAGAGGACTCTCATGAGAAGGATCAAAGATACAAAGTGACATGGGAAAATACAAGTCACTATCACATGCATGAAATGGAACATCATTAATATTTTGAATAAAATTAGATACTGAGTTAATAAAAGAAGATATTAAATTTATTACGTTTTTTTGGGTACTTTCTATGTTCTAGTAATTTGCATTTTTGGAGGTCTTCAAGGTGAAATTTGAGGTTGAAACTTACGTCAATTCCTAAAATTTGAGTGTTGAAGGCACTTGCATTTAGGAAACCAAACTAGTTCTCTAAGAGACCTTTCCAATAGTGCAAACGGTTCTAAATTCTGAGCACCAAGTCAAAAGTTATGACCTCGCCAAGTAGGGGTAAATAAATTCCTACATTTTCAAAGAACACCATTCTTCACGTTAGGTTCACCAAAATGTAGAGAAGGGAGATTCACTACTCATCAGTTCTCTTCACTCAGAGAGCCTCATAGGGCGAACTGCCCTAAACTACCTCAAAGGACAACGACGAGAGTAATAGAATAAGAAAGAGCAGGTCACAGAGATTCTCTGGACAAATCGACAAGCTCTTGGCCAAAGGATGACAACGCAAAATACAAATGACTACACAATGAGTTAGCATATCATACAGATCAAAGAGTGAGAATGTCATAGAAAATGGAAAAGTGAATGCTTCTACTCTGATTGTTGAGAACTCCTAAAATGTGATAGAGTAACAAAATGTAACAGAGTTGAAACGAAGTAAAGTAGAAATGACAAAGATAAGGAGAAGAAGAGAAAGGAAATGCTTAACCGTGTAGACAATGAAGCCTCTAGCTTGTGAATGTATTCAATACCTAAACATAAGGGAGAGAGAAAGTGTTGGGGTTGTATAGGGGTTTTCCTTAGTCAAACACCCATATTGGTGTTCTCATCTCCACGGATAGCAAAGATAGATAGAGAGAAAAATAGGAAGTGAAGTAGAGTACACAAAAGCACTACAAAGCAGTGTTATTCTACTCAACCAAATAATAGAGGAGATGAGTGAAAGCTTACCACCTCCACCCAAAGTGCTTAAGGCTAGTGGGGGAGAAAATGAGAGGAAATCAAGCCTTTGCTATCATGGTGTTTCATTCCACACTTTCTCTACTGAAGTGATGAAGTGTTGATGTTGCTACTATGGAGTGTAAAGTGTTTCTTGAGATTGAAGAGATGGAGAAGAAGCTTCTTAGAGCTTGTGAAGAGATTATGGAAGGACTCAGAGAGTCTAGAGATCATCAAGAGATGAAAAATGGAATCTAGAATAGTGAATATGAAGAAGGAAGATGAAGAAACGTCCATATTCAGGTTAGTCAGCTAAAGAGAGCGTTAGAAGTTGACTCCCAATGGGAAGTGTAATACCTTTTTAGGCTCCAAACATATGAATCTATCAGGGACATCTACACGTTGCATGAACATCTACACACCATGTGGGCATCCACAATAGTTATTTCTCTAGACACACAAAAAGGATACCAAGTGGAATGAAGGTAGAAGGCTTATGTGGAATTAAGCCTCCAAGTTTGGTTTTCTAAAGTGGAGAAGGGTGAAAGGTGAATTTGCATTAGGGGTGCAAATTCGCTCTTATACACCCTTAAACCCACTTAGAAAAATATCTACCCTAATCCCTCAACCCTCCTGACCCTTAATCCCTCAACCCTTAAACCCTAATCCCTCAACCTCTATACCCTCTATCATATACATTGGACCCTCAACCCTAATCCCCAACCCTATACCCTCAATCCTCTTGACCCCTAATCCCTCTACCCTTAAACCCTAATCCCTCAACCCCTATACCCTCTACCATATATATTGGACCCTCAACCCTAATCCCCCAACCCTATACCCTCAATTCTCTACCCTCAACCTTAAAACCTCAAATATTAAACCCTCTACCCTCTACCCTCTACCCTATAAACCATTAAACACTCAACCCTAAACCCCCAACCCTCAACCCTCAACCCTTAAACCCTAAACCCTTAAACCCTCAACCCTCTACCCTCTACCCTCAACCCTAATCCCTCAACTCTTAAACCCTTAATTAACCCATTTAGAAAACTCTCTACCCTGATCCCTCAACCCTCTTGACCCTTAATCCCTCAACCCCTATACCCTCAACCCTATACATTGGGCCCTCAACCCTAATCCCCCAACCCTATACCCTCAACCCTTAAACCATCTACCCTCTATGCTCAACCCAATACCCTTTACCCTCAACCCTTAAACCCTTAAACCAACTTATTAAACTCTCTACCCTAATCCCTCAACCCTCTTGACCCTTAATCCCTCAAACCTCAACCCTTAAACCCTAATCTCTCAACCCTAAACCTTTAATCCCTCAACCCTTAAACCCTAATCCCTCAACCCCTATACCCTCTACCCTAGATACATTGGAACCTCAACCCTAATCCCCCAAATCTATACTATCAATCCTCTACCCTTGACCCCTATACCCTCTACCCTAGATACATTAGACCCTCAACCCTATTGATGTGTTTTTTATTCACTTCTCAACATAGGTAATGCATAGGTGCATCACCTCTCTTGAAAGAAAATATTCCACAATCAGATTGTAGAACACTATCCCAAGGTATCTAATTTGAGGTCTTGACAGTGCTTGGAATATCTCAATTGTTTCATGTGACTTTTTGGAATCACAAGGTGGACTTACAGATGAGTTACAAAGTGTGGGAAGTTGGGTTTACAAATGTAGTTCTTAGGATGGGAGAGTTGTTGTGCATTTGCTGCAGGTTCAAACAATAGTCTAGAACTTCATTTCAGCATCAGATTTAGCTTTATAATGTGAAATGAACCTTGTCTAAGGTTACTTAAAAAAAAATGCAAGGAAGAGAAGAGGTTCCTAGATCTAAAACCATGAACGAACAGTGATCATGGAGGCTGCTACAGTAGACAAACTCCCCAAACTAGGTTTTTCTTGGCCAAGAGGATCCTACAGTTACACAAAACCAGTGCAATCTTGTAAGGACTGTAGATTTTCAGTTTGCATACCACATCATGAACATGCAAGTGAACTAAGTTGCAACAGTAAAGTAAAGAAGCTCAGACTAGCTTTACAAAGTGATTCATCATCAACAAACCACAAAAAGAATGAGCTAGAAATTCATCAAATACTATAACAACAAGTACCATCATCACTTCCCTTAAAGAAACTAAAAAATAAACTAATAGGGGAAGTAGAACCATGCATGCAAGATGAGAAAAATCAAAGAGAACATCCATAAGATCATGCAATGCTTTCTTCTATTGCTGCATTTTTTTTTACACTAGCTCTCCAACCATTTACAAATGAGGGGGAGACCCCTATTTATAGTTTTCTAAAGCCGAAATGAATGGCTAGGATTTAATTACATTGTGTGGCCTAGATTTGATTGCACTAGGGCTTCACCTACCCCACAATATTCAACAATTTAAAATACATCTTTTGTCCTTTTCTATATTTTGTCTTTTAGTGCCCAGGTGCTGTAGTAGTTTGTCTTCTAGCTGATTTCCCTTTTACTGTAGCTGAAACTACATGAAAGCTACCCTCTACTTGATGGACTTGCAACATTATTCATTGGATAAAATAGGCTTGTTGATGACTGGAATCAATGGATTGGTTGCCCCTGATTCGGGGGGACAACTCCTTAAATATCACCATCATCTGGTGAAAAGTAGCACAACTCCCTTATGCATCTTCAAGGCCACCCCCTTGCATTTTTTCATGACTTCCTTGGCACATGCCTTCTTCTAATGTTAGCTTTGTTGATGGGTGCTATGAAGAGAGGTGGGCATAAAATGAATGGTGACAGGAGCTATGTGCTTCCCGTGTTCAAATTTCTCAATGGTATCCTCGACGAACTCACGATAGGCTTCTTGAATCTTGCATACATGAAGTGTCGTAAGTGCTTTCATACACAAATCAAGGCAAAAAATTAGTCAAATAATACAAAATCCTTGTTAGATCCATCCATGCATCATCAAAAGATCATAATATTTAGTCTAAATTGCCATTAACAGTTTATTGGAGGGATTTTGGATGGTTCGGGCCCAAGAGGCTGGACTTCCATGGCCAGAATGTTGTTTTGAAAGGGTGAATAGGGCATGGCAACCTAGATGATTTCTCCCACCTTCAAATTTATGCAATTTGAAAATTCCATGGGGCAAAGCGTCCAATTTCAATATGTGAGTCAAAGCTCATTTTTGGATTGGGAGGGATCTTGGACGGTCTAGGCCTGAGAGGCCAAACTTGCCTAACCAAAATGCTATTTTGAAAGGGTGAACATGGCAGGGCAACCCAGATGATTTCTCCCACCTTCAAATTTAGGAAATTTAAAAATTCCATGGAGAAGAGCGTCTAATTTCAATATGTGGGTCAAAGCTCATTTTTCAGATTAGGAGGGATCTTGGACGGTCCAGGCCCGAGAGGCTAGACTTCCCTAGCCAAAATACTATTTTGAAAGGGAAAACAGGGTAGGGCAACCCGGATGATTTATCCCACCTTCAAATTTAGGCAATTTGAAAAGTCCATGGGGAATAGCATCCAATTTCAATATGTGGGTCAAAGCTTGTTTTCTAGATTATGAGGCATTTGGATCATCATTGGGGCACCTAGAGTTATGAGGAGGGAATGTTGTCTGGAATTTATTGTTTGGAAAAGCCATGGTGAGACGACATTCCAAGGATGGAGTTTCAGGGTCTGGGACTCGATGATGGCTAAGGCACTTAAGTTTTATCGTTTGTTGCTCATGCGGTAATGGGATGCATGGGACCTAGAGGGTTGAAGGCAGATGACAGAGGGAGGGACAACAATCCAAAAGGGAAGTTCCAAAAATGGCCAGGGAGGGACAAAGTTTTTGGAATAGCTGTGGACGAATGAAGTTTCATAAATAGCCAGGGAGGAATGGAGTTCCCAGAACAACCACAGAGGGATGGAGTTCTAGAAATAACTAGGGAGGGAAGGTGTTCCCAGAAGAGCCGTGGAGGGACAGAGTTCCAGAAACAACTAGGGAGGGACATAGTTACCAGATTAGCCACAGAGGGATGGAGTTCTGGAAACAACCAGGGAGGGAAAAAGTTCTCGGAATAGTCGTAGAGGGATGGAGCTCTAGAAATAGCTAGGGAGGGATGGAGTTCCTAGAACAACCATGGAGGGATGAAGTTCTAGAAACAACCAAAGAGGGACGAAGTTCGCAAAACAATTATAGAGGGACGACATTCTAGAAACATCCACAGAGAGACGAAGTTCCTGGAACACCCACGAAGGGATAGAGTTTTGGAAATAGCCAGGGAAGGACGAAGTTCCCAAACCAACCATGGAGGGATGAAGTTCCAGAAACAATCGCGAAATGATGGAGTTCTTAGAACAACCATGAAGGGACGCATTGATTGTGTTTTTTGCACAACAACAACTCAGACAGAATATGATATCCTATCTCCTTGAAAGGTAAATCTCTATGGAAAAGAGATAACCCCAAGGTCTTTAATGTCAGGTCTTGACAATGCAACAAAACAACCCAAAGATAATGTGAAAATGCTGGTAATCACAAAGGGACCTTACTACAAAAAAATACTAGACTTTGAATTTATCAGATCTAAACAATGAATTGATACTTCAAATCCTCAATTGAACTCAGATAATAAAGAAAATAACAAAAGATAAAAGGTTTCAGAGATAATTCTAAGACTAACTCTAACCCTAAGATTGTCAATGCCAAAAGATAAGATGCTCAAAATGGACCGATCTCACATAAACTACTTTTTGTTTGACCCAGATAAATCTGCAATCTCACATGAATAGTGCAATCTTTTGAGGTATTTAAAGATTTTCAAATCATAAAATTTCATTCAAGACAATCCTGTTGCAATTGAAATGAACAAACATTCATAATTTAACTAAGCACAATTTTAAGTCTAGGCTAACTTTACAAAGCAGCTAACAATCAACTAACTGCAAAAAGTATGGACTAGAGATCGTTGCAAACATTCCAAAGATGAAACCCTAAGCATCACCAAACTATCTAACAA
The DNA here is from genome assembly GCA_007115665.2 of Sequoiadendron giganteum. Classification (NCBI taxonomy): domain Eukaryota; kingdom Viridiplantae; phylum Streptophyta; class Pinopsida; order Cupressales; family Cupressaceae; genus Sequoiadendron; species Sequoiadendron giganteum. Next base: position 23,530,216 of record VCHN02000014.1, read on the forward strand.
TGAACCTAAGCAATTTTAAAGATAGAACAACAAGAACCATGCCTGATAAAACTCAACACAAGAGAGATACCAAATCACAATATCCTTTCTTATATTAGGTCATCAAAATGGCAACAATTCCAGTCATTTGTTACAATACTTGCTTGAAGATAAACCCTAGTTCGCTCAAATCTATACTATATTCTATCACCTCTCTATCTATATATGGAGCAGGGGTAGCAATACGAGCCACCCTATTGCCTGATCCATCTCTCTTAATCCTGGATACAACCCTAGCCTTCTTCTTGGTTTAACTTTTCCCAATATTAGCCATTAGGTCATCCCAATTGGGAGGAGTGTCTTCCACTATTACCAATTTAATTTTTAACTCCCTATCGAGCCAGCCTAGAACAATGGATTTGGTTGGAAATTTATCCTATTTATCCTACTCTTGTTGGATATTAGGTGCATCCTTCTTAATACTAGGAACTTTAGGGATTTCCTCAGTTGGATCCTCCTTCTCCAAATACTGCTCCTTTACAACCTATGCTAGTGAAGGGATCTTAGCTGGTATCTCCTCCTATTGAGGGGATTTTCCCAATTGCTCTTCCATAGGTGAATCCACATAGGCTACCGGGGGAGATTGGATTACCTTATCAATTTCTTCCCCAACATGGTAGAGGTCTCCTTCTTGGAACTCTTCTTCACCCAAGTCCTTAGGATCCTCATCCTTCATTGGCTCTTCTAGCACACTGCCAGTATCTTGAGTAGGGGGAATGTTCTCCTGTTCCATGACAGGATCAATCACTGGAACATCCTCCTTTGTTATAACATATTTTGGGGAGGGAGTCCTTGACCTCCTCATATATACCTGTGTTCTTTCCCCTGAACTTTCTATCTCCACCACAGGTGTCTCAACCTCCTTTCCTGATTTGGAAGTTTCTTTCTCTTTTTGTGACATTCTCACAAGTCTTCTTCTTTTGAACAAAGGAGCAACAAAATCCAATTCTTCCTTTTCTTTCTCAGCCTCTTTCATTGAAACATGCCTTCTCTTTTTGGAAATAGGATTTATTTGTTTACCCACATCTGCTACCTCTTCAGTTTGAACATCCCTAACCTTAATCTTGAAGGGAGAGTCCACCTTGGCCTTACCCTTAGGATCTTGTTCATGTGATTCCTCGAAAGAAAAATGAGACTCCAAGTCTCCCATCAAATCATAGGTGTACTGGACACCTTCACTTTCCAACTCTAGTATCTTATGCTTTAGCCACATTTTAGTATACTTAATCAATAGAGTCATAATTTGCTCCAACTCTGTCTTTTCTTCTTCCAACCAGTCAATCTCTCCAACTGGTTTGTCTTTCACAACCTCGAAGATATTACCTTGAATGAAATTTCCGTCCTCCTCCACCTAGTCAAGAATGGACTTTATGTTGTATAACCTTACTAAGTCTACTGGTAGCCTGGATAATTTCTTCTTCCTTACATCGAATTCATCACCAAGGTTAGCCCAATAGTCTTCAATGTTGTCTTTGTGGTTGTACTCCCTGTTGGCCTTCTTTTGTGCCTCACTAGTAATATCAAACCTTGCCCTCTTAGAATGGAAAGAGAGACCAAAATTACTCATCTCCTCTTTAGAAGCATGAGCTGACTAGATGGAAGGGCAAACCTCACTTGTTCCTATCTTCAAGGGGAAATCATTTCCAAACCTTTTCTTATGTTTGTCTCCCTTCACAATCACATCAAAGTCAGAAATCTGCCTAGTGACTTCCAACAGTATAATATGGTCAGCTGGGTACCTTGGGAGTCTGTAAGGAGCCCTTTGACAACCATCAATCCTAATGTAAGAGAAAGTGGCGAACTAGATGAACCATGCCCCATACCTCCTGATCAACTCCTTGGCCTTGTCTGAAAACCTCACATGCTCTGTACCTTGCAACAACCTGGTAATATACATTGTAAAAGAATCATTTTCCCTTCTATAGCTACCTCCTACCAGGTGCAGCTATGGATACACCTCATAGATTGCATCCTGTCTGAATACACCTCTAGTGCTCAACCCCTTGTATGGGTGAAATCTTGCCAATGCATACACCAAGTAGGAAGTCATGGTGAAAGTCTTAGTCTACAAGACATTGCACATCTGCTCATGGATTACTGCACTTATGGCACCTACCCAATGGTAATCTATACCCTGATCCAATCGAGCAATAACATTAAACATCCAGCTCTCAAAAATTCCTGCACTCTTTAGCCCTACCAACCTACTGAGGAGAGTGATGAAATTATAGTATTCCCTCTTGAATTTAAGTCTAAATAGCTATTTTGGCAACTTGGAGAAGTGGGACTTGGGCTTCTCCAACCAAGAATTAATCACCTGTTGGGACTTAACCACATTCTCCTCATAGTATTTATTTTTTGTATCCATATCAAAGGCCACCATGGCCATGACATGTGACCTATTAGGTATATCAAAAGTCTTAGCAATGGAAACAAGATCAAAGCTTGCCACAATCCTTCCTTGGGGGCCAACTATCCTTTGTGTTCCCTTGTCATAGTTTCTAGCACATTCAAGCACCAACTCATAGAATTGTACTATGGAGGGGAAACCAACTACATGTGGTAACCCAGATTCTAGAGTTCTTCTAGCCAACAACGGGAGGTTTTGTGCTGCCATTTCAGCCTTGAACTCCTCGTAGTCCCACATACCCACATTGGTATTAGTGATCCTTGAATAGAAAAAAGTCAATATTCTCTCAAGAATCTTACTCCTTATGTCTATCTTTACCTTTTATGCATCAGAGATAGCAGAACTTTCAATACTTGGATCTATTGCCTTTCCCTTGCCATGCCCAACAACATCTTGTCCTGATCCGACTTGCAAACAAGTAAAGACAACCAAAATGAGATCCAAGACAAATGAAAAGTGTCAACATCCATACTAAACCAATTATATCAAAGTTCAGGATTTAGCCTCCTCTGTAGAATCCAGACTGGAGAGGAATTCTGGGGAAATCCGGACCAGGCGGAATCTAGTGAAACAAACATACAAACCCCACATAATCATTTCAATCAATCAATGTAATAAAGGAATAACTTGAAAACACTTAGCATAAGTTCATTTGATCATCTAAATACATTAACAATAAGCAAATTCCTCATGTAATCATCAGATTCTTCATTCACACAAAACTTCATAAAAATCCACCAGAGACAGAAATCCCCAAAAACAACAACAGTTTCAATAATCCGGGAAAATGAAGGAAGCGTAGAACATTCGGGAAAATCCCAATGGCGCGGATTTTAGCGGAATCAAGACAAATTCACCGTGGAAGCATGAATTCGATAGAAAAATTAGGTAACAAACACTGGGAAAATCCGAAGGAAGCAGAATTCTATGAGGCCAACAAAAGTTTGGATTTAATAGCAAAATATGAAGAAAAAAGGAGAAACAAGAAGACTCGGGGAAATCCAGCAGGGATGTAATCCCATGAAAGCAATGAAAACCTGAATGCCTATGTTTTCCTTGTCCTCACCCAAATAGATCAAACGACATGGACCAAGATTCTGCAACCCAAAAATGACTTGAGGTACATCTCCAATGGATTAACCATGAATTTAACACTTACCTCAACAATTTTGAAAGGGATTGAGTATGCCCTAGGTCAAGAACCCTAAAAACCTCCACTTGAAAGCACGAAAAAGCCCAGGCACAACTTCCTTGCAAAATATGAAAGGAAAATTGTGGAAAATGCAAGAAAGCCCCAAAAATAGCAATGAAAGACTAGCCCAAAACAAATATTCAAAGCAATCACTCGAACGGACTGGCAAGACACAGAAACCTCAAACGCCCAGACATGGCACACACACAGAAGCAAGATCGAAGCAATGAATGACATGAGAGCGCATATAGTAAAGCATCAAAACCAAAAGAGGAAGATAGAATATATACATACCATGAGAATAGAAGGAACTGAAACCAAGGATGCTAACAAACAACCTTCAAGCAAGAGCAGAATACAAGCAATGCTCAAGAAATCCAAATGCAACACTCGAGATCACTTTGAAATGTAAAATCCAACAACACACCTCAAGCTCCAGCACTCCACACTCAAATGGAAAGTAGAAAAACAAAATAAAATGGAAAATCACTTCCCAAAATTTAATATAACATTGCCTCAAAAGTTGCGCAATCACCATTAATGCGATCAACGAGATGACCAAGACCAAAATATGGACATCTGACAGAGCAATGGACTTCAGTAGAATCCAGACACAATGGATTTCCCAAAACTTGTGCAGAAAGGAAGCCATTACCGAGTGCCAAAGGGAAAGTGGGAAAGTGCTGTTAGGGCGAATTTTCTTGGACACAGTGAAAAGCTTGAAATGCACCCAGAACTTAAGGTTGTCAATATAAATCACAAATGGGTTATTCCGACTAGCAGGATGAACATCAAAGCACATGCCCAAGCAAGAAAAATTCCAAAATAGAAAGGCGAAGACACCACAAGCAAAAAAAAATGAGGGTCCCTACTTTCAGTGGGGCGTGTGTGCAAAAACTGCACAACATGACAGAGTTCCAGAAACGGCCATGGAGAAATGAAGTTCCTCGAACAACGACGGAGGGACGAAGTTCTAGAAATAGCTAGGGAAGGATGAAGTTCCCAAAACAGGCGTGGAGGGATGAAATTCCAAAAATAGCCAAGGAGGGAGGAAGTTCCCAGAACAGTCATGGAGGGACGTAGTTCCAAAAATATCTAGGGAGGGACGAAGGTCCCAAAAAGAACCATGAAGGAATGAAGTTTTGGAAATAGTCATGGATGGACAAAGTTCTCAGAACAACCACAGAGGGACAGAGTTCCAGAAATAGTCAGGGAGGGAGAAACAGTCGAGGAGGGATGAAGTTCCCAGAACAACAGCGGAGGGACGATGTTTCAGAAACAACCAGGGAGGGATGAAGTTCCTAGAACAATCGCAGATGAATGGAGTTCTAGAAACAACCAGGAAAGGATGGAGTTCCAAGAACAACCACAGAGGGACGAAGTTCCAGAAACGAGTGGGGAGGGATAGAGTTCCTGGAACAATAGCGGAGGGACGAAGTTCCAAAAACAACCAGGGAGGGACAAAGTTCCTAGAACAACCATGGAGGGATGAAGTTCCTGGAACAACCGTGGAGGGATGAAGTTTCAAAAAAATCCAGGGAGGGACGAAGTTCCTAGAACAACCACAAAGGGGTGAAGTTTCAGAAACAACCAGGGAGGGAAGGAGTTCCTGGAACATTTGTGGAGGGACGAAGTTCCAAAAATATTCAGGGAGGGATGATGTTCCCGGAACAGCCGAAGAGGGATGGAGTTCTAGAAATAGCCAGGAGGGATGGAGTTTCGGAAATGGACACGGAGGGGTGGAGTTCTAGAAACGACCATGGAGGGGTGGAATTCTGGAAATGGCCATGAAGGGGCCAGGTTTCAGGAACTAGAACACCGAGGGCAGACGAAAGGAAAAATGGAAAAAGAGGGATGAAGTTCCTGGAAAAACCATGGAGGGACAGAGTTCCTGAAACAATCGCAGAGGGATAGAGTTCCAAAAACATCCAGGGAGGGATGGAGTTCTCGGAATAGATGCATAGGGATGGAGTTCCAAAAATAGCCAGGGAAGGACATAGTTCCTAGAACATTCGTGGAGAGACAGAGTTCTAGAATGAATTTTTTGCAACCTCTCGAAACTTAACGAAACCATGGCAGTTCACTTAGGCACTACAAAAAATTCCCAAATCCATGGAAAACTTGTCCCGAAAGTCAAAACTGAAGGGAAAAAGTGAATTGAGTGAGCAAGGACCAAGTTAGCAAGAGCAAGGAAAAAGCAAAAAAAGTAGGCCCCACAAAAGCAAAAGACTTAGCGAAAATCAAGTTGGTGAATTTGGTCAGGAGAATTTGATTGTTTGAAAGCACATGACCAATTTAGGCTCCAAGAAAGGGGCATGCAAAATGATATGAGAGCAAAGCAACCTGTTAGGAGCAAAAAGAGGGGGTCCCTACCCATGGCGGGGCGTGTGTGCAAAACATGAACAACAAATGGAAACTTGCTGGGGAAATGCTTTAGAGCATTTTGATGATAAACTAGAATCACGAACCTAGAATCTCTGGTTTCAATCTTTATGCTAGGGAAAACAAGTCAGATGCTCATCCAAAGAATCAAAACCACTAGTTAATCCAACCTTTAGTATGTTGAAAATCCAAGTGTGTAGTTGCATTAATTTCCATCCTTCAATTGCTATAGGAACCCAAGCTCCGTCAAGTTAAGATACGTAGTTTAATCTAGCTCCAAAAGCATCTGAGACATTGCCTTACTGCCAGTCAGGCGTCCATAGCCCCGATGTGGTTGTTGTTGTGATTCTCTAAAACATTGCTCTACTGTCGGTCCGACGTCCATAACCCCGATAGAGTTGCTCGAATACCCCTAAAAGGCTGAATTTCTTTTCTTTTGATTTTCAATATTTTGCTTTCTTTCTTTTGTTTCTTTTCTTTTGATTTTTCAATTTTCAATTCTTTTTATTTCAACCCACAAGCATTGAAGCTCGTGCTCAAGGCTGAGAATCACAGTGGTGTTGAAGCAGAATTCTAGATTTTTCACTTAACTAGGCTTCACAAAGGACCTACAACGACCTCCAAATTCTTAAAATATGTAAAATATATAAGATTTTAGAATACGCCGAGAATGAGTTCAACCAAGGACTTATCCTCTTTGAATCAAACACCCAGATCACTTGACACTAATAGAAAATCCTCACCATCCACTCTAAAAAATTGATTAGAGTTTGAAAAATAAATACATAAAACAACCCCAAACAATAAAGATGGTTATTGTGTGCACAAATGCACCTAGCTAGAAGCAGAGGGCTCCCAGGCAAAGCAACAACAAAAATGAAAGAAAAATGAATGAAAAGAGAACAACCTAAACTAACCAAATTAGGAAAATAGAAAGGAAAAAAAAAACCAAGAAACTATCCTAAAGCAAACTAACCTACAACAAACCACCTAACCCAATGAAAATGAAAAAGCGAGAGTATTTACATGAAACCTACAATATTAAAAAATGAGCTATGTACAAAGAGATATTTACAAAGCACTATGTTCGGGCAAGGTGAGATGACATCAACGCTCATTGGATTTCACAGTGCATGCACAAGCAAACAGGAAAATTTCATCATTCTTAACCATGCAAATTTATCTTTATATTTCGAAAAAATAAATTCAACATTGCAGGACTCAAGTTTAGTAACCCTGTCAGGTAAAATCAACAATTGAGGAGGTTCGCTAAACCCATGGTTAATCCATCAACACATTTGTCTCCCCGCATTCCCATAATCAAAATGATAAGTGCAGATATGACAAAGAAAAGAAGCAAGGAAGGATAAAACCTGGATTTCATTGTGTAATTATGGCAGTGTTTGATAGTCGAGAGCGAGCACTGCATCATCAATCTTTGCATCAACAACCTTAGGCGGGGATGGTGGAGGGTGCAACACTTGAGGCATCAAGCCTACATAATGTAGGGAGAACGAGACAACAAACACTTCTTCCACGTCTTGCATGGGATCAAAAATCCCTACCAGCTATTCTTTCTGAAGACAGACTTCATCTTGTTGATCTTCTACAAACCTAGTGTCCACTTGATTGATGTCCTCAAAAGGAATCACACTATCCCACTTCCATTCCCAAGTGTTGTCCTTATTTATGTGGTGTTCAATTTCATGGGACAATGACATGTGTGAATCTATCCTATTGCATCCATCTGAATATGAAGGAGGATCAACAACAATCATGGCGGAGGGACTCCAAGTTGCATCTTGTCATCAACCAGGTGCTTCATCTTTATTGGCAGCTATCTCAACATCCCTGCCTTTCTCTTCTTCTCTTTGTTGTTCATGCATCTCATCATGACATTCACTCATTTCCCCTTGTTTACTATTGCTATAGATGGAGAAGGAACCCCTCTCCCAATCCAAAAAATCTAGTGCATCACCATTCAGAGGCTCAAGGAGTATGTCTCCATGGCTATCGTCCTCTGGGATGTGCTCTTCCTTGGCATGAGCATACCTCCTTAGTATAGCTCTCAATGGAAATAAGTCATCAATTGATGGCACCTCATCAAGGGGACCAAAATCCACTATGCAATCACCCTCTAAGGACCTTTCATAAAGCCTATCGTCCATGGTGCATAAATTCTCTTGAAGAGGGAGAAATTCTTGATGACTAGTGGACAACCTTCCTATTTGATCTACTTCATCGCTCGGAAGCTCGAGATTGTATTATTGTCCTTCTATTGCTATCCCAACATCCTCTTGAGGTCTTCATTCAACTATGTTGTCACTTGGCTTGGGCTCTTAATCCTCATGTTCCATCCTTGAAGAAACTACAAGAAGTGGTGTGCTTGGCTGCCTTGCTTGTTCTTTGACTTGATTGATGGCTTCTTGGCACAATCCGCATGTGAATTCTGAGTGCGATGAATCATGAAGTCTACACCAATTCAGAAATAGTAGCACCTCCAAATCCACTTGGTATTTTAGCTCTGACCAATCCTTTGCTAATATGGAAATGAGCTAGTTATATCTTTCCACTATTGGGTCCTCATCATCACTTGAAAAAGAAGCTTGATGGTAGACAACCATGGTGAGTGGTTGTTCCCACTCCTCCAAAATTTCATTTTCAGATTCTCAATCACTTTTATTGATGAAGGAGAGGTCTTCTAATCTGATTTCACTTATACTCTCATCATCATTTTCTGTTGTTCTGAAGTTGTCAACCTCTTCCTCTTTTTGATTTTCAACATTTTCCTTGGCTGCCCTAGCATACACTATTGCAGACTTCGTTGGGTCATCCTCAACTTCCACTGGCTCCTCTTCTAGATTGGAGGATTTATCTTTGCTGATAGAGGAAAGGATTTCTATCCTCTTTCTAACTGAACTTTCATCAAAGCTTTCTGGTGTCCTACTGAAATCAGCTCCTTCCTTTTCATTTTAAACTTCAATATTTGTTGTCCCAACATCTAATTATGTGGAGCTTCTTGGTCTTACTTGAAGGTGATGTCCTCCAGATGCTGATAGATTTTCTACCTCATGGGATGACTCATCCTCCTTGATAGTTGGCTGCTCCAACTTGTTCAAACTGCCCCTGACTTGGGTGATAACATTTGCACATGAGGAACAAGTTAATTCTGAGTGAGGTATATTGTGAAACCTGCACCAAGTAGACATTAGTAATTCCTCCAATCTTGGTCTGTCTTTGCTGCCCAAACATTCTTGGATCAGCTCTTCAAATGCCTTAGCTTCCATGGTTGTCAACTCCTCCTCTGGGTCTGCAAGGGCTAAAGGTTGATAGATTTACCAAAAGGGAATTTATCCCTGTAAGACTCTCTCAATCCCACTGAGAAAAGTCAAACATCCCAATTCATTATGCTTGTGAGTGCAATGGATCCGACATCTATCCACTAGCGTGAATTGTTGCAACGATTTCCTTAGTCTCTTGTTTAAATCTGCGTGCAACTGAGTGATGCCAATTTGTAAATGCTGCTCCATCTCAGCTCAACTTTGATTGCCTTCAAAATTTTCTAATTTTAAGTCCCCAACATTAAAGAGATCTCTCTATCTCAGATTTCTTCTTGAAACTGCTCCTATCGATTTCCAATTTTCAACTTTGTAGCCACAACATGTCATACCCTCCTTCTAGCACCAGTTCTGTTCATGTGTTTTTTATGCACTTCTCAACACAGTTAATGCATACGTGCATCACCTCTCTTGAAAGAAATCTTGCATAATCAGATTACAGAATGCTATCCCATGGTCTCTAATGTGAGGTCTTGATAGTGCTTCGAATATCTCAATTTTTTCATGTGATTTTCTAGAATCACAAGGCAGACTTACGGATGAGTTACAAAGTGTGCGAAGTTGGGTCTACAAATAGAGTTCTTAGGATGGGAGAGTTGTTGTGCATTTGTCGTAGGTTCAAACAACAGTCTAGAACTCCATTTCAACATCAGTTTTAGCTTTATAATGTGCAATGAACCTTGCCTAAGGTTACTTTAAAAATTAAAAAAAAGGGTAGGGAAGAGAAGAGGTTCCTGGATTTGAAACCATGAATGGACAGTGATCATGGACGTTGTTACAGTAGACAAAATCCCCAAACTAGGTTTTGCTTGGCCAAGAGGATCCTGTAGTTACACAAAACCAGTGCAATCTTCTAAGGATTGCAGATTTTCAGTTTGCATACACACATCATGAACATGCAAGTGAACTAAGTTGCAGCAGTAAAGTAAAGAAGCTCATACTACCTTTACAAAGTGATTCAGCATCAACAAACCACAAAAATCATGAGCTGGAAATTCATCAAATACTATAACAACAAACACCATCATCACTTCCTTCAAAAAACTAACAACTAAACTAATAGGGGAAGTAGAAGCATGCATGCAAGATAAGAAAAATCAAAGAGAACATCCATAAGATCATATAATTATTTCTTCTATTGCTGCAAATGTTTTTTACACCAGCTCTCCAACCATTTACAAATGAGGGGGAGACCCCTATTTATAGTTTTCCAAAGCCCGAATGAATGCTAGGATTGAATTACATTGTGTGGCATAGATTTGATTGCACCAGGGATTCACCTACCCCACAATATTCAACAATTTAAAATATATATTTTGTCCTTTTCTCTATTTTATCTTTTAGTGCCCAAGTGATGTAGTAGTTTGTCTTCTAGCTGATTTCCCTTTTATTGTAGCTGAAACTGCCTAAAAGCTGCCCTCTACTTGATGGACTTGCAACATTCTTCATTCGATCAAACGAGCTTGTTGATGACTGGCTTCAATGGATTGGTTGCCCCTAATTTGGGCAGAAAACTCCTTAAAAATCACTATCATTTGGTGAAAATTAGGATAGCTCCCTTATGCATCTTCAAGGCCACCCCTTGCATTTTGTCATTGACTTCCTTGGCACAAACATTCTTCTAATGATAGCTCTTTTGATGGGTGCTACAAAGAGAGGTGGGCATAAAATGAATGGTGACAAGAGTTGTGTGCTTCCCTTGTTCAACTTTCTCAATGGGTCTCCCCGACGGACCCAAGGTAGGCTTCTTGAATCCTGCATACATGAAGTGTCATAAGTGCTTTCATACACAAATCAAGGCAAAACGTTAGCGAAATCCTACAAAATCCTTGTTAGATATATCCATGCATCATCAAAAAATCATAATATTTAGTCTAAATTGCCATTACCAGTTTATTGGAGGGATTTAGGATGGTCCGAGCTTGAGAGGCTAGACTTCCCTGGCCAGAATGTTGTTTTGAAAGAGTGAACAGGGCAAGGTAACCTAGATGATTTCTCTCGCCTTCAAATTTATGCAATTTAAAAATTCCATGGGGAAGAGTGTCCAATTTCAATACGTGGGTCAAAGCTCATTTTCGGATTAGGAGGGATCTTGAACGGTCTGGGCCCAAGAGGCTGAACTTCCCTAACCAAAATGTTATTTTGAAAGGGCGAACAAGGTAGGGCAACTCAAATGATTTCTCCCACCTTCAAATTTAGGAAATTTGATAACTCCATGGGGAAGAGCATCCAATTTCAATATGTGGGTCAAAGCTCATTTTTGGATTAGGAGGGATCTTGAATGGTCTGAGCCTGAGAGACCAGACTTCCCTAGCCAAAATGTTATTTTGAAAGGGCGAACAGGGTAGGGCAACCTAGATGATTTTTATCGCCTTTAAATTTAGGCAATTTGAAAAGTCCATGGGGAAGAGTGTCCAGTTTGAATATGTGGGTCAAAGCTTGTTTTTGGATTCAAAGGAATTTGGATCATCATTGGGGCACCCGAAGTTATGAGGAGGGAAAGTTGTCTACAGTTTGCCATTTGGAACAACCATGGTGAGGCGACATTCCAAAGATGGAGTTTTGGGGTCCAGGATTGGGTGATGGCTAAGGCACTTAAGTTTTATCATTTGTTGCTTATGTGATAGTGGGATGTGCGGGACCCAAAGGGCAAAAGGCAGATGATGGATGAAGGGACAACAATCCGAAAGGGAAGTTCTGAAAATGACCAAGGAGGGACAGAGTTCCTAGAACAACCATGGAGGGACAATGTTCCATAAATAGCAAGGGAGGGACGAAGTTCCCAGAACAACCATGGAGGGAAAAAATTCTGGAAACAACCAGGGAGGGACGAAGTTCCTAGAACAGTCACGGAGGGATGGAGTTTGGGAAACAACCAGGGAGGGATGGAGTTCTCAGAACAACCATGAAGGGATGGATTTCCCAGAATATCTGTGGAGGGATGGAGTTCTGGAAATAGCCAGAGAGGGATGGATTTCTCAGAACAGTTGCGAAGGGACGAAGTTCCTAAAAAAACCACAGAGGGATGGAGTTCCTGGAATAGCCGCAGAGGGACGGAGCTCCAAAAAGTAGCTAGGGAGGGATGGAGTTCCCGGAACAACCATGGAGGGACAGAGTTCCAGAAATAGCCAAGGAGGGATGAAGTTCCCTGAATAGCCATGGAGGGACAGAGTTTTGGAAATAGCTAGCGAAGGACAGAGTTCTCAGAACAACCACAGAGGGACAAGGTTCCAGAAATAGCCAGGGAAGGACAAGGTTCCCGGAACAACCACAAAGGGACAAACTTCTGGAAATGGCCAGGGAGGGTTGGAGTTCCCAGAACAACCGAGAAGGGATGAAGTTTCAGAAATAGCCAGGGAGGGATGAAGTTCTCAGAGTAGCCGCGAAGGGATGGAGTTCTAGAAATAGTCAGGGAGGGACAAATTTCTTGGAACAACCACAAAGGGATGGAGTTCTAGAAATATCTAGGGAAAGACAAAGTTCCCGGAATAGCCGTGGAGGGATGTTGTTCTGGTAATAGCCGAGGAGGGACAGAGTTCTCAAAACAGCGATAGAGGGATGAAGTTCTTGAAACAACTAGGGAGGGACGGAGTTCCCTGAACAACCACAGAGGGATGAAGTTCCAAAAATAGCCAGGGAAGGATGAAGTTCCTAGAACGGCTGTAAAGGGACGGAGTTTCAAAAATAACCGGGGTGGGATGGAGTTCCCAGAATAGTTGTAGAGGATGGAGTTCCAAACACAGCCAGGGAGGGAAGGAGTTCCCGAAATAGCCGTGGAGGGACAAAGTCCCAAAAATAGATAGGGAGGGATGGAGTTCCTAGAATAACCGTGGAGGGAGGAAGTTTTGAAAATAGTTGGGGAGGGATAGAGTTCCTAAAACAACCACAAAGGGATGAAGTTTTGGATACAGATAGGGAGGGACGAAGATCCTGAAACAGCCATAGAGGGACGGAGTTTAGGAAGCAACTAGGGAGGGATGGAGTTCCTGGAACAACCACAGAGGGACAGAGTTCCGAAAATGGCCAAGGAGGGACAAAGTTTCAGAAACGGCCACAGAGGGATGGAGTTTTGGAAATGGCCACAGAGGGGTCGGGTTCAGGGAGTCGGAATGCCGAGAGCAGACGGAAGGCAAAACAATAAAGGATGGACGGAGTTCTCGGAACAGATGCAAAGGGACAAATTTCCTGAAACATCCATAGAGGGACAAAGTTCTAGAAACAACAAGGGAGGGATAGAGTTCCTGGAATAGCCGTGAAGGGACAACGTTCCAAAAACAACCAAAGAAGAATGGAGTTCCCGGAACAACCGCAGAGGGACGAAGTTTTAGAATGAAATTTCTACAACCTCTTGAAACTTAATGAAACCATGGTAGTTCACTTAGGCACCACAAAACATCCCAAATCCATGGGAAACTTGTGCCCAAAGTCAAAACTAAAGGAAAAAAGTGAATTGAGTGAGCAGGGACCAAGTCAGCATGAGCAAGGCAAAAGCGAAAAAAAGGAGGCCCCGCAAAAGCAAAAGACTTAGCGAAACTTAGGTAGGTGAATTTGGTCAAAGGAATTTGATTGTTTAAAGGAACATGACCAATTTAGGCTCCAGGAAAGGGGCACACAAAATGAAACGAAAGCAAAGCAACCCATCAAGAGAGAAAAAAGGGGGTCCCTGCCCACGATGGGGCGTGTGTGCAAAAAATGCACAACAAATCCTAATCCCCCAACTCTATACTCTCAATCCTCTAGCCTCAACCATAAACTCTCAACCCTTAAACCCACCACCCTCTACCCTCAACCCTTAAACCCACTTAGAAAAATCTCTACCCTAATCCCTCAACCCCTATACTCTCTACCATATACATTGGACCATCAACACTAATCCACAAACCCTATACCCTCAATCCTCTACCCTCAAACTTAAACCCTCAACCCTTAAACACTCTAACCTCTACCCTATAAACCCTTAAACATTCAACCCTAAACCCTAAACCCTCAACCCTTAAACCCCTAAACCCTTAAAACCTCTACCCTCTACCCTCTACCCTCAACCCTCAACCCTAATCCCTAAACCCTTAAACCCTTAATTAACCCACTTAGTAAAATCTCTACCCTAATCCCTCAACCCTCTTGACCCTTAATCCCCCAACCCCTATACCCTCTACCCTATACATTGGACCCTCAACTGTCCCCAACCCTATACCCTCAACCTTAAACCCCCAAACCTCAACCCTTAAACCATATGCCCTCTATCCTCAACCCAATACCCTCTACCCTCAACCCTTAAACCCACTTAGTAAACTCTCTACCCTAATCCCTCAACCCTCTTGACCCTTAATCCCTCAACCCTTAAACCCTAATCCCTCAACCCTCAACCCTCAACCCTTAATCCCTCAACCCTTAAACCCTAATCCCTCAATCCCTATACCCTCTACCCTAGATACATTGGACCCTCAACCTTAATCCCACAACTCTATACTCTCAATCCTCTACCCTCAACCCTTAAACCATAATCCCTAAACCCCTATACCCTCTACTCTAGATACATTGGACCCTCATCCCTAATCCCCCAACTCTATACTCTCAATCCTCTACCCTCAACCCTTAAACTCTCTACACTTAAACCCGCTACCCTCTACCCTCAATCCTCAATCCTCTACCATATACCCTCAACTCTAATTCCCCAACCCTTAAACCCTTAAACCCACTTAGAAAAATCTCTACCCTAATCCCTCAACCCTCTTTGACCCTTAATCCCTCAACCCCTATACCCTCTACCCTATACATTGGACCCTCAACCCTAATCCCCCAACCCTATACTCTCAATCCTCTACCCTCAACCCTTAAACCCTCTACCCTCTACCCTCTACCCTCTACCCTATAATCCCTTAAACAATCAAACCTAAACCCTAAACCCTAAACCCTAAACCCTAAACCCTAAACCCTTAAACCCTTAAACCCTCTACCCTCTACCCTCAACCCTAATCCGTCAACCCTTAAACCCTTAATTAACCCATTTAGTAAACTCTTTACCCTTATACCTCAGCCCTCTTGACCCTTAATCCCTCAACCTCTATAACCTCTACCATATACATTGGATCCTCAACCCTAATCCCCCAACCGTATACCCTCAACCCTCAACCCTTTACCCTCAACCTTAAACCCCTAACCCTCAACCCTTAAACCATCTACCTTCTACTCTCAACCCAATACCCTCTACCCTCAACCCTTAAACCCACTTAGTAAACTCTCTACCCTAATACCTCAACCCTCTTGACCCTTAATCCCTCAACCCTCAATCCTCAACCCTTAAACCCTAATCCCTTAACCCGTATACCCTCTACCCTATACATTGGGACCTCAACCCTCACCCCACAGCCCTATACCTTCAATCCTCTACCTTCAACCTTAAACCCGCTACCCTCTACCCTCTACCCTCAACCCTAATTCCTCAACCCTTAAACCCACTTATAAAAATCTCTACCCTAATCCCTCAACCCTCTTGACCCTTAATCCCTCTACCCTTAAACCCTAATACCTCAACCCTTATACCCTCTACCATAGATACATTGGACCCTCAACCCTAATCCCCCAACTCTATACTCTCAATCCTCTACCCTCAACCTTGAACCCTCTAACCTCTACCCTCTACCCTATAAACCCTTAAAAAATCAACCCTAAACCCTAAACCCTCAACCCTTAAACTCTAAACCCTTAAACCATCTACCCTCAATCCTCTACCCTCTACCCTCAACCCTAATTCCTCAACACTTAAACCCTTAAACCCATTTAGTAAACTCTCTACCCTATTCCCTCAACCCTCTTGACCCTGAATCCCTCAACCCTTAAACCCTAATCCCTCAACCCCTATACCCTCTACCATATGCATTGGATCCTCAACCCTAATCCACCAACCATATACCCTCAATCCTCTACCCTCAACCTTAAACCCTCTACCCTCTACCCTCTACCCTATAAACCCTTAAACACTCAACCCTCAACCCTAAACCACACCCTCAACCCTTAAACCCTCTACCCTCTACCCTCTACCCTCAATCCTCTACCCTCTACCCTCTACCCTCTACCCTCTACCCTAATCCCTCAACCTTAAACCCTTAATTAACCCACTTAGTAAACTCTCTACCCTAATCCCTCAACCCTCTTGACCCTTAATCCCTCAACCCCTATACCCTATACCCTATACCCTATACCCTATACCCTATACATTGAACCCTTAACCCTAATCCCCCAACCATAAACCTTAAACCCCCAACCCTCAACCCTTAAACCATCTACCCTCTACGCTCAACCCTCAACCCTCAACCCTCAACCCTCAACCATTAAACCTTTAAACCCACTTAGTAAAATCTCTACCCTAATCCCTCAACCCTCTTGACCCTTAATCCTTCAACCCTCAACCCTTAACCCTTAAACCCTAATCCATCAACCCCTATACCCTCTACCCTATACAATGGACCCTCAACCCTAATACCACAACCCTATACTCTCAATCATCTACCCTCAACCTTAAACCCTCTACCCTTAAACCCGCTACCATCTACCCTCAATCCTCTACAATCTACCCAGAACCCTAATTCCTCAACCCTTAAACCCACTTAAAAAAATCTCTACCCTAATCCCTCAACCCTCTTGACTCTTAACCCCTCTACCCTTAAACCCTAATCCCTCAAAATCTATACCCTCTACCTTAGATACATTGGACCCTCAACCTTAATTCCCCAACTCTATACTCTCAATCCTCTACCCTCTACCCTCTACCTTATAAACCCTTAAACCCTCTACCCTCTACCCTCAATCCTCTATCCTCAATCCTCTACCCTCTACCCTCAACCCTAATCCCTCAACCCTTAAACCCTTAAACCCACTTAGTAAACTCTCTACCCTAATCCCTCAACCCTCTTGACCCTTAATCCCTCAAACCTTAAACCCTAATCCCTCAAACCCTATACCCTCTACCCTATACATTGGAACCTCAACCCTAATCCCCCAACCCTATACCCTCAATCCTCTACCCTCAACCTTAAACCCTCAACCCTCAACCCTTAAACTCTCAACCCTCTACCCTCTACATTAAACCCTCAGTTCTCAATCATCAACCCTTAATCCATCAATATTCTTCGACCCTAGAGCCTAAACCCTGACTCAGTACCCTCTGCCAGCCATTGGATCTCAGCCCAAAATTAATTTCAACCATGTACCTCAGCCTACCCTCCAGCCAATACCTAATCCTCAAACCTGTATCTATTTCCCTCCTCCTCTTCTCTCCTTCTATCCTTCTCTCTATCACTTCTCCATCATCTCTCTAGCCATCCATCCATCCCTCTCTACCCTAATCCCTCAACCCTAAACCCTTGACCCTAAAACCTTAAACACTCAACCCTAAACCCTAAACCCTAAACCCTCAACTCTCAACCCTCAACCCTCAACCCTCAACCCTTAAACCCTAAACCCTTAAACCCTCTACCCTCTATGCTCTACCCTCAACCCAATACCCTCTACCCTCTACCCTAATCCCTCAACCCTTAAAACCTTAAATCCAAGAAAAATCTCTACCCTAATCCCTAAACCCTCTAACCTCAACCCTCAACCCTCAACCCTCAACCCTCAACCCTTAAACCCTAATCCCTCAACCCACGTACCCTCCACCCTATACATTGGAACCTCCACCCTAATCCCTCGACCTTATACCCTATAAGCTCAATCCTCTACCCTCAACCTTAAACCCTCAACCATCAACCCTTAACCCTTAAACCCTCTACCCTTTACCCTCTACCCTCTACCCTCTACCCTATACATTAAACCCTCAAACCTCAATTCTCAACCCTCAACCCTTAATCCCTCAACCCTCGATCCTTAAACCCTAAACCCTCAAGCCCGATACCCTCTACCCTTTACATTGGACCCTCAACCTAATGCTTCAACCATATACCCTCAAACCTATACTCTAAACCCTCTACCCTCAACCCTTAAACCTTCTATCTTATACCCTCTACCCTCTACCATTGACCCTAACCCATCAACCCTCAACCCTTAAACCCTAATACCCTAGAAACCATCAACCCTATAGGTCCTCCACCCTAATCCCTCAACCCTATACCCTCAACACCTATTTCTTGGAATCTTTATCTATACATATCACCTCTCCCTCCCTCTCTCCTACCCTCTCTAATTGTCTCTATCTACCATCTCTCTCTTTCGACGTACCTCTCATTCAACCAATCCCTACCACCCTCTCTCACTCCCTCTATCTATCTCTCTATCTCCCTCCCTCTCTCTCCCACTGCCTCTCTCTCCCTCTCTCTCTTTCAGGTCTCTCCCTCCCACCCCCTCTCTCTCATGTCTCTCCCTCTGGTAACCTACCTAGGTAACTCTCTCTCTCTCTCTCTATCCCTCCCACCCTACCTAGATAAGTCCCTCTCACTCCACCCCCCTCTTTCTATCCCTCTTTTAGGTCACTCCCTCCCACATTCTCTCCCTCTCTCAGGTCTCTCTCTCACACTTCCCTCTCACTACCTATCTCTCAAGTCTCTCCCTTTGGCACCCTTCCTGCATAACTCTATCTTTCTCTCCATCTCTCTCTCAATTCTCTCTCTCTCACCCCCCCCTCTCTCTCCTCCCTCCCTCTCCCACCCCACGCACCCTACCTAGCTGATTCCATCTCTCTCTCCCACTCCCTCTCTCTTAAACTCTCACTTCCACCCCTCTCTCCTCTCCCTCTCTCCCTCTCCCCTCCCACCCTACCTAGACAACTCTAGATCTCTCTCTCTCTCTCTCTCTCTCTCTCTCTCTCTCTCTCTCTCTCTCTTAAAATTCTCCCTCCCTCTAAATACATACATAAATACATACAAGCATAATACTTATGTACATACAATCATACATACATACAAGCATACATGTACATGTGTAGATACACTCTTACATACATATATGCATACATACAATATACATGCATTGATACATACAGGTATACATGCATATATACATGACATACAATCATACACATACATACAAATATACAAATATATAAACATACATTAAATAGAATAGCATTTAACTTTAAGCAAGACATAACACGAGCGTATTATAATACACTCGTGTTATGTCTTGCTAGACATGTTCCTCACAAACACAAAACAAACATGTCAAAAATAAGATATAATGCAAGCGTGTTATATCTTGCTTTGGGAATCCCCAAGCGTTAGGATTTGTATTTTACTTGGAATACCAACCCAAAGGCTTGGAGGGCATTCCCAATGAACAGAGACATGTTTTTGCAAATTTTATAATATTTCACATAATCGGTTCGTGCTCACCGTTAGGATTGCGCATGGTTCAATATCAAACAAATCGAACATCTGGGTAATGTTAGGTTCTCTCTTAGCTATCCAACGATGTAATTGTTTTCATTTTCTAACAATGTTAAGCCTTTCATCCATAATTTCTTTTGTTTGTATGTCTCTTTTTTGGCAAAAAGCAATGTTTGGTATTTTTTTCGTTATAAATTAACTGTTCATCAAAATTTCAAATAAATTATATTTTTAGAAACTAGACTCCATTCTACAAATTAAATAAAAAATAAAATCAATTAGTTTCCAAAATTTGTAGGGGTAGCATGACCAAAATTCTGTTTTTCAAGAAGTGTCTACTTAAAAAATTAGTAAAAAATCAAATATTCATTAAAAAATTATCAAAAACATCATGCATCAACTACATACTATTAGCTAACTTTTGACTATTGCGATTTTAAAAATACTAAAGAAAATTTCACCATACGAGGGTCATACAAGAGTTGCTATGTTATGTTTTCCTGACAAAAACAACACCAATTTGTGTGCGCCCCTCTTTTGAACCCCTTAATCTCAACCATTTTCAAAATAAATTAGTAGTTTAGAAAGTAGGTTTTGAGCACTTTGATCCTTGTTTTTGTTCCATCTCAAAATTTTGAATGTAATTGTCCTCAATTTCACGTCCAAAGTCAGTATTTCCTTATTTCAGAAAGTAAAAAAAAAAAAAGTGGCCACTTAAGCCCCCTTTTTGGGACCCATCTTTCTGCACTTACCCATATATATATCTCAACCCCCCTCCCCCTCCCTGCCCCCCCCAACACACACACATATATATATTAGTGGTTTATATATATATATATATATATATATATATCAACCACACACACACACATATATAAGTTTAGAAACTAGATTCTAGGTATTACAAATTTTATTATTATCACATTCTAATGAGCATGGGCATCATGATTTACTCAAAAAAGATCGATTTTTATTTATTTTAGGAAAAAAGTGGTCACTTCTGACCCCTTTTTGGCTTGGGGCATTACAGTACTGGTAAAACAAATAGGGATATATGGTTAAGGTAGTTAACCTTACTATGAGAATAATAAATCTAAAACCACTCTTAAATTTATATCATTTCCAAATATAGCCTAAAATAATTGGACAGACATCAAATTATGGTAAAAATATATTAAATTAACATTAGGAACAAATAGTGTTCATCTTAAATACACAAACAAGAGGAGCAATGGGTGAATAAAGGGTTAAGGATCCTAACTTATTCAACAAACACTTTGAACCAAGTGAAACATCTAATGTTGTAAGAAGGCTCGAGATATGACATAATGTAAATAAAGTTCTATAATGATCAACAAATGTTTGATATATTACAAAGCAACTCTATGTGGTATAAATGGTGTAGCAGTGTGAACCCCTAAACCTGCAATTGCACAAAAACAACAAACACATCAAGATGTTAGATCATATGCAAGAAATAATGAAGGATTCCCGATGAAATCCATTTACTAAAACTTAAACTAGGAAAATGAAGAACAAAGTATAAAAATGAAAATGAATCCTAATTAAGCAAGTAAACTTGTGATCCCATGGGGGAATTGGTGCCAATTGATTTGTTAAAATTGGCCCTTTCTCAACTCCTAAATTTCAATGTTGATGATGGTGGATTGATCAAATCTCCATGATGAGATTTGAGCATAACCTAGCTATGGAATTGTGAAAACTATGAATGTATGGAATGAAGTGCACAAAATTGGCTCTCAATATCAAGAGAGTAACTTTGCATGAAATTATGGATGAATAATGAGAAGATAAGCCTTCCATTTATAGATTTGAATCTAGAAGAGAGAGCAAGATTTGGGCAATGTGGGACTAAATTTCACCCAATGGCCAAATGCCACTTGTCACCATGTGAATGGTTGATGGTTGTGCACATTTTGGCCAAAGTGCCAATAAATGCAATTAGGTGGAATTTGAATTTGAGGAAATGACATGTGAAAGGGAAAAATGAATGAAATAAATGCCACTTGGCTCAATGGACAAGGAAATTTAAGAAGAGTGAATGCTTTGTTGGAAGTACCCATCCACTTGGACTTTTTGAATTCAAACTTGAGGGAATATTCACTTTTTATGCCATGTGAGGGAAAATAGAGATTTAATAAATGAATTAAATCTATTTTCATGTGCAAGTTGCATTCTCTAGAAGATTTTAGTGATAGGGATTAACTTAATCAAGATTTTGATTAATTTAATGATGGATTAGATGATTTGACAATTTTGACTCAAATTGATGAGTTAATTTAAATCAGAATTGAGAGGAAGTGATTTAATTAAATGATTTTGATTTATTTAACTAAGAGGGGAAATGTTAGATTAAATCAAATAAGGTTTAATTTATTTAATTTAATAAGAGGACTTTAGAAACTTTAATCAAATAAAATGATTTATTTAATTAAACAGAGACATAATATTAATAAATTAAATCGATTAATTTAATCAATGGAGGTGAAAGACTTAATCAAATAAATAATGATTTATTAAATTAAGAGACAAAAGATGATGAAAAGTTGAGAGTATGATTTAAGAGGAAATGTCGTTAGTAATTAGGATCAAGTGTGCCGAATCCAACTTGTACATTTTCCATGTCTACAAGCATTACTTATGATGTTAAGACCTAATGAAATAACACTTTATTTAGAGTAATGGAACATATGGGTAGAAGGAAGACTTAAAAAGTCTTACTATAGCTTGAGATTCATGCTTAACAGGTAACACTTGATTGATGAAGAACTCATGATGATATCAAGTGACACTTTATTATGCATGTTTGATGTACCTAGTATGGTGACACTTGATGCAATATAAGGAATCATGATTGGCTAGTTGACACTTTTCTACACATTGAAAATGGATCAATAAAGTAACACTTTCTACTTGCATGAGTTTATTTAATCAGTGTTTGATAATTGTATAACTTTTGAATACAATAAGTTATCTAACTCAACATGTGGCTCAGGATTTTTTGAGTTTCAATAAATAAGGCCATTTCTAACTATTACTAAAGATATTTACCGTTAGAATTATGAAAAACACAAACCATGGGATCAAACAATTACAAAGACACCTTCCATGCAAGAGAGATGCAAACAATATATGCAATATTCCTCAACAAGAAAAAGCTATAGAATGAACCTCAAGAATATTCAAGGAAAACAAGAGTCCTCAAAGGTTGAGAGTTCAAGGTATTCAAAAGGCATGATAATACAATGAGGGTTGAGTTCTATATAGGAGCAACCCTAAATGGTAAAGGGATTAGATCATGACAAGTGTCAAGATCTCATACAATGAGACAAAATGATCTCATAATAGCTCTCTAATTAACATAGTAAATCACTCCTAAGTTTAGCTTAAGTGAATGAAAATAAATTAGAGTAATAATTAATTAAAGATTAATTAATTATTAGCTAATACATGATTTCTCTAACACCCCCTTTAAGATGAACTTAGGGAGTAAATAAAAACCCTAAAAATAGAATGTATGATAGGTCTCGACAAACAAGGCTTGGTGAGGTACCCATGAAAAAACATAAGATCTCTCAAAACTAGAGATAGGGAGAAAACCACATGGGAAAAAATTCTCTCCAAAAGAGAGAAAGGTGAATGAAGGACTGAAAAAGCCTCCAAATCAAGGTGAAGGAATAAGAATCCTCCAACCAAAATAATTTCCCAAAAAAGAGAAACATGTAGAACATAACTGAAGCATGAAGAATTTGTAGACAACTATTGAAAGATGACTGATATGGTGTTGAAATGAAGGACCTCCTCTGAAACAAATGATGATCAAGATCAAGATAACAAGAATCTGCATGAGTACCCCTAACAACACTACTCAAATAAAATAGAAAATAAAGGCAAACATTTGGAAATCGAATATATACAAATGCCAAGATCAAGGAGACTATGATATGCATGGGTTCCTCCAACAACACTAGTTGAATCAGATGGAAAATAAAGGAAAAAATTTAAAAGTTGAAGATACAAATGTTACATAAAATATGTATGAGTGACCCCAACGACACTACTCAACATGAAAGATGCAAGTCAAAAAATATAGGTACCAATAGTCTAAAGAACAATGATCAAGAGAGAGACAATAATATACATGAGTGTCCCCAATGACACTACTCAAATCAAATGGAAAACAAAGGCAAACATCTGGAACTCAAAGATACAAATGGTACATGAATATACATGAGTGACCCTAATGACACTACTCAACATGAAAAATGCAAGTTGAAAATATAGGTACCAATATTCTCTAATCAAATGAAAATGGAAGGTTGCCTCTAAAAAATAGGAATGCAAGAGTGTCCATATGGTAAGTGCTCCACCTCATCAAAATGCATGGGTAACCAACTACTAATTTACACTGCATATGAAAGTACATAGGACCAAGAACTAGATATATAGATCAATCAAACATGAAACCAAGGAAGCATTAGCACCAACAGTAGAAACCCCCCATAAAGCAGAAAAGGGAGAGCCATGACAGGTACACTAAAATTGTGTGAAACAAAAAAGTGCATGTAGGAGAAACAACCTCTAAATAAAAGGGTGTGTAAAATAAGGCACAGATGCATGAGGCAAGAATCACTAGGATTCACTACTATCATGGAAGGGACACTCACTTGACAAAGGTGTGATGGAAAACCAAAGGCAAACATCAACCCCCCATGACACTTTATATCATAGTGCAAATACAAAAGGTACAACAAGATGTGCAAAATCCCCAAAAAGTATACACCATTGAATATCACTTTATCTTAGTGCATCTAAAAAAGAGAATGTGCATAAAAAAGATGTCTATAATGCCCAAATAGGAAAAAATATTGGAAATACATATAAAACAACCAAAAACAAGTCAATCCAAAAAAATCTTTGAGAAGCTAAGACATCCAAGTAATTCACTAGAGTGTGAAAACAAACAAAAAAGCTAAATAAAATGTACTAAGAGAGAAATATGGAAAAATTGCATGGATGGCTATGAAGAGATCTGAAAGACCGTCCCAATGTTGCTAGAATCACAAAAATAGAGAAGCAGGTCAAAAGTTATGAGCTCGGGACTAAAAATAGAACCTATGACTTTAACAGGCCATAAAATGAACCAGTAGAAAAAAATAATGATGAAACCCACACCACTAGAAATTTGGAAAAACCAACTTTCTAACAATATCTTGTTCACCAAAATTTGACATTTTATGACCAAGTTATGGCCAAAAGAAAAAAAAAAATGACTCCTTTAGGACCAAAGAGGGGACTTGGGGGGGCCTAACAACATTTGTACCACTAACATCATCATGATGCCATGTTGATGTCAGCAAAATACTCAAAACATATTCCCTACTATGGCGAAAAAAATTTGATCCCCTAGAAAAAACTCAGTTGATGGAACATTCTTCTAAAGAGTTGGAAAATGGTGCTAGAATATTCTTGATACCCTGTGCTGACGTTGGTGAAAAAATTGATTGAGTTTTTTTTTGTTGACACCAGAAAAGGTGGCAGTCACTAGTAAAGGTTGTCATTGTTGTTTTATGTTTCCAAGTGGTGAATTTTGGCCATTGATCGGCTTTAAAAGGCCGGTTGTGGGGTTTGAAAACCCTACTGGCAGATGCAAGGTATGGGTTTACCACATGGAAGTACCCTGTGCACATAAATAAATACACCCCAATTTTAAAACAACTCACAACTTTTTGAAAAATATTTTTTTAATATATTTTTTTTTTCAAATTCCTAAATAAAGAATTTTGTAAAAAAACACAAAGATTTATAAAAAAAGTGCAAACCTTTTTCTTTTTCTTTAATTTGCGTGTAGGTACATTTTATAGTACAATTTTTTTTTACCTCAGAAACCCTTGATGCCAAAATAGGGAAAATTATATATCAAAATTCAACAAGTTGGCCTCTCGAATGCAATCGTGAGGTTTTTTTCAGCTCAAAATGCTCTGAAATCGCAACTACCCTTTGAATCTAAAAAAAAAACTGCTTCAAACTCTCGTAGATTTGACCTCAGGAGTCCAAATCAGGCCAAACAAAAGGAAAATCTATCTTTCTTGATAGTTCTAAATCAAACAATGAGATCCTTTTCATGCCAAAATGTACCTAAAAATTACCCACCTCTAAAAATTGCAAAAAAAGCAATGAAGAATTCAGATCTAAAGCCATGTAACCCTTGTTAAAGAAAAACCTCATAAATTGAGAAGAGGTTTGTTGAATCCATGCTCTATATATTTTTAGATTGTTATAGTTGATTTGATTTAAGCAACACATTCTCTTCATTTTCCTTTAGTATAAGACTTTATTCCTTTATTAGTGATCATTAAATATGAATTGGAGGAAATTTCTAGTATCCCATGTAAGTTAGGAAAACAATCAAGCACTTATCGTGGAAAATATAATATTGCAAAGAGGAAATTGTTATAATAGGAAAAATTAGTTTGTCTTCCAACTTGGGAGGTGGGAAAAATAGGGTAGAACGAGGGAAAGGAAAGAAGTGATAGTCAATTGGTTAAAGAGGTAGTAGTGAATGGTGAGGTAAACAACAAACAAGATATATATTTTTTCATATAGCGGATACTATCATTTTACATGATTTTTTCATAGTCCAAAATGTAAGCAAGTCATTAAAAATGTATGTGGATCTAAGAAATGTTTATGGGTGCTAAGAAAGGCATATTGGAAAATTAAACATTTGTAGATTAATTATCTTGGTAGCATGTAGATGTGTATGAGATAAAATAAAAAGGTATTTCCCTTGTAAGCTTGTTGGGAAACCTTAAAACAAAAATAGATTAAAAAATTAATGGCATGAGGATCCATACTCACTCTTACTAGAGTTTTATACCCATGAGGGGGTTTCTTTGATTTTAATGTGCCTTTACATATATGTGTACAAATTTGGTATTTGATTATTAGTTTTGCATTTAGTATAGCGATATATTACCATTTCCCTTAGTTGGGCATGCATGATTATATAGTTCATCTAGAAGTAGCTCATTGAGTGCTATTCTAGTAGAATCCACATTGACAATGAACTAGATTATGCATAGTTTATCTAGTTTATGGATCAAGGGATACCAGATCACAAATTTCCTTTTGCAAAAAGGGTATTAGAGAGTGTCATTCCTATAATGATGGAGAAAAATAGTACCAAGAAATTATTTCTTATGTTCAAATTTTTACTAACATCATGGTTTAATTATTTCTCTCGTTTGTGGAAGTGCAGTTTTTTTGTGGCTTGTAAGGTAGGCCATAGGTAAATCTAAGAAGTGCAAGCTTCAACATTATAAGAGATAACCAACTCTTTCAAGAGGATAACTAGAGGTCCAAGGAAGATTAATCTTGGACAAAGAGCCATGAAAAGTTTCTTGTGGATATTTTACAAAAATGTAAGAAGAAATATAATCCAAAGATGGTATATTTTAAAATTTGTAATTTGTTGCTAAAAGAGTGGAGAGGAAAAGTGAATCCTCCATGAGAGATGTAAATTCCCAAATAGAGGTGTACTTGAAAATAATTTATATCTCTCGTCAAGAGGGAAATCAAATACTCAAAATATGGTACAATAGCTCCAAAATATGGTACAATAGCTCCAAGGTGGATAAGGATGAAAAGAGTTATGCGATCATTTGGGTTTGAGAAAGGAGTCATCAAAGAAACGGTAGTTGAAATAAAATATGAAAATAATTCAAGGTGAGTGCAAGGAATACCCTTGGAAATGAGATAAAATTTAAAAAATGCATCCTAAGGGGTCATTTGAGGATTTCAATAAATAAGTGAAGGTATTTAAAGAATAATTATTGTCTTCCATAGAAAGGGGCGCATTGTAGTGAAATATTGAAAAGCACACCCTTGAAAATATATTGTTTGACGAATCATAGTGAGGATATGTGTTGAAAGAGAAATTCCAACAAAAAAATCCAAAGACATCTATGAGGAAGGAGGGAAAGAAGAACAAGAAGAGGAGGTTAGATAATTAGAGAACGAAAGGATTTATTATTCAACAAGGGTAAGAAGAAGCTAGGAAAAGGAATATGATGAGGTTACATACTCAAAATGAGAAACATAAATGAAAGTTGCTTCTTGAGGCCAAGATATCACACTTAGTTGGAGGTGAGGAACAAGGAGTTCCAAGAATACCCTTCAAAAGATGGTACAAATGGTTTTCTTTTATTTTTTGTAATGTATTGCTAGGAATATTAGAAAAACTTAATGAAGCATGGTTTAGTAAGAAGGAAAAACATAACCAAGTTTTGGTTGGTTTTTCCTTATGGTGCAAGAAAATGACAACTTGTTAGATAAAGGTTTCCTCTACCCTTATTTATTAATTGAGAATATTTTGGTAACTCAAATCTCCCTAGTGAGGGAGACATGGTTTGGAAATAATATTTGGTTGTTTAGATCTAGAAGGTTATTCAATAAGCATTACTATAATAGTTGCTACAAAAGATACCTTATTTATTTCACAACAAGGTCTTAGTTATGCAAGTGAATAATACAAGAAATTTACAACATTCTATTAATAGGTTTTCTATAGGTGTTGATAGGTTGCTTTCATGTGTGTGAAATGTGGATTTTTTAATTTTTGGGTAACATTATGACCTTGTCTTGGATATACCTTATCTTCTTTAGAATTGGATTTACATGTCAATTATGGTAGAAATAAGGATTCTCCATGGTTATACCAATTCTTCAATGGAATACCATGATAGTTGGCACATTTCTTATTGTAAAGTCGTTTATCTTCCTAGGCCATGATAATTAATTTCATATAGAGTGTTAATTTCTCTTCTTTTTCCTTTGGCAGGGGATTTTATTCCTTTATTTACAAAATTTATTAAAGATTATCTAGAATTAAGGAAATGGTTGGGTATTTATCTTAGATAATCATTCAATTACTAAGAGAGATTGAAAAACATAATTAGTTTTCCAAGCTAGGAGGATATAAAAGAAATGGGGTAGAATATGGGAATGATAAGGAGAGTTGGTCAATTCGCTAACTAGGAAACATGATTGGAGGGGAATATTATAGTGAGGAGATATTTTTAGTCTATGGTGAAGAATGTTGATTTATATGATTATTGCATCATCTAGATGCAAGGTAGTCTTTAGAATATTCATGCAACTCTAGAAACTAATTGGTAGGATTTGATAAATCCATGTTAAATAAATTAAAATATACATAGATCAAATTTCATTTTAGTATGTACAATTCTATGAGTTCAATTGAAAAGGTCGATATTTTTAAGCCTACTAGGTAAGCTTAAAACACCTACATGTTATAAAATTAGTGGGCATGAGTAACCTCTCTACTCTTCTTATATTTTTCTATGGACATTAGAGGGTCTCTCTAGTATTAATGTGTATTTGCATTTGTGTGTAGAAATTTAGTATAGATAAAAAATATATGCACTTTAGATAGTGCTCTTACTATTTTTCTAAGTTAAATGTGCATGGTTATGTATAATTCATCTAGAGGTAGTTATTTGAGTTTTATCACAATATATAATCCATATTATTGATGCACCAAAGTGTGGTATACCTACCTAAACTTATGGATCAACTTAAGACAATCTTTTTGGTGGAGTTCTTACCCACAAGATGTTTCTTTATGTTAATTCCTTTGTGTCTTTATTTCCATGGTGCTTTATCTCTCTCCAATTTTTTTGTTGTTTATACAAATTAATATTGTGCAACTAATTTAGTCAATTATTCCTCTCATAATTTACTCTATCTTAAATTCCATAAGTTGATAAGTAACCTAAGAAATATCTTCAATGGCTTATGGTTTGAAGATCCACCCTAAGCACTTATTTAGTGAGATTTGTGACTTTTCTAACCATGTTTGCTACAAGAGAATCATGATCAAAATAATCCTTTTCATTGAAGTAAATGGTAATATTTGATCCTAAACAATAATTTCTTAATTTTTTAATTCAAAGATTTGGTTGGATTTGAGTTAAGGCGTCTTCTTAGTGGAAATTGGAAAGTATGTTGATGCATGGATTATAATCAAAAGATAAAGGAAATATAAATCAATACAAACCAATAAATTTCAAATCTAATATAAAAATTAAAAAATGAACAAATATACAAAAAAATAAGTAAATTGAAAATGAAGAGGAATACAAGAGAATCATAAGGTTAT
Source organism: Sequoiadendron giganteum (assembly GCA_007115665.2). Classification (NCBI taxonomy): domain Eukaryota; kingdom Viridiplantae; phylum Streptophyta; class Pinopsida; order Cupressales; family Cupressaceae; genus Sequoiadendron; species Sequoiadendron giganteum. The sequence goes on from VCHN02000014.1 coordinate 23,560,100, forward strand.
ATCCTATTCCAAATTTATGCTAATCTAATCTAAGTAAATGATTATTAAATAAATTAAATCCTCGATTAAATTAAAAAGTCTTTGTCTAGTACGAGACAATTAAATGCCTTATAAGAAAAGAGTAGGAATAGAGATAGCTTAGCTCTTCAAATGGGGTCAATATGTTGTATTATAATATTTAAATTTGGTTGCACTAATGAAATTGATTTCTTTCTACATATTTTAAATACTTTTTGAATACATGTATCTTTGATTCATACAAATCAAGTGGACAACTATCATGATCTTATTTATAGAAATCCACTAACCTATCCAAATATGTGATATTGTCTACAATATGTGATCTTGTATGTGGATGTCACCTACTTTGAGTCAAGCTCATTTGCTTTAGTACTTGTACTAGGTCAAGGCATTGTTTAAAAAAACCTTTAGATGCTTGTTGTGCTAGGGTTGATGTACTTCATTTCCCTCATCCTTAGCCAATCCCTTTTGTAATTGTTGTTCATGATGATTAACGACAAGATAAACGAATATCAATATGGAGGGTGCTAAGTGTAGGGATTTGTATGATTTGAAAATATTCTTTGACTACTTGTAATCCTTTTGATAATTCCTAGAAGATATTCTTGATTGATTCTCTATGATATCATTACAATGCCCTAGGAGTTGTCTTTAAATAGACAATATTAAATAATCAATTTGAAATTTTCACACTCAAGATAATTAACAACAATCACTTTTTAAAATAAGATTGACTTGAAGAATGTGAAATTGGGTTTTGATTAAAGTGAACAAAATTACAGTTGTACCAATGATCACATCCAAAGTAAAAAAGAAAAAGAATAAAAATACTACGAAACCAAGATTTATAGAAATAAATTAACTAAAGACAAATTTAAGACCAGATTCTATCAACTTAGATAATATAACTTTCAAATTAAACAATAAAACAACATATTAAAAAAAAATATATATTTAATGTACACTTCGCATTCTATGCTTGAATCCAAGTTGGACTCGTATATGTATATGTATCATGTTTCTTAATCAGTTCAATAAAAGGACATCATCAAAAGAGCAATGGTGTGATTAACACATGCCCACCAAATCATTCGAAGAGGAATCTGATGCACATTGAAATGCTAGAAGCATCTGATCATTTTGGAATAAAAATGGTGTGTTATTCGCTATTCATATCAGTAAAAGAAATAATACCAGATCAGCATCATATTCCCATTGCACAAAAGTCTTACTATAATCTTCAACTTATTCCCCAATAAAGTGAAAACTTGAAGCACAATTAAATATCTTGACATATTTTCAACTCTGAAATCATTCCCCATGAGAGTTCCGATGGTGTAAGTAAATAATGTCTGACAAACACTGATTTTTTTCTTTCTAAAAATGTTTTGGGCAGTGAAAGTCAATAATATTTTATAAAGATGTTGTAAGGCTACTGTTACAGTAAACAATTATATAGTTTAGTAGTACAATGAGTATTCAGTGGTGGGTTTTGCCAGTCCTGTGTGAGTGCTTGAAACACAAGTCCAAATATAGGCATGTGCATTATATGTATATAGCAAAGTCAAGTATTTATTTTAGCCAAAATCTTAAGAGGTTTAAAGGTTAAGTCTGTATTGTTGTAATGGCAAGCAGATAAAGAATATAAGCGTGAATTGTTCAGTGGCAGGACTACAGCAGAGTAAAAGTGGTAGGGCTCATTCATGGCTGTTTGGTGTGTGAAGGTCCACAGGAAGAACATTGTCAAGTTAAGGAAGAAGCGGTTCAAAAGGAGGCAGGCTTTTTCATTGGGAAAGTGAGGTCTAAGGAAAGGTTGATATCCATGAAGAGGTACGACAGCATGCTTAAAAGAGGAGTGTGAGGGGGAAGGGGGAAAGGGTGGAATATATCACTACCAGTACTTTAATGGTGGTTGTATCACAAGGTAATGTGTGTTTGCTTTCTGGGTTTTGTTGTTTTTATGTTTTTTTAATGAAAATATTACATATTAAAATTAAGTTAAAGTATACAGTGAGATTTAAAAAAAATAAAGTTGGTATGGATTATGTTCCAATGTTAAGTCAGTGAAGTCTGAAAAAAATAAGTGGCGTAAGAAAAACGAAACGATTACAACCACATCACAAGGAAAGTATGTCTCAATAAGGGAAACAACTATCAACTCATTATCTTAACAAAATCAAATAAAAACTACAACAAATTAAATCTCAAGGGTAACTCTAATATTGGGGAAACCCTTTCTATTAGATTTATCCCACCAAGCACCTAACAAATTGCTGCCTTCTTTCATGAGCTCTTAGCCAATAAGATCAACAATGTTTCCATCCTAAAGATCCTATTGTGTTTAATTCGTCTAAGTCTTTAAATTTGCACCATTCTTTGGGTTTTCAAACTTTTCTCACATCTTTACACACCGTACAAAGTTATAGTCAAATCTGAAAATTCTACCTAGCCTAACTTTATCATTCCTAAACTTTAATATCTACATAGTTATAACTATTACCAAGCTAAAACTAGAGTATACATTCCCACTTGTAATTTGCATTCAAACATTCAAACCCTACTTCTAATCATATACTTCCAAACTTGATTTTGGATCCTAAAAGCCCGCTTTACCTATATGATTTATAAAGTGTAGTGACATAAATTGTTACCCTTGACAACTTCACACTATGTTTTTCTCCCCCCTAAGTTATTGGACATAATTGAACACTTAATTTCCTAAATCATGCATTTTGTGGCCCATTTTATCATTTTTCAACAAATTGCAAGCATAAAACAAATGCATTCATTTAATACTTTGCCCTTGAGTCCTTAATTTCCGGAAAATAGGTATGTGACACTAGCGCCTAGGGCTCCAATGTCCCCTTATTTTTGCTCCAAATTCAAATATGTCGACGTCAGCATTTTATTGTTTGAAATTCAAATATTTAAAATCAGCACTTGGATTTAATTTTCAAGATATTAGAATAATCGTGTATAAATACATAGTTATTGCATCATTTGAAATCTAACAAGCAATTATTTGGAGGAATTATTATCAAGAGCATTATCGAGCAAGTCAAGAGAAGTCATTAGAGGATTTATTGCATCAAGTCAAGATCTGGTGCAGGAGCACACGGGTGGACAGGTGATCAAGACCAACCAAAATATTGTTAGTTTTGTTTTTGCAATTTTTGGTTTATTCTGATTTTCTCTCTCTTAATTTGTGCCTAAACCTCTTAAATTTTATACTCTAACGAGACATGAAAGTAGATATATGTTTTAATAGACTGGTGTACAGCTAATCTTCACTATCTTTTGCTGATATGTTGAGAGTATAAATTAGTTGATGGTGTAGTTGCAAATGCACTGGTAAACATGTATACAAATGTGGGAACATAGACCGGTTTGCCATAATAGATTAAATGCAATTTTGTTAGATGTTGTCATTGCATTTACCTTGGCTGACTTGTATGCAATCGTGGAGGCAAAATTCGATACATGAATTGACCAACGTAATGCCTCAAGAAAATGTTGTCATATTTATAGCGGTGGTGATTTAATTAAGAGCTAATGTCGCATTTAAATGTGTAGATCTTCTAGATGGCTGATTTAATCTTGAAATTGGTATTTTAAAATGCCTTTACAACTTCTAAGAAAACATGAATCGATGAAAGCAGGGGGAGGAGGCAGTTTGGAAAAGGTCGACTAGGTGAAGACAAAGAGACACAGTCTAAGTTCTAGGTGCAACAGAGAGGAAGGAGGACGATAGGAAAAGAGGAAAATGTATCAGTCATGAGAAGAAGAATAGCATGGTGCACAATAGGTAAGCAAAAGGGCACAACACGGAAAAGATAAAGTGCATTGGAAAAAGTGAATGTAAGGGGGCGCAACAGGTAACAATTATGAAGCACAGTTGATAAAGGAATATGCAACCATGAAGGAGATGTGTGTCGGGATGTAAGGATATCTAATCAAGAGAAGAATAAAAGGCATCAAACCAAAGTCAGGGGGTGGAAAAAATGAAAGAGAGAAATGTGCAGCTATGGAGAATAAAAGCGCAGATGTGATTGAAAGTGAGCAGAACAAAGATAGATTTGAGAGAGATGGATGGTCTCTAGGGGAGCCCGCGTGTGAGGGAAGAGAGGCGGTCTTGAAACAAGATGCAGATTGTTGTTGACAACGTAGGAAGTTAATGTGGGATGGTCTAGAATGAATGGACTACATATTCAAATTTTAAAATATAGAGGCATTTAATAGAGCTTAAGTGTAGAAGAGGAGTGGAAGTGCGTAAATGTGAAGATAGAGGAACAAAGAGTGAAGAGAGAGGGCAAATGAAGGGTCTAATTGTATATTTTTTATAAATTATGTATGGGAAGATTCAAACATTATATTGTGTGATTTAAATTCGAAAATAAAAATCAATTTGCGGTTTTGCTTTGAGTTTCGGTAATTAAGAATTAAGGTCCATATTGTAATTTTTTTACAAAATTAGTATTGTAAACTTTGATATATAATCAGATTAGACCAAATTATTGTTGCCATTGGAATTTTGTTCTTGAGCATCTAGTTGTGTTGGCTTGAGATTGGGATTTGGACATGGAAGAGTTTCCCCTCTTGCGTCAATTGGTATCAGATCCACCAAGACCTTTGGGTGTTGTGTGAACAGATCACTGACCGGGAGGCAGTTCACACATAGAAGAAAGTGTGTGAAGCAGTACAAAAGAAGCTCGTGAGGGTTGTTGTAGGTAGAGGAGTCCTGAACAACAAAGAGCTTAAAGTCACTACAGAATGTGTTTTACAGATTGAGAGTGATTTTAGCAGACAAGATCGGTTGGGTTCTGAGGAGACCTGTGCGGATACTATTTTGGGAGTAGTATTGGGAGAAAGTCGAGGAGGAAATGTTTGAGGTGATAGGAAAGATTGAAGTGAGGCTTGAGAAGCTGGAGAAGAATGTTGGAAAGAATGAGAGGAAATTGGTGAAGAGGAGTGAGATGAAGAAAGAGGACAATAGAAAAGAGTATTGCAACCTGAGTTTGATGAAGAAAGATGAGAGATCAACCCCTACTGATGTAGACAAAGAAGTTGTAGTGGAGACATGTCGTGAAGAAGGCATGGAAGAAAATGCATAAAAGAATGAAGTGAGTAGCGAAGAGGTCGCAGCGGATGGGGAAGATGAAGTAGTTTTTCTCGCACAAATGTTGGCAATTGAGGAGTGAATGTTGGAGCTCATTGTTGAAACGAAGAGAGAAGATCGAAAATTTGTAGCTGACGAGGAGGTGGAGGATGTCATAGTGAAATTCAGCATTGCAACAATGAATGAAAATGAGATAAAATAGTTTTTTGATGTTATTTTGTTCTCAGATGTGGTAGTAAAAGGAGAAAAGGATAGAGAGCGAGAGCATGTTGTGGATGTTACATGGTTATGTGTAGAAATGGTAGAAGATGTTACAAGGTGTTTTTGGTGGACGTGGAAGGTCAAAGGTGGGTTTGAACCCATAGAGGAGGAGTGTCGAAATCATTTGGCGAAGGAGGCTAGGCTTTGGTGGACATGAGTCTACGAGAGGAAAAAGGAGGAATATGTTGTGTTGCTAGAGGGAGGTGGTCCTTTTTCCAAAGAAATGTTGGAAGAAGTGGAAGAAATAGTTTTGGGGCTCTTGATACAGCGATGGAGTTCACTATAGATTGTTTACAATCTCAAAGAGTGATTTTATCACTCAACTCCATCATTGTGAGCCCATGCTCACAATATTTCTACCTGACATGTCTAGTGCAGGAGCACACAGGTGGACAAGTGATTAGTACCAACCAAAATATTGTTGGTTTATTCTAGTTTTCTCTCTCTTGATATGTGCCTAAACCTCTTAAATTTTACACTTTAATGAGACATGGAAGCAGATATATTTTTTAATTGATTGGTGTAAACCTAATCTTCACTATCTTTTGCCCATATGTTCAAAGTATAAATTAGTTGATGTTGTAGTTGCAAATGCATTGGTAAACGCGTATACAAATGTGGGAGCATAGAATATTTTTTCATCACAGATTAAATGAAATTTTGGTAGATGTCATTGCATTTACCTTGGCCAACTTGTATGCAAATGTGGAGGCAAAATTTGACACATGAATTGACCAACATAATGCCTCAAGAAAATGTTGTCATATAAATAGCGATGGCTAGTTTATTAAGATCTAACGTGGCATTTAAATGAAAATCTCCTAGATGGTCGATTTAATCTTGAAATTGGTATTTTAAAATGCCTTTACAACTTCTAAGAAAAGATAAATCAATGAAAACAAGGGGAGGAGGCGGTTTGGAAAAGGTCGACTAGGTGAATAAAAATGGACATAATCTAAGCTCTAGGCACAACAAAGAGGAAGGAGGCTAATAGGCAAAGAGGAAAATGTATCAATCATGAGAAGAAGAATAGCATGGTGCACAGTAGGTAAGCAAAAGGGCACAACAAGGAAAAGATAAAGTGCATTGGAAAAAGTGAATGTAAGGGGGTGTGACAGGTAAAAAATATGAAGCACAATTGATAAAGGAATGAATAGCCATGAAGGAGATGTGTGTTGAGGTTTAGGGAGAGACCGTCAAGAGAAGAATAAAAGGTATCAAACCAAATTTAGGGGGTGGAAAAATGAGAATAATGTGCAGTTGTGGAGAATAAAGTTGTAGATGTGAAAGAAAGTGAGCAGAACAAAGATAGATTTGAGAGAGAGGTACAAACTGTAGGGGATCATGTGTGTGAAGGAAGAGAGGAAGTCTTGAAACAAGATGTAGATTGGTGTTGACAACGTAGGAAGTTAATGTAGGATGGTCTAGAATGAATGGACTGTGTATTCAGATTTTATAATACATAGGCATTGAATAGAGCTTAAGTGCAACAGAGGAGTGGAAGTGTGTAAATGTGAAGATAGAGGAATGAAGAATAAAGAGAGAGAGGGCAAGTGAAGGGTCTATTTGTAATTTTTTTATAAATTTTGTATTGCAAGATTCAAACATTGTATTGTGTGATTTAAATTCAAAAAAAAAAGCCAACTTGTGGTTTTGCTTTGAGTTTCAGTAATTGAGAATTAAGGCCCATATTGCAATTCATTTACAAAATTATTGTTGTAAAATTTGATATACAATCAGATTAGACCAAGTTATTGTTTCCTTTATAATTCTATTCTTGAGCATCTAATTGTGTTGGCTTGAGATTGAGATTTGGACAAGGAAGAGTTTTCCCTCTTGTGTCAAGATCCAAACATCATCTCAAAGTGTATGTGAGTTTGTTCATGTTTATGTTATCATATTATTTGTGATATCTAACCCTTGTAGGTCTTCAAGAAATTCAAACAAGCAATATCCAAGCCTTGAGGATATGTGTATGACTTCAATCCTCCAAGGACGTCATTGAAGGGTGGTGAGTTGCAATCCATTATTAATTCATCATTCCTTTTTATCATTTAGCCCTGTCCGTCAAAAGGATAGGTTTTATATCATTGACATTATCATTGTGGAAGTGGAAAAACTAACATGGGGTTTGAATAAGGCAATCCCCTAAATGGCACAACCCCTCCTCTCTCTTTGAATGTGGAGGTTTAAGATTTGAAGAGGATTGAAGGAAGTTTGAAGATCAATTATTCATTGTTTCAATTGAAACCCTACACCTTGACAACTCACAAAAACTCAATTATAGAAAGATAAAACAGTGATCCAACAAATTTGTAGAAAAAAATCAAAAGTTGTGATCTGGTTCTTGAGGACTAAAAAAATAGATATGAAAAAGGCCTACTAGGATAGTGGCACCCCTGAAGGAAATTTCCTTGGAAATCAAGCTCAAATTTATACCATAGGTGCATAGTGTCCTACTTAATTCATTTCTAAAGTCCAAATTTCTCTGTGATATCTTAGATCTACTTTATTTGCATCATAATAGTAATTTGTGTCATTAGGTCAATTCAATAATTGCATTTCATCTTTAATCTCATTTCAGATTTGGTCAAGGGTAGGTTGACTCACCTTTCATGTTGTAAGACAATCTTATACCTTCTCCAAATCCAATCAAACTCCCACCACCTTCAAATATCCAATGAAATACCATTTGAAAAATTTCCTAAACCCTAGGGTCAAATCTTAGGGTTTCACTTTTCTAAGTTTCATTTTGGTGAACTTGACATGTTAACATTATATACCTTCTAAAATCTGAATCAAATAATCCTAGATCTAGGTTTAATATTGCATTATTTTGTATTGTTCATTTATGCATGCATTTTTGCATCATAAAAGGCATAAAAAAATCAAAAATTTGCGTATCATATTGCATTATAGGTTGCAATTACTTTGAGTCATCATAGGCTAGATCTACATCCTAATTGCATTTATAAATCTGCATTAGGTCATTTAAATTTGAAATAAAATATGAAAGTGTTCATTGCATTCATCTAGGTATCTTGCATATGGCTAAAAAGGTGAAAAAAATGCATTGCTTTGTTTCAAAAAGGCATGAACATCATCATTTTCAAATTTTTGCATAGTAGGATCAGTCAATTGTTGCATCTTAGATTTGCAAATTGCATTTACACTTGTCTTTTTTTGCTTGAAAATTTTGCAAATTGTTGCACAATTACATTTTGAGTTACATAATCATAAACAACACAAATTTTGGAAAATATTCACTATCTGACCTATCTACAAACATAATTGAGATCCTTAAATAGTATTTTGCATAGTCAATTTTTTAAATTTTCAAAAACCTATGCAATACATAGGTTCCCTAGGCACCCTTGTCTTGTCATTTTGACCCAAAATTTTTTGTGTAAATTCTTGTGTGTTCCCTCTATTTAGATCTCATTTCTATTTTAGAATTTTATTTTCAAATCTATCTGATGTTGATCATTTGATCCATAAGTCAAGTAACAACATGTTTCCTTTTCAGATATTTGGTTTTGATATGGTAACACATGGTTTGTATAATTATAATTTTTCCTATGAGAACAATCTAAGAAAATGAAATGAAAACATTAACAATCATGTTAGTTCTTCTCCCAATATTTCCCCTACTTGTGAGAAGGTTTTGGTACAAGAGAATACAACCATGGAAAATCATGACAATCATAACTATTCCTCTCATAATACCTCACCTACTTGTGATGAAGCTATCTTGGTGTTAGAGGATCCACTCATTGAGCATCATGGGAATCTTGTTTGTTTCTCTCCCAACACTACTCCCACTTGGAAAGATATTGTAGGACAAGAGGATGACATCATCGATACATTTCTTTCAAAATATAGTAAGATGGATTGAATAGATAAAGATGTTAAGTTCCCATTAGATCCCTCTTGATAGAAGATCATCAACAAGTAGTTAACTCAGTTGAGGTTATAAACACACAATTGACTATTAGGTCTCCTTTAATTATTGGACCTCCTCAAACTCCTTTAATTATTAGACCTCTTCAAACTCCATTAATTATTGGACCTCTTCAAACTCCTTTAATTATTGGACCTCCTAAAAATCATTTAATTATTGGGCCTCCTAAAATTCCTCTAATTATTGAACCTCCTAAGTCACCTCTCATTATAGGACCTCCTAAACCTCCTAGGCATATCTTAAACTATGCAAAACAACTCACTAGTAATCATGTGTCACAAAAACCAACTTATCATGTTTTTGCTCACACACATAACACTAGAAGCAATAAGCAACCAAACCAAACACCAACATCCATCCCATTAATCCAACCATACCTTCCACCCACACCTAATATTCCTCAATGTAGTGGTAAAGAATATGATCTTGTTGAGAAAATTTGTAATACTCCAGCCAATATTTCCCTTTGGGATTTGATTCAAACATCACCTACATACCATAGGATGCTCCAAGAGGCTTTGCAGAAGATTTATGTCCCAACTTCTATTAAACTAAATGATGTAGCAACCTTGTTTGATTGTATGCAAATGACAAATTTGGATATTACAATTTTTCGTTGACATGAATTGCCCTTTCTTGAGATGCAAAGCAAAAATGAAGCTTTAATGATAGTGGTTAAGGATAACAGAACTGGAATTAGGCGTACTCTCATAGATAATGGACCATATCTTAATGTTTGTAGCATTGATCTTCTAGATAAAATTGGTGTGGACAAGAATCTTATAGAACCTACAGATCTTTAAATTTTTGGCTTCAATAATGTTAATAAGCAGCCATTAGGAGTGATCACATTACCTATCCAAGTAGGAATTTTCACTTTACAAACACCTTCTTATGCTATGCCAAGACCTCTTTCATAAAATTTGCTCCTAGGTATATCATGGATTCATGCCATGAAGGGAGTCCCATCTACTCTTCACCATGATATTAAGTATGAATATAATAACAAGATAGACATGATTAAAGTAGATGAAGAGAGTTACAAGTTACAAGCCAAAGTCAAACATAATAATTCCAACTCTCTCAACACTTTGATTCCAAATTCAAAAGTAGAACCCATATATGTCGAACACAAAAAGAATGTGTTTTACCCATGATGAAATCTTTGGATGATGATTGGGGGTCATTAGATTTTACACCTTGTTTCAAAGGGATCTAAAATTTTGCTAGCAAAGTCTAAAGAACTTATACAAATTGATGATAATCTTGATTGTATTTCATCTGTAACAAAACTCTTAGATGATGATTGGGGTTCATTAGATTTTACATCTTCCTTTATGGGAGAGCACAAAATCTCACAATCTAAACCTAAAGATTCTTGTGTTGTATCTAACATCAACAAATCGAAAAACATCACCCCATGATGGTGATGGGAGCTCTTTAACTTCCGTCCAACATGAGTGTAAGATTCCTAACTTTAAAAAACTCATAAAGGATTTCTTCATCTGAGTTGTAAGAATATTATGTTCTTTAAAAAACTCAAAAATAATTTTTTTTGTATCTTATTCTTCTCGAGAGTGTGTAGATACTATTTCTTCATCTGATTTGGAAGAATGGTATGTCCTTGGGTACAAAATTCTTTCTAAAAATGGATATAATGCAAACATGGAACAAAATACTAGGGATTAAGTGAAGTCTATATCATACTTTTCCAAATAGGGTCTAGGTTTCCAACCTTTGTCTCCATCTTCATCTGACTCTTTATCATCTACTATATGTATGACATCTTGTAGTAAGATACAAGGCTTTTCTTCACAAAAGAAAGGAATACCTCCTACTACTAATCAAAAGCATATTTTGTTGAGGCTTCCCAAAGCCCGTTTGATATCTCTTCCTCCAAAACCACGAAAGAAATTTAAAAAAAAAACTCATTTTCTGCATAACATAGAGTGCATGATCATTCTACCAATGAATGTCAGGGCTTGAGTAATAAAATTCAACAACTTAAGATTTTGGTGCTCTTCCATGTGTTGATGCACCTAATTCCTCTAAACAATGATGATCTTCATCTTATGGTGTTGCTCCTCACTATGTGGCATTTGTAGCTCTATGTATTTGTTCAATGTCATTCATGGTGGTACAATCTTTACTGCAATCATATTTTCCATGGTAGCAACACGATATTCTCTTATGTGGTTTTCCTTGTCTCTACACTTGGGGGGCAAGGATAACTAGTTTTCAAGGTGTGCATTATTTTCTCCTTAAAATATCGTCATAGAAAGTATGTTGACATTTTAAGGGGGGGAATATAGTCCCCTACTTATTATTTGCATAAGAAATGGTCCCATTGTAGTGATGATAGTATACATCTCCTAGAAATTGTGACCTTATCAATGGTGGTGTGGCCTTCTCAATTTATGTTGCATCTCCTTTGTGGTGATATTAGGCTTGATATCTCTTAAGTGTGTGACTTCTCTTGGCATTTGATGTTCCCTTTGTAGTAATGATATGGATAGTATTCCCTAAGGTGTGATATTTTTATTCCATGAAATGTCCTCTCTTAGTGGTGATGCCATGTGTGATATTCCCTAAGGTGTGACCCTTCATGTATTGAGCAATGCCCCTTTGTCATTTTGTAAATCACCTTTTATGGTGGTGTTGTTTATAACACACCTTAAGGTTTTTGACCTTGTCTTATGCACCTTCATAGATGATTTTATCATTTATGTGCCTTCGTAGGCAAGTTTATGTGCCTTTTTAGGTGAGGTTTTGGAAAGATAGTTCATGGATTTATCATAATAAAGCTTGTTGGGTCGTGAAATTGAGCACCCTTTTTAACATGGATGCCAAGCATAATGCAACTTTCTTGACAATAGAGCTATGTGTTTCATGATTTTCTAGCATAATGCAAATTGCTAGCATTGTGGAAGCCACCATATTGCATGGACACCTAACATAATACAACTTTATAGCCAGTAGATCCATGTGGCTCATGAGTGATTTTACATCCTTGTGAGAGCATCGTTTTATTTTGACAGCACATTCGATGGATGACGTTTGGTATTTGAGACAATTTAAGATTGAGGTCTCTTCGCCTTACTGACTTGAATCTCTTTACCACTCACCTTGTGGTTTGTTGCACTAGGGTGATCCCACTATACCGGTTTACAATTTTTGGCCAAACTGGACATTGAATTGAATTTTTTTAACTAAATCTTTACTTTCGGGCACCTATAGCCGCTAAACCATGAGGAATTTGAAGATGATGCAAACTAGTGATTTGTAACATTTTTTCTATAGATTCTAAATATATATTTTTAAAAAAAATTTGAAGCATATTGCATTTTTTCCATCTCCTTTGAAAACTAGTTTTTATCAGTAAACTCCATTTTTAAAGAGTGATTCTCACCGTAAACAACATAACTTTTTTTCTATGAAGGATAAAATTCTAATTTTTTTGAATTTAACTTTATAAATATGATATCTAGCACATTCATTTTGTTTCGTAGTGTTTTATTGAATATTTTTTCTTAATCAAGTTTTGAAGTCAAACCAATTATAATTTAGACATAGGCAGACTATAAACAAAATAACTTTTTTTGTATGTATCAAAATTCTTTTTTTTTACTGTATCAAGGACATCAATACCTAGCCAGAACATATTTTTTAGATTTTTTTATAATCTACTATTTTTCCACATGTGCAAAATAGAGAATTTGATTTTTGGTGAAAAACCTACATTCACAAGAAATAAAAAATAAATATAATAATCAAATTAAATATATTTAAAATTATACTTTTTGGGAAGCTTATAATAAGGATTGCATACTTACAAAAAATAAATTTTAAATGAATTCATTTGATCCCCCAAAAGGTAAATCAAAAGTGGTTTTTTATCAGCATTTTGATAGGTGTAAAGAAGACTCCACTATAGGTATAAAACTAGTGGGGTTTTATCCAAGGGGGTTCGATCTAAGGTGGTTTGATCAAACCCTCTTCAATTGGAATCCTTTAAATGGAACTTTTCAAGGCTTAAATCATTATATTTTCTAAAAATATTTGATTTCAACAAAAATTAGGATGTCCCAAAAAATGTAAACCACTATTGTGGGATAATCCTATGTCTTCTTTGAGTTTGCATCATGTTTGATTTCACTTCATTATCGTCTTTATGTTCTATCATACCATGTGTTTTCATCATGTATGCTTCGTGTTTTCCAAAATGTATGTTTGTTTATGTTGTCTTGTTGCATTACATGTACATGTGTGTGTTCCTTTATTCTTATGTTGGTTTTCAATGGGATCTTGGATCCTGGGGGCTTGTGCACTCCCCCTTGATCCTTTTTCATCCTATCTCTTCAACATTTGGACCCCTCTTGATATATTTTTTACTTTAGTGTGAGTCTGAGTGTAAGCTCATACTCTCTCTAAAGTGGGGGCTAAATGTAGCATCATAAATTGTCACCCTTGATAATCTCACACTTCATCTTTCTCCCTCCTAATTTATTGGACCTAATTGAACACTTAATTTCCTAAATTATGCATTATGTGGCCCATTTTATCATTTTTTGATCAATTACAAGTTCAAAAAAATGCATTCATTTAATACTTTGCCCTCAACTCTTTAATATCTAAAAAATAGGTTTGGGACACCAAAACCTAGGGCACATATGTCCCCCTATTTTGGCTCCAAATTCAAATATGTCATTATCATCATTTTATTGTTTGAAATTCAAATATTTAAAGTCAACCATTGAGATTTAATTTTTGGGAAATTAGAATAATTATGTATAAGTATTGCATCATTTGAAATCTAAAAAGCAATTATTAGAGAAATTATTATCAAGAGCATTATCAAGCAAGTCACAAGAAGCCATTAGAGGATTTATTCCAGCAATTCAAGATCTAAACATCATGTCAAAGTGTCTGTGAGTTTGTTCATTTTTATATTATCATATTATTTGTGAGATATAACCCTTGTAGGTCTTCAAGCCATTCAAGAAAGAAATATCCAAGCCTTGAGGAGATTTGTATGACTTTAGTCCTTCAAGCAATCCATTAAAGGGTTTTGAATTGTAGTCTATTATTGATTCATCATTCATTTTTATCATTTAGACTTATCCCTCAAAAGGATAGGCTCTCTATCATTGACATTGCCATTGTGGAAGTGGAAACACTAGCATAGGTTTTGACTAAGGAAAGCCTCTAAATGGCACAACCCTTCCTCTCTCTTTCAATGTGTAGGTTTCAGATCTAAAGAGGATTGAAGGAAGTTTGAAGATCAATTATTCATTGTTGCAATTGAAACCCTACACCTTGACAACTCATGAAATCTCAATTACAAAAAGATCTGACAAATTTGTAGATAAAAATTGGAAGCTCTAATCCAACTCTCGAGGATTAATAGATCTAAAAAAGACCTACTAGGATAGTGGTTCCCCTAGAGGAAACATCCTCAAAAATCATGCTCAAATTCGTACCATAGGTGCACAATGTCCTGCTTAGTTCATTTTTGAAGTCTGAATTTCTCTGTGATCTTAGATCTGTTGTATTTACATCAAAATAGTAATTTGCATCATTAGGTCAATTTAATCATTGCATTTCATCTTTAAGCTCATTTCAGGTTTGGTCAAAGGTATGTTGACTCACCCTTTAGGTTATATGTTAGGCCTATACGTTGTCCAAATCCAATCAAACCCCTGCCACCTTCAAATTCTGCATGAAATGTTTAGGAAAAGTGCCTAAACCCTAGGGTATCACCTTTTCTATGTTTCATAAAATTAAACAACCCTTTCATCTTTCTTATCATCAAGATGTTGGAGAATGATAATTGTGTGGTTATAAAATATGTTCTAAAATGTTAGTATAACACACCTTCATGGAATGCATTAATTAAAAGTAAATCCAAAGTAACATAAATGAAACTTCAACTATCCTTCTAATTCACTCCATGGTTCTCTAATCCCAAGGAATCCTCCAAATTATGTTCTCAAATCTTATTATTGTTGCACATTAACCTGCAAATATTGGCAACTCAAGATACGAGATGCTACAATGAATCTACATGCCTATGTTTTTTTGGATTTTCCAATATTTGATACAATGAAGATAAAAAGGATTCTACAATGAGATGATAATGAAATCTGAATGCTAAGATGGAGGATGATGATCTAATTCAATTGCTAAATGAAGGATGAAGTAAGCTAATCTATCCAAATGAAAATGCCTTTATAACACTAAAATGATCTAAAATGCAAAGCTAAGCTAAAGGCTCTCAAATTTCTCTCACAAATGCACTAAAATCCAAAAACATAAACTTATTAAACTCTTTCCTATTGAAATGTTGTAGAAAAGGTCTTATTTATAGATTTTCTAAGGCCCAAGGTGATGTGGCAACAATGAATGGTCGGGATTGTGATCCTGCGGCATCAATGGCAGAGCATCAAGAGGTTGGAGGGAATCAAGGAGATGGTTCCCTTTAACAAGGAAAATTGCCAAGTGTTCAAAGGAATCAAAGAGGGGAAGAAGCCGTGTGTCTTAGTTTGTTCCAAATTTGTTGAGGATATTTCATATTTTCTTATTTATAAAAATCCATTTTTATGAGACACAAGGTGAGGTGGAAGGTGAGGTGGAAGGTGAGTTGGAGGTGGTTAGAAGAAATTGTATCCATGTGCCTAAATTGAATTTAAAAATCCAATTTAAAAGAAGATGGGAAATTAGCAAAATACCAAATTAATTTATTTGTTCATTTTAACCAATTTTGGAAGAATATGCCAATTTGAATTTAAAAATTCAAATTTAATAGTAAGAGGGAAAATCAATCAAATAACAAATTGATTTAATTTGTCCATTAATTAATTTAGAAAGAAGGTGGAATTCAAAAAAGAAGAATTAGAATATGAACCTTATAAATAAATTTAACAATTTATTTATAAAAGTAGAGGAAATTAAGGATATTAATCAAATAGTAAATATTTAATTAATATGATGCTCCAGACCATTTTTGCATGCATACATTTTGCCCCTCTTTGAAGTGATGCGTGCAGCCGCATTGCTTCAAAGAATAAATTTTCCTGACCGTGATGGTAAAAATTTTGACATGCCTCAAACTCTGACTTTTTAGTGATGATGAAAGGATATGCCCCCTTGGGAGGTAAATCAGGGATGTTTGAATTTTTGATGATTTTTGAAAAAAAATTATGATTAAACTGATTTTGTAATGATATGATGATGACGATAGATCTTATAAGGATGACCTGATTTATCTCTCGAAAAATAGAAGAGTTTCGCTATACTGCTGATTAGTTGATAAAAAGGCCCCTTTGAAAAAGTAAATAAAATGCCACCATAATTACCCCTTAATTAACCTTTAAAAAGGTAAAAAGGGTAAAAGACAAGCTCATTTGCAACCTAAGCATTTTGAGAATTGAGAGCCCGCAGAGCAAAGATGGACAGAATTTCTCATCACACACACCGATTCGAGCGAGTTTGCTGTCACCAGCATCCGGCCATGTATGCACCTCTGGTACGTACCTCGAAAACCTCCTTCTGAATTTCAAAAATTTGATTTTCCCACTTAATTTTTTTTAAAAAATTTAGTGTTTTCACGTTTTAGCGCATAGGGAGCCTGTAATAGCGCATCCCATTAGGTTAGGCCCAAGATTAGATTAGCGCATCTAGAACCCGATCGAGCACATTAGGTCAATAGATTAGTGCATCTGGAAATTTGTGCATCCAAGGGATAGAGTCGCGCATCAAGTTAATGAAATGGCGCATCCGAAAAATGGTGCATCGAGACCCTGTTCTGGCGCATCGAATCCATCTTCTAGCACATACATGAAATAGCACATTGGGGCTCTATTTCGGTGCATCCAACAATTTTTCTAGCACACCTAGTAAATTAGCGCATTGAAACCCTATTTTAGCACATCCAACCAAATTTGATGATTTTTGATAATTTCTCCTAGATTTTGATGATTGATGATCATGTTAGCCGATGATAGGATGATGATCGTCCTCATGATAGGTGAGGAATGATGAATAGGATAGGTTGATTGATCGATTGATTGACCCAAATGATCTGATTGATGGTCATCCTCATGATAGGTGAGGAATGAGGATAGGCTGATTACAGTTGATCTCTCTCATGACGAATGAGAGTCGAGTGATAAGATAGGTTCTCCTCGAGATTTGATCAGAATTTCACGTGAGTTGATTTGATTAGATGATGTATTGATTGATAAGATGATTGAAATATTTGTTGACTTGATGCTTATTTTAAGATGGCTTAGGGAACCTTAAGGTTTGGAAGAGTTTTCCTGGGACATGGGATATGATCCCATAGTTGACTTCGACAGATATTTCCATTATAGACCAATGTGGTTTGACTTCAGTGATTGACATGCCCCAATATTGGATTAATCGAGGGCCATTCACAGCACTCATAGAGGGGTGGCATAGCGACCACAACACATTTCACCTATCGATGGGAGAGATGACGGTCACCCCAGAGGATGTATACCGTATACTGAGGATATCGGTTGTTGGTGATCTGGTTGTGTCTAATCACGAGGAGCAGGGAGGCACATATGCCATATGCCAGATCTTTCATGATGATCAGTTTTTGGGATATGAGATTGCATGGAAAAATTTGATTGCTACTGGGCAAGCGTTACCTTATGTTCTCATTGGTTTCATTGGAGGATTTCTCTGCTCGACTGTAGGTCGAAGGGCTTCTAAGTGGAATGGGGATAGATTCTTGACAGCATGATTGCCTACGGTACTAGTTATGCTTGGGGTTTGTGCATGCTAGCACACTTGTATCATGATCTTCACTGGGTTGTATATCTTCGGGTAGCAGTTTGTCAGCTAGTTACACACTTCTACAACTCTGGGCCTAGGAGAATATTTCTATTACATGGCCAGTGGGGGACAGGGTGCGGCCAACAGGGTGGCCATATGTTTTTGGATACACAGGGCCACTTGCCCAGCATAAGTTGGGCAAGTTAGAGTATTGACAATGTGTTTTTGGATGATCTCGACTCAATGATATGGTGGCCTTACTTGGACTGTGAGCCATGGGAAAAGGATGGTATAGAGTTACCTTATACTTTTTGCAACAGATATTTGATAGGTTAGACACCATATATTCTAGAGAGGTTCATGTTTGGTCTGCTGCATCGGCAGTATGGGTGTATCCAAGGGATGCCACGGGGAGTTGTGCATTACGCCCAGCGTAGACAGGACATACCTAAGTGGGGGCCAGCCATAGATTATGATACAACCTATGTAGAGTATTATGGATTACAACCGATATTTTGGGCATATCTTCCAGGGGTCATCAATGCTTAGATGATAGTAGACTATGCAGAGTATTTTCATACACATCCATTTCTGTGGATCTCTAATCCTGATGAGCGGACACCAATTTTGGAGGTGGGGAGGAGAGTAGGGCCAACCGTGCAACCCAGAGGGGGAGATGGAGGAGGTGATGATGGAGGGGATGGGAGAGGAGGGGGAGGTGATGATGGACGTGGTGATGGTGGTGGGGGAGGTGGTAGTGGAGGTGCACTAGACTTTGGGGTCATCCCTAAGAGGCAGAGGACTAGACGACCATTGATAGTGCAAATGCCTTCATAGAGACAACAGCCATAGATTATCGGGTTGCAGGGGTAGATTCAGGCATTATAGGCACGGGTCCAAACATTTCAGGGATAGCTTGCCTAGGCCCAGGCACAAATTCAGGCATAGGTTCTACCATAGGTTCAGGTCTAGGGGTACATGATACAGTTATAGGCCCAGGTAGCCACACTTACCATAGAGCGGGATGCTGCTAGGAGGCAGGTAGACCGGGTTGTGGTTGTGGTCGATAGGGTATAGACTGCTGCACAAGGTACAGGTACCCGAGATCTTGTGAGAGATATTTGAGAGTCTGCCAAGGAGGCGAAGTACTATAGAGGTAGGTACCATGAGGTTGTGCCACCAGGGTAGAGAGTGAACTATATGAGATCCAGATCTAGTCGCTCCCACTCCCACACTACCAACAAAGGGGTCACACAACCGCTTCCGCCAAGTGGACCTCCACTAGGGACAGGACCATCGAGGGTTGGGCCATCAGGGATAGGACAGAGACCGGCCACATCAAGTGGTAGTACCACAGGATCTCCTGGACATGGTTGATTTTTATGCTTGCACTCAAAGACTCGGCCTTGTGCCACATTTTTGATGTATCTCATTCTTAGACATATCATTGTACATTTGACATATTTTTATGAGATTATATGATATGCAGCGGCATTTTGATAATCCTATGTGTTGATTTTTTATTATGGATGGATGCATTTAATTTATTTTCTATATTATTATGCTATGTTTGATATGATTATGTTAAGGATGCATGTATGGATGGATGATGTATTTATTATGTTTATGAATGATGCATGTATGATATGGATGGTATGGATGCAAATGGTTTTATTATGGATGATTATATGTATGGACATGGATGGTTGGAAATGTGATACATGTAGATGTATGAATGTATGATTTCATGTTATTATGATGTTATGATGAAAATGAAATCTAATGCACTTTTCTATATTTTTGGTATTTTCTATGCAAATATGTGAAATTTGTCATGATTATGAATGCATGTGAGTTATGATGGTGAATGAATGTATATGATGTTATTATGGATGGTGAATGGATATGCAGATGTACTTTTTGATGTAACGATATGAATTATGAATGATGATGGGGTTATGCTTTATTTTTGGAAATTTTCATATGCAAATATTATAATGAATACATGAATGATTTATGATAGTGGATATGAAATGTCAATGCAAATGCATGGTTTTTTTCTTTTTTTGTTATGTCAAGTATACTCAATCTCTTAGAAAGAAATAACATCAACCTTGAGGATGATTAGCTTGGAAAATCTATAGTGCAAATGCAAACTAAAATGAAATGCAATCCTATCTATGCAATGTTGTCAATATTATGTGTTGTGCATATTATCATCATTGAGTGTTTGATTATGTTGATAGTTAGTACAAACATCGATGGTATAAAATAGACCATCATGACCTAAGTACAACTTCCATACAACTTTCGTTGAGATTTTCTAGTGCAAGATAACACAAGCATCTAGGTATAATTAGATTGAGATGACCTGAGCATCACTTGTGTAAACAGATAAGAGTGAATCATGTTCCTATACAAATTCAGAATGTCATCAATGATACCTTGTAGAACATGTCCCACAACAATTTGCATAGTAGTAAGGATTGAATCACAAGAAACAAACAAAGAAAATATCATTCTTGATCATAGTGCCTCTAGTTTATGACATCATCGAGGTACTCCTGAGAAATGATAACAACAATCAATGTAACATCAATTAATCTTTCATGTTAAAGTGATCCAACCCTGATTCAGAAGATGATCCTTCAGTGATGATTGATTTGATTTGGGTGTTTCAATTGGTTGATCAGGTGATGTTCTATGTTCAAGTTGATGGTGATGACAATTGTTGTGTTGATGTTGTGGTTTGTTGATTGCTTGCTTGTTGATTTTAAGCTTCAACGGTGATTTGCCCCTAGCAAAAAATTAGGATATTTTCCCCAAGTGAGAACAAACCAAATTTATTATGGATATGTACAATGACAACCAAGCCATGGTGAGACACGACCGTAGCAGCCTAATATGGATATGAAGATCATTGCAAGATAGGCATGAATGCTCGAGGGTAGAAAAAGTGAACGGTCAAGAGACGCTCAAATAGGCGGAGAAGCTGACTCATCACAAATAACGTCTGTTTACTAGGTTTTCACCACTTTCTTTTATTGCACTTTTTCAAATTTCATGATTTTTTTGTTGTTACCAAGACACGTGTTTGCCAGGTTTTCATCAAGGTAACGATTTTTTTTATTTTTCACTTTTTTTTGTATTTTCTCTTTTTTTGCTTTTTATGTTTTTCTCGAGACTTTTTCTGCTTTTTAGGATTTTTTTCAATACTTTTCTGCTTTTCAAGATTTTTTTCAAGACTTTTTTTTCTTTTTAGGATTTTTTCAGGACTTTTTCTATTTTTTAGGATTTTTTCAAGACTTTAAGACATGCAATGGATGCATCATGTGAAGAAATTTTTCAGGTAAAGACTATTCATTGGTTCTTCAAACAGATCCCCCTCGAGTGTAGATAACTGATATGCCCCCGATCCAAAGACTGATATCACAACAAAAGGACCTAGCTAGTTAGGTTCAAATTTTCTCTTCTTTTCGTGATCTTGTTGATTACAGGGATTTTCTTTCAAAACCAAATCTCCCACTTGAAATGTCCTAGGCTTGACTTGATGATTGTAACTTATGGACATTCTCTGCTGATAGACTTTCAAGTGATTCACTGTTAGTTGACGATGTTCATCTAACAACTCAAGCTCCTACAGTCTAGACACATGGTAATCTTCATCTGAGATTAGGCCTTTCAAGGACACATAGAGTGATGGTATCTCAACTTCAATTGGAAAAATAGCTTCAGATCCATAGATAAGGGCATATGGTGTGGATCTTGTGGGTTTTCAAATGCTTGTACGATAGGCCCACAAAGCAGGGTTTAATTGAACATGTCAGTCACGTCCAACATCATTGACAATTTTCTTTACGATTTTCAGGATTATTTTGTTTGAGGCCTTAGCTTGAGCATTCCCTTGAGGGTAGCAAGGTGTAGAAAACCAATGTTCTCACAGAGTTCTTGCATGTCCTGATCTTTGAAAGGTCCACCATTGTCTGTGATAATGGACTGAGGAATATCATATCTCCAAATGATGTAGTTCAGTATGAACGAAGAGATCTGCTTTCCCATGATGGTGATTAAAGGCACTACTTCAACCCATTTTTTGAAACTTCTCACAGAGTTCTTGCGCGTCCTGATTTTTGAAAGGTCCACCATTGTCTGTGATAATGGACTGAGGAATACCATATCTGCAAATGATGTAGTTCAGTATGAACAAAGAGATCTGCTTTCCCATGATGGTGATTAAAGGCACTACTTCAACCCATTTTTTGAAATATTATGTGGTTGTGATAATGAACTTGTGTCCATTTGATGAAGATGGGTGAATTTTTCCCACAAGATCCAACCCCCATTGACAAAACAGCCATGTTGATGCGAAGGGCTGTAATTCTTGTGTCGGTGCATGGATAAGATTACCATGGATCTGGCATTTTCGAAATGTATTGACAAATTGAAAGTCTTCTCTCTCCATGGTCTACCAGTAATATCCCAGACGGAGGAGTTTCTTGGCGAGGGTTAGACCACTTGAATGAGTTTTGCAAATACCTTCATGGACATCACGTAAAACTATTTCAGACTCATTGCTTTCTAGACATCGTAAAAGAGTCCCATCAAGACCTCGACGATAAAGTACATCCACTATTAGGGTATGTCGGGTAGATTGGCGAATGAAATTTTATTTTTGATTGCAGGAAAGATCAGGAGGGAGGATATTATCTTTTAGGTAAGCGTAGATCTCTCCATAGATGGAGGTATTGGCCTTGTCAAGGAGGAAAATAAGTTGTGACTCTGATTCATCATAAGCGGGGGTAAATAGTTACTCCACCATGAACTCGTAGCGGCCACATTTTTTCTGGAATCTATAGCAATGAAGCAATAGTAGCCATAGCATCGACAACCTTGTTGTCAATCCTTGGAATCTGACCAAATTTGATGTCAAAAAAATACTTCTTGAAGTCATCAATCATTCTCTTGTAAGGCATTAGCTTGACGTCTTTGGTTTGATAATCATTGTTGACCTAGTTGATGACTAGTTGTAAACCCCCATAAACCTAGAGCTCTGTAATTTTCCATTCCATAGCTATCTTGATCCCTATAATGAGTGCTTCATATTCAGCTATATTGTTGGTGCAAGGAAACATCAAGCGATAAGATCTTGGAATGGTATTCCCTATGGGAGTGATGAATAAAATTTCGGCTCCTGATCCATGCTGAGTGAAAGAACCATCAAAATATAAAACCCATTATTTTGTTGTTACTGTCAGGACGTCTGCATTTGGAAATTCAATATGGAGTGGATGATCGTCGTGAAGTTGTACCTCAGCTAGTTGATCAGCAATGGCTTGCCCTTTAATTTCTTTTTTGTCAACATATTGTATGTCAAATTCACTGAGTATCATCACCCATTTGGCCAACCTTCCTGTCAAGTTTTCTTTTCTTAAGAGATACTTTAGTGGATCAATCTTGGCTATGAGCTTTACTATATGAGTTAACATATAGTGTCACAATTCTTGGGTAGAAAACACTACAGCTAGACAAGCCTTCTCAATGGAGGTGTAATTGATCTCATATCCATTCAAGTTTCTGTTGATATAGTAGATTTCTCTTTCCTTCCCCGTTGAATCTTCTTGTTCCAACAAGGCTCCCAATGATCGGTTTGTAGTGGCAATGTACAATAGAAGAGGCTCCCCTTCTGTTGGAGGTGCTAGAACTAGTGGACTCATCAGGTATTGTTTTAGTTGGTTGAAATTTGTTTCACATTTCTCATCCCATCAGAAAGAAACATTCTTGTGTAACAGATGAGTAAAAGGATGGGTTTTGTCAACCAATTGCGAGATAAATCTCCTGATTGATTGGAATCTACCTTGGAGGGATCTTAACTGACTGATTTTTTTGATGGAGGCATCTCCATGATGGCTTTCACTTTCACAGGATCTACCTCAATTCCTTTCTCTAACACTATGTAACCAAGTAGTTTTGCTGATGTTACCCCAAATACACATTTCTTTGGGTTGAGGCAAACATTAAACTTCTTCAGGTGAGTGAATAGTTTGTCTAATATCTCTAGATGTCCTTCTCTAGTGTGGTATTTTTCCAACAAGTCATCCACATAGTCTTCCATGAAAGTATGCATTATGTGATGTAAAATAGTTGAAATAGCTCTTTGGTATGTGGCCCCTACATTCTTCAACCCAAAGGGCATGGCATTCCAACAAAAATTTCCCCATGGGCAAGTGAAGGTTGTCTTATCTTGATCTTCAAGAGCTATCTTGATTTGATTATACCCAGAAAAGTCATCCATTAGTGATAACATGCCATGTCTCGATGTCAAGTCCACAATGATGTCTATATTAGGCAAGGGAACGTAATCTTTCGGGCAAGCCTTGTTGAGATCCCTAAAGTTGGTGCAAATTCTTATGCTGCCATCAGGTTTCAAAATAGGCACTATATTTGATATCCACTCTGCATAGTCAATGGGTCTGATGAATCCGAAATCCAACAACTTCCTTAGTTTAGCCTTCACCAATAAGGCGATGTGCGGATGCATTTTTCTCAACTTCTGTTTAATTGGTTTGATTCCTGCAGGGAGAGATAAATGGTGCATTATGAGGTTTGGATCTATTCCTAGCATATTTTCATATGACTAGGCGAAGTTGATTTGTCTCTCTTCAAAGAACTTGATGAAGTTAGGCTTTTCCATTTCTATCAATGATTCTGCCAGATGAAGAGTTCTTACTGTTTCTGCACTGCCGACGTTGATAGACTGTGTTGGTTCAATCAGAACTCTCGATCTCTCCTAGAAATGCTCAGGGAGAGTGTCAAATTTCCCATCCTTTGGTGCCTCAAAGAGGTTTTCACCAACGGATGTACTCTTTATTTTTACTATTTCTAGATCTGATACTGCCATGGAATGGTTTTCACCATCTTATTTTACAACTGGAAAACTTGACACTCCTATTGTGAAGCTTCACTATGATGTTCAATGGTGGAGACTGTTTCGGGATTAACAGCATAGAGGAAGTTTATGATGGCCTCATCGTTTGAAAAGGTGGGGATATTGATAGGTTCAGTTTGGTCCCAATCTATTAGCTTAGGATGCAATAATGGTAGTGTGTCATCGGATGGGTTCGGGTTGAATGTCATAAGTGTCCTAATAGTAGTATTGTAGTCAAATAAGACTAGAGGCAAGTTGAGGTCTATAATGTCACTCTCTTCCAAGGGGTCCATCTCACTATGATTCTGGTTATCCTCACTCGAGCCATCGATATTGTGCAATTCTAATTCAAGTGGTCCAATTACTGAGCCTTGTCCCTCCTCAAGCATGGGAGTATACTTATGGATTACATCAACATTCTTTTCATGACATGATTCTTCTGAAAATGAATCACACTTGTATCTATTTGAATCAAACTCATATTGGTTACTAGCTTGAAGTTGTAGGATCCATTCAACAACCTTCTACTTCAGGTCTTCTTTTGTTTCTTCATTTTCTTTGTATCCTAACCCTATTTTTTCTTTGGGATTGGTTATAACGGGTTGAATAGGTTCTATGATACCCTCTTTTCTTTTTCCGATAGGTCCCTGCCATCATAGCCCATCTTCTCTAGGATCGAGAATCCTTTTCCATACTAAGTAGTTTGGAAATTTTACATTGTTGCTTGGGACTCAGCTTCATCTTTGTAGAGCCAATTCAAAACATCTTTGTCTTCAGATTCCTCCTCTTGAGTGCTTTATTTTATGAACCGGCCATCAAAAAGGGTGAGTGGTTGGGAGGATGATGAGGTTGATGGTTAACCATAGGATTTTGGTGACATCAATTATGAGAGGAAGAGGGATTGTTCAATGGAATATCCACCGATACCTTTGTCTTTGATTTGGAATATTTCTTCAAATTGCTTAGCTAGGGTATTGAGCTAGGCTTCAGAATTGGTGGATGCAGAAGTGCTAGACTCCTCATTTTTCTCTAATGATGAACTAGATTGACTTCCTTCATGGGAGGATGTGACTAAAGGATTAGCTT
The DNA here is from genome assembly GCA_007115665.2 of Sequoiadendron giganteum. Classification (NCBI taxonomy): domain Eukaryota; kingdom Viridiplantae; phylum Streptophyta; class Pinopsida; order Cupressales; family Cupressaceae; genus Sequoiadendron; species Sequoiadendron giganteum. The sequence goes on from VCHN02000014.1 coordinate 23,586,272, forward strand.
GACTAGAATTGTTAGAGATATTAGGAGTAGAATTAGGAGCTTCATGATTATGAGGCACAAATACATCCTCGACAACCTTGAGGGCATTGCATTGTAGCGGGATATTTGAATCAGTAGGAATAGTGATTTCTTGGCCATTACAAGGAAACTTCAAGCATTGATGGTATGTTGAGGTTATAGCCTGCATTTCATGGATCCATGGGTGACCTAAGAGTGTTATATGTTAAATCCTTATCCAAAACTTGGCAAACCACATTCTTCAGAATTGGCCTCACCTGAATGGGCAATATAATCAAACCTTTTGAAGCTCTCTTTTCATCATCATATGCTTTGATTGTGATCTTCTTTATTGGATCTATTGCATTTTTAGAGAACCTTAGTGCCTGGACAAGTTTTAAAGTACAGATATTAAGTCTAGCTCCTCTGTCTATAAGGACATGTTTGCACGGCTTTTATGGATGAGAACCTCAATATGGAGAGATACATTATGCGGATGGGTGGGGGATATATCATCATTTTCTAAAAAGGACAAGTAGTGAGGCACAACTAGGTGTCCCACCATACCTTGGAAAGCAAAAACTTCCAGATTATTCGGCACTATCATGTTGACTAGGGCTCTTTCCAGAATCTCCTTGTGAGCAGGAGAAATTTTTAGGAGCTCCAATATTGATATTTGTGCAAGAATCTTCTAGAGCTAATCGATAATGTATTGACTATATGTAGTATAAAATGGTTTGGAAGTGTTTCCCTTTAGAACATATTTGGTTTGAGCCCTTGTGGTCATGTTTACAGGCACACTATCTTGTCTTCCATTGATTTTGATGACATTTACATGATTATCTGTTGCAACAGTGGCTAGTTGGATATCAAGGACTTGATTAGAAAGGATGTTGGTGTTATTTATTGGATGATTGGTTGCAATAGGATTTGGTGTGTTATTGATGTCATTTGTGTGTTTTTCAATGGTAGAGATATGAAGAATGGTGGTATCATGAACATAGTTCACATTTTTTCCTTTATCATTGTTGTTAGAAGATTCTCCTTTGTCATAGTTTGGCAAAGGATTTTTTAACACACCATGGTCAGTGTTTGTTTGAGGTTCCTTGATTCTTATGACTTTATTTTCAATTAGATCATGTATCTTATGTTTCAGTTACATGCAACTGTTGGTGAGGTGACCTTTACATCAATAAAACTCACAATAATGGGCATCATTCCACCAAGACAATTTCACTTTAGGTTCAAAGCCTCGAGTATCAGGTGAAGTGATGAGATTTTTCACAATAAACTTTCCCTCCAAGAGGATTCATCTGATTGACCGAGAGGTGTAAACTTCCAACGATTGTTTGATGTATGATAAGGTAAACTATTGGATGATGATGTTTGATTATTTTGATTATTCCTTGGATTAGCATCTTGATTGTTGGTTTGGTTAGCAGTTTGGGTGGTCTTTTGGTTGGAATTCGAGGGATTTCCTAACAAATTAAAGACTGGTTTAGCATCGATTGAGGTATTATTACCAGTATTTTTATACTTCTACCAAAGCTTTGTTTTATCATTATTAGAGGAATTGGATGAATTATTCTCATTATAGATTTTTAAAATTCCTCATTTTACCAAGGCCTCTTCAATCTTTATCCCATTTTCAATCAACTTTTCAAAAGTGGGAGGACTGTGTAATTCCAACCTGTAGCTCATGTCATCATTCAGGTTATCAATGAATACCTCTATCTTTTCTTTCTTGAGAATAGGTCAGGGATATCTCATGAATAGTCTTCTCCACCTTTGAAGGAATATCAAGAATGATTCCCCTTTCTTTTGTTTTATATTACAAATATCCTTCAGCGTGATCTCGTACTGGATATTATACAATTATTGGGTAATAAACTTGTTTACCAATTCCTCGAAAGATTTTACCCTGGATGGTAATTGTGAGAACCACTGCATACATTGTCCTCCCAAACTACATGGAAATAATCTCATCAGATATGTGTCCTCATGGGTAAATTCAAGGCACATAGTTTGGAATTCCCTTACGTGATCAATTGGATCGGTTTTCCCATTGTATTTATCAAATTCAGGAAATTCGTAATGTTTAGGGAATGGTATCATGTTGATGCTTGGATCAAAAGGAAAGTGACATCTATCCTATATTGAATATCTTTTGGTAGTCCTCGTTTTCATATTCTTCATATGTTGTTGGAGGATTTGGATTTGTTGTTTCAGGGTGTCCACAGGATCATTGGTTTTTGTTTCACTTCTGGTTTCAATTTGTTTTTCCGGTTATGTTTTCTTAGGAGTCCCTTGCAGTTTTGTGACATCAAAATCATTTGGTAACTTGATTCCTTTGTTTACCAACATCATCAAGTTTTTTCCCCATCCTTTTCAAAAACTCTTTCCAGGAATTTGTGGAAACCCAAATCTTGTTGGGCTTGTTGGAAATCTTCTTCATTTATCTCCTCAGTTTCAGTCAAATTGAGATTATGGAAGGGGTTTACTTCTGGTTTAGCCATGGTATCTCAAGTTTCAATTTCTTTTTCTCAAAGTTTTAGCTTTTGGGATCTTGTTTGGATGGGAATACAAGTGATTATAATGTTCTAAATATTTGACCAAAGTTCTGGGGAGTGCCAAAGGGGTTGATTTAAAAATTTGATTAAGCAAGCTTTATTTCAGGATAAAGGATGATGAATCCTAATGAAGGATGATAAATCCTGATGGTGAAATATAGCAGCTAAATTAGAAATTTGATGCAATGAGGAAGGAACTTTTAGATGTTTGATCAAAAATTAGATAAAGGATTTTCACTTGGAAATGCGGGTTTCAACAAGATTAAGATTTATTGCAAAAATTTGTTGGGACGATTGGAATATTGGATGGCTAGTTGAGGAATATGAGAATGAAGAATGGGCTAACTCTGATTATGCCTTTGGGATAGAGCTCTTCATTGATAATAAGCTTGTGAGGCTAAAGGTTCTAAATTAAAAAAATTAGTATATCCTCTATCAAAGTCATGATATTGATGGATGAAGGTTCAATAATCAAGGAAAATTTTCCTACTTTGATACAAGAAACATCTCTTTTTCAAAAGTCTCTTAAAGCTAAGGTGTTTCTTTGGTTTCTTGAAAAATTTGGTTGATTTCCAATCCCTCAACATAAACCTTATGATGATGAGAAGATGTTGTTTGAGAGGGAAAATTCAAACTGGATGTTATTTGGCAGGAAGGAGGTCAAATTCAGGTTTTTGTTTGAAAAATCACTAGATGCATTGAAACAGGGTATGGATGCACCAAAACTCAGATGCGCTACAGAATGGTTCACATGCATTGTAGAAAGTTTTGGATGTGCTAGAACAGGATATGGATGTGCTGAAGAATGGTATAAATGTGTTGAAATAGGGTATGGATGCGCCGCAAGAGAATATGTTGATAATATGTAAGTGGCATGCACTGAAATAGCAAATGAATGTGTCAAGGAATGGTATGAATGCGCTTAAATAGGCACCAGATGCGTCGAAACTGGAAAGTGTTTTCTGGTTCTCTACAATTTGATAGAATTTTCTAATTTTTGATAGTGAGATCGGATAGTTTGAGTTGAATTTTCTTTTGAATCAATGATTGGATATGTTTGTGTGATGTGTGTTTAAATTTTTTTTCAAAAACACATTGGTAAACATATCAAACAAGCACATTTCCTAGGTTGTGTAAGACTGTATTCTTTTGGATCCCACACGGATTTTACTCCAACCATATATTCTTAGCGAATGAATTCAAAAGATTGGTTGCACGGGATCCCCCTTACAGTGCACTCACTTGTCAAGCCAACCAATCTTTCAACTACCATGAATCTCCCATGGAAATTTGATCATTTCTACTAAAAATTGTGAAGATGTGGGTGCCTTCACAACAACCGTTGCTACACCAAAGAATAGATAGGGTAATTTTTGGAAAACTACAACAAAGGGGTTTTAGTAAGAAATTTGTGTTCATGGGGCACCACCCATGCAAAAAGAAACCATTGTTTTCCTTCTTGTTAGAGTGGTGATTGTGATACTCAAACTTTCCTTGAGCTCCCACATTTATATCTTGATTGGAAGTAGCTCGGCTTAGAGTGTGTTATCGGCTGGGTCATTCCCTCCTTTCGAAGCGGGGAGGTAGGCCCTCTAAGGTTAAAAATAAAAAGAAATTGAATGGGTCTAGTTTTTTGATCACCTAGTTAAGGGGAGAGTGTACTCACCTACCATTCCAAGCATAATAGACATGGCTATAAATTTAACCTTTCCTAGTTATGCTAGATTCCTAGTTTTAAAAATCCAAGGAAACTGACAACTAAATCTACCCCTGTAGACCACCATTAGTAGTTTTATTTCATTTTTCTTTGACATCGATCTTTTTAGGTGCTTCAGCAAAGTCTTTGACAAAGGAGAAGGTACCTACAAACCAGAAAACAAAGAATTAATTTCAGAAATCTAGAAAAATGATAGTAAAAACCGAATGCGCCATTATAGAGACTGAATGCACTAAAACACAGACCGAATGTGCCAAAATACTAAATGCGCCGCGAGAAAGACTAAACACGCTAAAAGATACACCTAATGCACTGAAACTGGAAAAGCAACAGAATTAAATTTAAACTCCCTAATGTGTCGAGACAGAGTTTGGATGTGCTATAGGAAATTCCAAATGCACTGGAATAGGAGTCAGATGCACTTCAAGAATAGCCTAATGTACCGAACCAGGAAAGCAAATGCATCGAAACAGGAGCTAGATGCGGTACAGAAGAATTTGTATGCATCGTTTCAGATGTTTTCATGGAACTTGCAAAATAAAACTTGACAAAAAATGGATTAAATCTGGGGTTGGGCCCCACAGTGGGCACCAATTTATGTGTGGTTATAAAATATGTCCTAAAATGTTAGTATAACACACCTTCATGGAATGCATTACTTGAAATGAAATCCAAAGTAACTTAAATGAAACTACATTTATCCTTCTAATTCACTCCATGGTTCTCTAATCCCAAGGAATCCTCTAAATTATGCTCTCAGATCTTATTATTATTGCACATTAACCTGCAAAGATTGACAACTCAAGATACGAGATGCTACAATGAATCTACATGCCTATGTTTTTTTGGATTTTCCAATATTTAATGCAATTAAGATAAAAAGGATTCTACAATGAGATGATAATTAAATCTAAATGCTAAGATGGAGGATGATGATCTAATGCAATTTCTTAATGAAGGATGAAGTAAGCTAATCTATCCAAATGAAAATTCCATTATAACACTAAAATGATCTAAAATGAAAAGCTAAGCTAAAGGCTCTCAAATTTATCTCACAAATGCACTAAAATTCAGTAGCATAAACTTATTAAACTCTTTCTTATTGAAATTTTGTATCGAAGGTCTTATTTATATATTTTCTAAGGCCCAAGGTGATGTGGCAGCACAAATGGTCAAGATTGTGATCCTGCAGCATCAATGACAGAGCATTCGGAGGTTGGAGGGAATCAGGGAGATGGTTCCCTTTAACAAGGAAAATTGCCAAGTGTTGAAAGAAATCACAGAGGGGAAGAAGTCATGTGTCTTAGTTTGTTCCAAATTTGTTGAGGATATTTCATATTTTCTTATTTATAAAAATCCATTTTTATGACACACAAGGTGAGGTGGCAGGTGAGTTGGAGGTGGTTAGAAGAAGTTGTAGCCATGTGCCTAAATTGAATTTAAAAATCCAATTTAAAAGAAGATGGGAAATTAGCAAAATACCAAATTAATTTATTTGTGCATTTTAACCAATTTTGGAAGAATATGCCAATTTGAATTTTAAAATTTAAATTTAATAGAAAGAGGGAAAATCAATTAAATAAAAAATTGATTTAATTTGTCCATTAATTAATTTAGAAAGAAGGTGAAATTTGAAAAAGAAGAATTAGAATATGAACCTTATAAATAAATTTAACAATTTATTTATAAAAGTAGAGGAAATTAAGGATATTAATCAAATAGTAAATATGTAATTAATATGATGCTCCGGACCATTTTTGCATGCATACAATGATAACAAACAAATGTTAGTTAAATCAATTCCAATTATCACCATGTGGGGAATTTTTTTATCAAAATTCCCGATTTTCTCATATATTAGAGTTGGAGGATTTACTAGTTCTCCATATTGACTTCCAAGATATATTATTTATAAATCTATCTTATTAGAGCTATGCAAATAGCTTCTCAATGTTTAAATTTTTTTATCTAGTAAGAATAAAATAGGTATCTAGTTCCCATTGGTATTCAAATATTATACTTTCCAAACCAATACAAGTGCACGAAGTGCTAAAATAGCAATGATTAAAATATCAAAACATCCCTTTGAAAGGAGAATGACATATGGGCATATAAGTCTCATAAAATACAAGCAGGGGTAACTTACACATATAAGTTGATTCTTAAATATTTTTAGGCTAAATGTGATGATGACCATGAGATTTGGAGGGATTACTATAGACACAACTTTTCAGATTCAAAATTTTGGAGTTACAAATGTGCTAGAAGAACTATCAAATGGTGACAAAGTGTTGGATCTCTCATATGAGGATCAAAAAATATTTGATATGCCAATCACTAAATTCGATTGGTTTGTTGTTATATTTAAATCAAAATAGGACATAACTCATATTGTAGTCAACAGAATCCTATCATTGTGGAGGATAAAGTTGAAATAACCAACAGAGAAAAATAAATATTCACTAAAGAAGAGGAAGAAAAATGATTTAAGGTTTCTTCTAATAAAATAAATATTCCTCCACTTCTATGGTTCCAAGTGTACAAGTAGCTATTGAAAAATAGTAAATGTTGAGGATCCAATACATGACCCATCCTAATATGATGAGAAGTTGGTAAAGACAAAAATATTAAGATTCATTTCAAATTCTTTAGTGGTACTCAAGAAGTTAAGGCCACACAAATTCAATTTTTCTCCCCTTCATGTCCTTGTAAGGCTCCACCTCCTCATAAGAGAACCCTTTCTCCTAAGTAATAACCTACTTCCACTCCTCCCAACAATCCCTTATTTGTACATAAAATTCACTTTCCTTAGGATCTTCCTTCTTTGCCTCCATCTCCAACAAAACAACCACCTTCTCCTTGGAAGACCACATCTCCTCAAGTAGCCTCTCCTCCTCAAAGGTATCCTTCACCTCCAAATACCTCCCTATATTTTTGTAAAGGAAGAGTTCACAAGTGCAACAATCTAACCAGAAATACCAAAAACCTTCCACAACAAAAATACAATAGAAAGAATTGATATATTACTAGAAAATAATTATTACAATACAATAAGATGATCTTTATATATAGTCAAGGATAAAATCCTAGATGAAATCTTGGGATAAACCAATATCATAACAAGTGTCTGAATCATATAACCATAGATACAAAAAGTAAATTACCTAACTAATATTAAGTAACCAAATGTGAATAGGTCCTAACTTTAAAAATGGTTGGATAATTTACATTATTCACACAAACCTCCTCTTAAGTTTAACTTAAGGAGGTAAAAAATAATGCATAAAAAATATGGATCCCTATAACAAGGCCTAATTAGGTACCTATGTACAATATATCCTCACAGTTAGAGAAAATAAGAAATATTATGTGAAAAACTCATCTCCAAAAGAAAGAAAAATGCAAAGAAAACATGGAAAAGTGAAGGAGGTCTCAATATGACCCCCTAAGGAATAATTTTATCATGAGATAGAATATATTTCCCATCCATAGGTTTCAAAACCTTATAAGGACTAAGAATCCTCTAAAATGTATCCTAGAAAGAGAAGGAATATCAATATGACCATGAATAATTCCAGTTAAGCACAAAAAAGCTACAAACAACTACAAAAAAACTACTATAGTGCTAAAACTGATGATCATCCTATTGAATCATGATAATCTTGGGATTAAAGAGAAATAATTCTTCATGAGTGGACCCAAAAACACTACTTGAATAATACACATATGGAATGTGAGATAATAATCAAATAGTAAAAAATAAAGATGGTGCATCAATATACACAAGTGACCCCAATGACACTATTCAACCAATGAAGAGATGGAAAATAATGAAACTATTTGATAGTTTAAAATACAAGTTACAATAGTCTCAAGAGCTAGTAAATTGAGGATTGGAGGTCATCTCCATAAATAAGAATGTAAGAGTGTATATATGGTACATGTGTTTCAACTCACCAAAATGCATGAGTAACCAATAATTACATTTGCTAATATATAGGAACAAATACTAGAGACATAGCATACTCAAAAGTGAAACTAGGGAAGCTTTGACACCAACATTATGATACCCCCATAACACTAACAAGGGGAGAGGCATGATATCTCTACTAAAATTGTACATGTCACAATGTAGTGCAAGAAGGTGAAGAAGTAATATCAAAAGATGTAAAAGATAGTACTTGCAACTAAAATAGGGTCTCTCTCATAGATATTTCTATTTAAAATGTGTAAAAACAAGGCACACTCACATGAAGGTAGACAAGGATGTGGTTAAAAATAACAAGGTGCACACAATGAACCTCCCGTGAAACTTTATTAAATAGTGTGAGTATAATAATGCAAAAAAATGATGTGAAAGATCCCTAAAATAAAAGTATAATATGTGGTACTTTATTTCAATGTTTTTATAAACCAAAAATTGTATTAAAATAGATGCTTACAATGTCTTAAAATAGTCAAATTCTAAAAGCTATATTTTTTCTAAAATATGAGAGAAAACATAAAAAACCATTACAAAGTAGGTAAAAAATATACACTTTTTAAAAATTAGATAACAAAGGAGTCCATATGTAAAATTTAAGTCCCTTCAAATTTCCCACAATAAGAACTATATAGCAAGATCATTGAAAAAAAAAAGCTTTGAAAAATAGAAGTCCAAACTATAACTTTCCTATAGCTTCATGAAAAGCATGAAAGTCTACCCCTTTTTAAACAAATTCTCCAAAAAAAAATCTCATATGATTAAAAAATAAGGATTTGAAGTTTTAGAAAAGAATTGAAACTTTCAACCATGAAGGGGTCATAAAAATTAAAGTCGTCTACTAGTTTCATCATGATGTCACCACCAAATTTGGTATAATTGCCACAAAATTTGAAGGTCTACTAAGTGTAGTTGTCACTAGTCAAAGTAAGACCTATTCTAAACATATTTTTGGTAGATAAAATTCGAGGAGCCACTAGAATAGTATAATCACCAAAAATAATTACTAATATTGGTATGTATGAATGGCCTTGAGTTGGTTTACAATGTGTTTACTTTTAAAAATATTAAAAAAATTAGCAAGGGGTTTTGAACTCCCTTTCCACCCCTATGTAAGGGGTGGGATCCAAGGGGCCACCACCCCTACCATCGTTGAGTTCATGGATATGGGGTATTATCCCCAACCCACAACAATAATATATGGCATGGGACCTGTTGATGGTTAAAATGACACAAACAACATTAAAACAGAATATTTCTACTCTATTTCTCCTAAAAGAGGAAGACAACATGTAGTAGCCTAACTCCCAAGGTCCTGGTAATTGGTTCTCAACTGTCTGATGTCACTCAATTGGTTCATGCAACTGTAATATTCAAGGGGCCTGTGCTGGTAACAAAGGATTCAAGCTATGACTCTTTATCGAAATAGTTCCTGTAAATCAATGGGTTTTAAATAAAAGAAAAAGATAGACCAAAGGGGTAAACCAGTAAATATGAACTGAATTTATCTAGTATCTGGACATATACCTTCGACGATGAATGTTTCCTAACAAATCATAAAAACCATAAGATGATACAGTCTGTAGCATAATCTATACCACTGCATACATTTTAGGTGCTTAATTAACTTCACAATTACTCTTCACAAATATTTCAAGGATTTTCAAAACAACACACATTCATTCATCATCAAAATTATAGATCAACAGACTTTTAATAACTTCAACTCAATGACAATCTAATAAGATGATCTTTAAATCTGATTCCTTCAAATGACTTTCATCATTCAAGAAACTCTTATGTTCAGCACAATCACTGCATATAGATAGATCATAACTTTATCAGCCTTATCAAACAAATAATTTAATTCCAAACACCATCTTTCGAGTAAACGTGTAATTCTATTAACTGTAAAATATTTAAGTACAATGTATCTCTACAAAAACTCTATAAAATTCTATCTCTTAGCATTAGGCAAGCCAATCCAATTCTCAATTAGCCGACCCTTACAATGTGATACTCATCTGGTATTTATAAATATACAAAAGAAGTTCAAACTTCACTTGTATTTTAGGCTTTCCACCTTTTTAGGAACAATCAACTTTCTTGGAAACTCAGATCAACTTTGATCTTGAGTCCTTACATTATACATTTAGTTTGATCTAAAAATAGAAGATAGAAATAAAAGAAAAGAAGTCATGCGCCCTCAAGACTGTCAATGTTGCATGCATGCAACATGCAAAGAAGAAGAACATCATGCATGCAAGATTTTTATGCATGTGAAGTTGGATCCGCCATGAACTCATCATAACTGGTGAAGACTTGTTGTAGCATATCCATATCTAGCCCATCAATCCAGTCATCTTCAAATTTGATGCGATCCAACTCAACTACAGCAAACTCTTTCATACTTTTAACCTTGATCAATTCTCTCCCTGCAGCTTTTATTTCTTCTTTGACTTCTACAAGCCGATCTATCACCAAGTCTCCTCCATCATCTTTCTCCTGCAAGAAAACCTCTAATTATATCTTTAGATATCATCATAAAACATGCTTTTAAAACATACCTGTTACACATACATCAGAGTCGGAACCAGACAGAAGCTCAAAACAATCTCTTTTACAAAACTGGCGGACTCGGAGCAAAAACTGATATAGAAACTTCACCTAATAACAAACGGGCTCAGAGTCGGAGTCGAGGAGGTTATCGGAACCGGGATCGGAACAAAAAACAGATTCGGTTTTCTTCGAATTTTCTTTTTTTTCATATTCTATTTCCATTCCGCCTTCGCCTCTGATTTGGTCATTGTTACTTTGCAGAAAGACTTTCCCATTATACGCGGAGCCGAAAACGGGATGAGAATGGAATCGATAACTTTTGCAAACAAAATTCTTAAGTTCAAGATCATTTCCGATCCCGCCTCCACCAATGTTATCATATATTTCAAGGAAACCTTTTAAAACTCGGAATCGAAAACGGGATAGAAATGGAATTGATGACTTTTGTAAAACAAAACTCTTAGGTCCATAATCCATTCCAATCCCACCTCCGCCTATGTTAATCATGACATCATCAAATACTTTATTCATTTTCAACACAATTTCATGATTACAACCTAGGTCGCTATAAAATGGAAAGGAGCCTTAAAAACACTACACTCATATGACCGTGGGGAACAATTGCACTTTAGGATATCATCATTTTTTTTTAATCATTTAAAGTAATTGCAGAGACCAATGAAACCCTAATCTAACAAACCCGATAAAAACTAGGGCATAGGTTTAAACCCCGCCATTCTACCAGATGACGAGACCCTAATTTAAACAATAAATCTAATCTACCCTAACTCACTGTAAAATCTCTAATCTACCTCATTGTAGATTCCTAATTTAACAAACACCATTAAAGACCTTTAATCTAATCTAATCTACTACAAACCAAAAACAAACATGATGCAATCACGATTAAGACGTGAAAGTGACGGTGCCCTAAAAATAGAAAGAAACGACACGATAAAACAAGAAAACAAAGATTTAAAGTAAAACAAACCAGACAAAACAAAAACCTGCTCATTCAATCACATCGATGATCATAGAATTGCTTTAGAACACAATGATTGAACACACGAGCAGATATAAAGCAAAACACAATGAACACAACTGCAAATAAACAACGAACAACACAAATAAAAGACCTACCTCAAACGCAAACAAACCCAAGCTAACTTTTTGAATCGATTCGCACACAATATCCCTTCTCTATCTTGATCAATTTGCTCAAACGAACTCTGCTATTGCTCCTCGCACTCTTAGACTTGTAATAATAACAATAATGATTGGCTTTAACCCTTAATAAAGGTAAATATGTGAATTTCTACCTACACCGGCAACCACCATTAATGCATTAAAACGTAGTAAAGGAAGAGTCGGAACTGTAAGAGAACTAACACTGGTCTGCAGTGCAACTTTCGTCAAAAAGTAAATGACAAAAAGGCGGGGGTGGAACTAAAATGGAAACGGAATCTCAAATTCATAAAATTCCCAAACTCAATTCCCATTCCGGTTTCGGTTTCGCAAACTAAAAACAAAACAAAAGAAAATACAAAAATTTAAATAAAAGACCAACCTAATAAAACAAAACACAAAAATCGAGACAAAACAAACAACAACAAAAAAAAAAGTAGCGGAGGCGGGATCGGAATCGATCTTGATTTTGCAAATTTTGATAACAACCATCCCAATTCCCACTCCAGCTCCGTTTCCGCTAAAGACTAAAAACCAAGGCAAAGAAAAGATTGTCGGGATAGAACCAAAAACAAGCCTCAAAAGAACTTTCAGAACCCGATTCGGCTCCAGTTCCGATTCTGACAGAGAAACCAAAGAAAAACAAAATATTGGCAAAACTAGACTCCAAACTTTGTTTCAAAAACAACTAAGTACAAAAATAGCAAAGGGGACCCATTTTGACCAAGGCAAAAGATGGGATGGTTATGCAAGGCATAACAGGACCCAAGGGTGTTAGACACACATGACAACTAAGAGGGTGGGGTGAATCAGTTGTATATTAAAACCTTAAAACCCTCATTAACCTTCAAACCCTTAGTATGCTCCAACATGAATGTAAACAAATGAAACATCAACACAACAATGAGCATACACAATAGAACTCCATATTTTACGTGGAAAACCCTAATTAGGGGAAAACCATGGTGAGGAGTAACTCACATATATATGAATATCAACACCAATTACAAAAGTCTCACTACTAGAATGGCTCAATGTCCAAAAGAAAGAAGGTCTCACTACTAAGGGCTCACTCCCAGATAGAAAGAGAATAGAAAGAGATTGTTACAAGGAGGTTCACTTCCTATGATCAATAGGAGAATCCACCACAACAAATATTCACCATCCACAACCTTTGGCTCACTACCTCTAGCAACTTTAGTCACACTAAAATGTAGACACCTTTTACTCACTACTTCTAGTAGTCTTAGGTGTTCATGATCACACTCAGATCACCACACTTGATAACATACACATCATTTCACATCACACAACACACCACTACCTTCTCCAACAATTGACCTTGCATATATATCCTTTGTAACCTCAAACAATGTTCTCCAAGTTGACCTCAATGAAACGTATGCACCTCAAATATGCAACCACCAAATAGGTTAGCAACAAACACCTCTGCGATGGAAATAAGTGAAGGAAAACCACACCAAGGGACCAAGACTAAAATCTATACCAACATGCTACACTATGCTTCTACAAAAAATGAAGCACATCCACAAATAGTTCTAACACACTAGGTCAACCAAACAGGCATTAACACTAACAAGCATCCACATTCACACTTCACCAAGGCCAAAAACTATTTGTGGACCACTTATCAAAATTACCCAACATCTTAGAATATTCCAACACCAATAGAATAATCAAAATTATTGGTGCAAACATATGCAACTGAGAATACTATCATCATTTGCAACCAGTCAAACTATCACTGAGACACAACTCATGAACCAAGCTTGCAGAATAGATGAACACCAAACCACCCAAGGCAAGATAGATACATACAATATTAGTACATCTCCAAATCCACAATATAAGAAACTTCAACATGGAGAAACACGAGGCAATTCCATTTCTCCCAAACAACCTTCTTCATAGTCCAACACACTGTCAAACACATCTATTGTTGCACAATCCAAAACTTGAAACTCTAGATATAACACCTGTGAACACTTATGATCATCACATCAAAAATACACAAGCACATATTCAAGCATGAAGAAATGTGGAGCACAATGCAAAACACACCCCTATCACCTTGTACACTCTATCCAAATTTTCTCAAAAGCACTTGGAAACCATGTGACCATGTTGCATCTACAACACCTTCTCATTATAACCACATTAGAGGTTTACATAGGTTGACATCAATGAAAACATAGTGCAAAAATCTCCCCCTTTGTCATTGATGGCAACACCTATTGAAAAATCATAAAAAAAAAAAGCAACTTTGATCTCCAACTCTCAAGTAGCTCTCCCCCTCACTTGGGAATTTCTTACATTTCAAACTTATTTCTCTCTCTCCCCCTTTCTTATGTTTTTCATACTTCTCTCCCCCTTTGACATCAATGACAAAGGGAAACACCTGCATACTTCATTTCTCTCTCTCACTTTTAGGCACAACATATGCTCCCCCTAAATTCACCAATCAAAGATATCACTACTTGCTCCCCCTAAGAGGTGGCCTTCATCAGTCTAGGACAAAGAATTCATCTTGAATTGCACCCCTAGATAGATGCAACATCCCATGCATCTAGTTAAAATAAGGAGGGTCAATAACCCCTAGCTTTTTTTTGAGATACTCAAATGTATCTTTTGGAAGAGCCTTTATGAAAATATTTTCTATTTGATACTTTGTAGGCACATACTCAAACTTTATTTCATTCTCAATAACTTTATCTCTTAGAAAGTGATACAAGATAGAGATATGATTTTTTCTTGAATGCATTATTGTATTTTTTTAAATGATGATAGCACTTGTATTATCACACAAGATAGACTTAGGTTCATCATATGATACTTTGGTATCTTTCAATGTATGCTTCATCCACAACACCTGCATGCAACAAGATCCTGCAACAATATATTCTAGCTTTGTAATATATTCTACAATCTGCCCAATCTGAATCTGTCTAAGCACTCAAAGATAAGTTGGTATCCTTAGAATACCATAGACCATAGTCTAGAGTGCTCTTCAAGTATCTGAATATCCTTTCAACTACTGCCACAAGTGATTCTCTAGGAATTTCTTGAAATATTTCCACAAGACATATTGCATGCATGATATCTAGTCTAGTTTCACTTAGATATAGTAATCCATCAATCATGGATCTATACTTAGTCTGATTTGTCTTAGGAGATTCATCATTTTTGCTCAATTTACAACCAATAACCATGGGGGTACATATCGGTTTAGAGTGCTCCATTCCAAGCTTATTTAACATTTCCTTAACATATTTTGATTGTGTAATTAATATACCTTTTTTTGATTGATTGATTTATATCCCAAGGAAGAAATTCATCTCCCCAAACATTGACATTTCAAACTCATTTTGCATCTCCTCTACAAATTTCTTTCACATGATCTCATTTCCTCCAAATATTATGTCATCAACATACACAACCACAATTATAAATTTGATCTGAGCCCTTAACTTTAAAGTAAAGGTTGCTATTTGCAGTACCCTCTTTGAATCCTTGCTACAATAAGTACCTATCCATTCTTGAATACCAAGCTCTAGGAGCCAGTTTGAGTCCATACAATTCCTTTTTCAACCTACAAACCATATCAAGATCTTCTGATAATTAAAAACCTTCTAGTTGTTCAATGTATACCTCTTCTTCTAACTCACCATTCAAGAATGTAGACTTTACATTCATTTGATATACTTTGAAGTATTTATGTGGTACAAAAGCCAAAAACATCCTAATAGCCTCCCTTATTGCTATAGGAGAAAAAGTCTCTTCAAATTCTATTCCTTCCACTTGTGAGTAGCCTTTACACACAAGCCTAGCCTTGTTTCTAACAACTTCTCCATTCTAATTCAACTTGTTCCTGAAGACCCATTTTGTCCCATCACATTCTTGTTTGCTAGTCTTGGAACTAGTTGCCATGTCTGATTTTTCTCAATCTACCTCAACTCTTCTTCCATAAATTTGATCCAATTTTAATCATTGCATGCCTCAGTTACTATTTTAGGTTCTATCTCATAAAGTAAACAAAATATTACCTATTCCTCTGTCATAACAGCTTTTCTTCTTATCAGCACACCTTTTCTTTTGTCTCCAATTATTTGATCCTCGAAATGATTTTTTTGCATATACTTAGGAGTCTTAGGATTCATTTTTGGAGCTTCTTCCTCTTCCACTAGGATCTCTTTTTCTTTCTCTTCTTATTTTTCTTCTTATCTGTAAGGGGTTCATCATATTCATATCCTTATATCAATACAGAGCTCTAATGAGATTCTTCGTCTACTTTGACACTTGCACTTTCAACTATTTTCTTTAACCTTTTGTTGTAACACCTATATTATTTGCTCTTTATAGAATATCCAAGGAATATTCCTTCATTTGATCTTGCATCAAACTTTATGAAGTTCTCTTCATCTCTCCCGATATAACATTTATTTCCAAACACTCTAAAATATTTCACAATAGGATTTTTTCCATACCATAGCTCATAGGGGGTCTTTGAACTGTTCACTCTTGATTTTCCTCTATTAAGAATGTAGACTATGGTATTGATACAAGAGAACCCTTGGTTCTTGGCAATCTTGCATCAACCAAAAATATTTTTATTCAGTTTTGTTCTTGTTCATTTCTTGTTCTTGTTCTAGTTGGTAGATCTAGTATTTCTTCATGTTTTCTCGCCAGATCTTGCATACCTAAGGTTTCATCATGGACATGTTCAATTTTTGTATTCCAAGTTTTCAGATCGATTGGATCTTTTTCTGGCAAGTTATCTCATCTAAAGTATGTGGCAGTTTTGGGACTGGCCCTGAAATAATTTCAAAATCTAACGGCTAGTTGGAGCGATCGCGGATCTTTTTCATGACATGCGGATCCTCACAGTGTGTTTAGAATTGTTCTATGGAGTGTCCTTGACCTTACACTTAGGTCCACACTTCATCATGTGCATCTACCATGGATGAATTTCAGATTTGAGGCCGACGTGTTCTTGCACACGTTACATTTTTCTTCATCGAAGATTGTAGCGATCTTTGGCCGACGCGGATGTTTCTAGAACCATGGATAGGATATAAAGCTTGTAATATATCATTAGAATAGGAAGCAATTTAGATCAATTAGAATAAAATGTATTAGAATTTGATATGTAGGTTTTTCACTCACATATATGAGCATGCAAGTTGTATCAGGCTTGTGCCCTGAATCTATAAGCCCGGATGTGACCAACTATTTGTAATTGAATTTCATGATAATAATAATGTTCGCATCTGCATTTGCCTCCATCTTTTGTGTTGCTTCTATTGTGTTACACTTGCTACATGGTATGGATTGTTCTCTTTGAGGACCCTCCTACCGTGACTGCACCAAACTAGTATTAGAGTGAGATTCGTTCCTTGCGAGATCGTCAGAAGTTGAGTGGTCATGTTGAAGATTTGTTGTAGGGTGGCGGATTGAGGATCTAACCTGCAATTGTAGAGGACTTGTGCAGAGATGGTGGGAAGAAGAAATGGTAGAAGAAATGGATCATGTGGAAATGCAGACCCTAATGTAATAGAAATGTTGAGAGGGATTGCTATGAGATTGGAAGAAGTTGAAATGGCCTAGAGAAGAGGTTGACCGATTGATGATGTAAGTGATGAAGAAGAACAAGAACAAGAAGAATTTGCAAGAGAAGAGAAGCTTGGCCTTGATCAGGGAGAAGAAAGGTTCATAAGAGCCCTAACCAGAGTGAAAACTAAGCCATATTTCAATCCATAGAATTATAATGGTAAGTTGGATTCAAATGAATTGCTAGATTGGATAACGGAAATGGAAAAGTATTTTGAGTTTGAAGGTACCCCAGAAAATAAGAAGGTGAAATTTTCTTTTACAAATTTGAAATTACATGCATCCATTTGGTAGGAACATTTGTAGATAGATAGACAAAGAAAAGGAAAGGAGAAGATAATATCATGGGATCGGATGGTGAATAAGTTGAAGACAAATTTTATGCCTGGAGATTATCAGATTAGTTTTTTCAAGAAATTGCAGAATTTGAAGCAGAAAGAATCAAGTGTGACAGAGTATACTAAGGATTTCTATAAGGTGAATATTAGATCTAGACATTCAGAAGATGAGATTGAGCAAGTAGCCAGATATGTAAATGATTTGAGGTCTTCTATTCAAGATGAGATTAGTTTGATTAAGTTTTTGAGAGTGGAAGAGGCATATCAGTGTGCCCTAAAAGTAGAAGAGAAGTTGAATAAAAGACATGGGGAGAGATAGAGAGGAAGAGGTGGAAGATTTCAGAGAAGAAGAATATTTACTGAAGGAGGAAGAGGAAATTTTGTAGATCAGAACAAGGATAAGGATTTCAGTAAGAATGAGAATTCATATCGAAGAGATGATGGAAATTCTTATAGAAGAGGAGGATATGGTAGTTACAAGAATGAAGGATATAGAAAAGATGATAGAGGACAGAAGAAAAGAGTATTATGGGTAAATTATTTTAAATGTGGTGGAGAAGGACATAGAGCCTTTGAATGTAAATAGGGAGAGACAAGCAGAAAGATAGAGAACAATAGAAGAACAAACTTTGTTGAAGAAGATCATGCAAGATTATCTAATCAACCGGAAGAAGGAGAAGCATTGGTGAATAGGAGAGTATTAGAACTAGAGAAAGAACCACTGCAAAGAAATAATTTGTTTCAAACCAGATGTAAGGCAGCAGGTAAATGTTGCAAAGTAATCATTGATAGTGGAAGTTCAGAGAACCTAGCTTCTACATAAATTTTGACCAAATTGAAGTTGGAGAGATTGAAACACCCGAAACCCTATCAGATAGCTTGGATTCAAGATGAGCATAAGATGTTGGTAAGTGAACAATGTTTGGTAAAATTGAAGATAGGAAATTACCATGATGAAGTTTTGTGTGATATTATGCCAATGGATGTATGCCATATTTTTTTGGGAAGGCCTTGGCAGTATGATAGATAGGCTATTCATGATGGAAAGAAGAACATATACATTATTGTTGCTAATGGGATGAAACAGACTTTGTTGCCCTTGGAGGATGCTCCTAAAGCTAAGATCTGTACGACTGTTAGAATTTTTTTGGTTGATGGAAGGAGATTTTTGGATGGACTGAGACATGAGAACATGTGCTATGCCTTGGTTCCTAAGAAGGTTGAAGACTTGAAGCATGTAGAAGGAAAACCTGAGATAAAGGAATTGCTGACTGAATATGAAGCTATCATTCTAGATAATGTACCTGACGGATTACCACCTGTGAGGAGTATTACTCATTGCATGGATCTGATTCCTAGAGCTATTTTTCCTAATAAAGTAGCACACCGGATGACACCAACAGAAAATGAAGAATTGAACAGACAAGTGTAAGAATTGTTGAGAAAACGTTTAATCAGAGAAAGCTTGAGTTCTTGTGCAGTACCTTTTGTGCTTGCACCTAAGAAATATGGAGAATGGAAAATGTGTATAGACTCTAGAGCCATAAACAAGATCACAGTGAAATATAGATTTCCTTTGCCCCGAATGGATGACATTATGGATTGTTTGAGTGGAGCTAAGTATTTTACAAAGATTGATTTAAAGAGTGGAATCATCAGATCAAAATTAGGGAAGGAGATGAATGGAAAACAAAATTCAATACAAATGAAGAATTGTATGAGTGGTTAGTGATGCCTTTTGGACTGAAAAATGCACCGAGTACATTCATGAGGTTGATGAATGAGGTGTTGAAGAAATTATTGGGTAAGTTTGTGATTGTATATTTGGATGAAATTTTGATTTTTAGTAAGAATAGAGAAGAAAATTTGTTGCACATAAGACAAGTCTTGCAAAGTTTGAAAGAAGAATAGTTGCTAATAAAAATTAAGAAGTGTAGTTTCATGAAGGAAGAGTTGGTATATTTGGGATTTGTGATATCTGTATATGGATTGAAGATGGATCTTGAGAAGGTAAGAGCTATTATTGAGTGGCCTACACCTAAAAGCATTGGAGAGGTAAGATCATTTCATGGATTGGCTAGTTTCTATCAAGATTTCATTAGGAATTTCAGTTTTATTTGCAGCCCTATGAAAGAGACAATGAAAGGAGATAGGAAGGATTTTAGATGGACATCTAGAGCAGACATAAGTTTTGAGTTGTTGAAATAGAAGGTGACTGAACAACCTGTGTTGGCTAAATACCAGACTTTGATAAGGTATTTCAAGTAGATTGTGATGCAAGTGGAAATGCAATTCGAGCAGTGTTGAATCAAGAAGGGAGACGTATAGCCTATTTCAGTGAGAAGTTGAATGATGCAAGGAGAAGATATTTAGTGTATGATCAGGACTTTTATGCCATAGTTCAAGCTTTGAATAAGTGGAGACATTACTTGTTATCTAAATAGTTTTTGTTGTATACATATCATCAGGCTTTACAGTATTTGAACAGTCAGGGAAAGTTGAATCAGAAACACATGAGATGGGTAGAGTTCTTGTAGGGTTATACTTTTGTTTTGAAACATAGGAGAGGAAAATGAAATAGAGTCACTGATGCTTTGAGTAGGAGAAGGAATTTACTCGCATAGATGAAAGTGGAGGTATTAGGCTTTGATGAATTGAAGATCTTGTATGAAGAAGACCCGGATTTTGCAGAACCTTGGAGAGCATGTAAAGAACTAGTTTTGGAGGATAGAAGTCAATGGTTGGATTAATTCATTCATGAGGATATGTTGTTCAGAGGAAATCAGTTGTGTATACCCCGAAGTTCAATGAGGGATAATTTGGTAAAAGAGAAATATAGTGGAGGACTGACGGGACATTTTGGATTTGACAAAATAGTAGCATTGGTGAGTGAGAATTACTTTTAGCCATAGATTCATAAGGATGTCAGGAAATTTGTGCAGAGTTGCAGATTTTGTCAAGTTGCAAAAGGGAGTAGTTAGAATTTTGGATTGTATAAACCTTTGACAGTACCAGAAAGACCTTGGGAGGATATTAGCATGGATTTCATACTTGGTTTGCCTAAGACTCAAAGAGGAAATGATTCAGTATTTTTAGTAGTGGACAGATTTTCTAAGATGGCACATTTCATACCTTGTAAGAAGACAACCGATGTAGTACATATAGAAGATTTGTTTTTCAGAGAAGTGGTCAGATTGCATGGATTACCTAGGAGTATAGTTTCAGATAGAGATACAAAGTTTGTTGGTTACTTTTGGAGGACACTTTGGAAGAAGTTGAAGACAGATTTGAAGTTTAGTTCTACTTTTCACCCACAGACAAATGGACAGACAAAGGTAGTGAACAGGAGTTTGGGAAATTTCCTAAGATGTTTGGTTGGAGAGAAAACTACAGGTTGGGATTTAGCCCTTGCACAAGCAAATTTTTCCTACAATAATTTAGTGAATAAGAGTATAGGGAAAACACCTTTTGCGATTATTACTGGAGTTCATCCTAGAGGTATATCAGAGTTGTGAGACATCAGTAAGGAGGATAAAAGGAGTGCAAAAGTGGAGGAATTTGTAAAACATATGAAGACAGTGCATACTCAAGTAAAGCAGCATTTCGAGAACATGAATCGAGAGTATAAGGAGAGTAGATGAAAAGAGGAGACATAAGGAGTTTGGATTTGGAGATGAAGTGATGGTATATTTGAGGAAGGAAATATTTCTAGTTGGCACATATATTAAACTGAAGATGAGGAAGTTTGGACCATGTAGGACTTTGAGTAAGTTTGATTCAGGAAATGCATATGAAGTAGAGTTACCAGATGGCATGGGTATATCACCTATATTCAACATTGCAGACCTACATTAGTACCATGAAGTAGAATTCAATGAAGATAGTAAGGAAAAATTGGAAGAACAGCTTCCTAAATAGCAACCAGATGAGATAGAAGAGATTTTGGATGTCAGAGATGGGAGAAAGACTCATGGAAGACAGTACAAAGAATACTTTATGAAGTGGAAAGGTAGACCAATGGAGGATTCTTCTTGGATTTCTTAGGATGAGGTAGACCATATTGGTTTTCCTTTGGCCCCTAAAAATTGAGAGGCTCACTTTTCATTAACCCCGAATGTCTGATGCAGGAGCATCCTTGGTTCTTGGAAATCTTGCATCAACCAAAAATATTTTCATTCAGTTTTGTTCTTGTTCAATTCTTGTTCTTGTTCTAGTTGGTAGATCTAGTATTTCTTCATGTTTTCTCACCAGATCTTGCATACCTAAGGTTTCATCATGGACATGTTCAATTTTTGTATTCCAAGTTTTCAGATTGATTAGATCTTTTTCTGGAAAGTTATTGCGCCTGGAGTATGTGACAGTTTTTGGGACTGGTCCCAGAATAAATTCAAATCCTAATGGCTAGTTGGATCGATCGTGGATCTTTTCTGTGACTTGCGGATCCTCATGGTGTGTTTAGATTTGTTCTATGGAGTTTCTTCGACCTTAAACTTAGGTCCACACTTCATCATGCACATCTACCGTGGATGAATTTCAAATTTGAGGCCGACCTGTTCTTGCACATGTTAAATTTTTCTTCATCAGAGATTGTAGTGATCTTTGACTAATTTGGATGTTTCTAGACCTGTAGATATGATATAAATCTTGTAATATATCATTAGAATAGGAAGCAATTTAGATCAATTAGAATAAGATGTATATAGAATTTGATCTGTAGGATTTTCGCTCGCATATATGAGCATGCATGTTGTATCAGGCCTGTGCGCCGAATCTGTAAGCCCAGATGTGGCCGACTATTTTTAATTGAATTTCATGATAATAAGAATGATTGCATCTGCATTTACCTCCATATTATGTGTTTCTTTTGTTGTGTTACTCTTGTTGCATGGTACGGATTTTTCTCTTTGAGGACTCTCTTAGCATGACTACACCAAGTATGAATTGCTTCTCTCTAGTAGACATCCAGTAGATTTTCTTCCTTCAACATGGTTCTTGGTGATTCCTAAATTGTCCTATTCTTCCTTTCCACAACTCCATTCTACTAAGGAGTCCTGGGAGTTGATAAATATTTTTTTTATCCCATGATCTTCACAAAAAGACTATTAAACTCATCGGAGGTGAACTCACCACCTTTTTCAAACCTTAAACACTTTATTTTCATATCTATTTTATTCTCAACCATATATTTAAATGCTTTAAACTTATCTAGAGATTTTGATTTTTCTTTGAGAAAGGTCACCCAAGTCATTCTAGAGTAATCATCTATTAGCAATATAAAATACCTGTCACCTTGAGAGATTATCATTCTGGTAGGTCCACATAGATCTATATGCACCAACTCCAAAGGTCCTATAGTAGAGTATTCCTTAGTCTTGAGCCTCTTCTTTTTCTATTTTCCAACATGACACTCTTTGCAAATTACATTGATAGGCTTTGTAATTCTTGGCATGTCTCTCACAGCATGAGTAGAGATGATCTTCACTAGGCTATCAAAATTGATATCGCATATTATTTTATTCCATAGCCAACTTTCATTGATTTTTGACAAAGCACTTACCACCAACACCTTTGAGTTGATAAACACTCCCTTATGTCCTCATTCCTGTAGCAACCAAAGTTTTAGAGATTCTTTTTCTGATTTCACAAACATCATCCTGAAGCACCAGATTGTATCATTTTCTACACATTTTTCCTACACTAAGAATAATATGCTAGAGACCCTTGACATAAATAACATCATTTTTCTTATGCTTGCCATAAAAACTAATTGAACCTTTTCCACAGATCTTAGCATATGTATCATCACCAAACTTAACAAGACCACCATCATACTTCTCAAGTTTAACAAACTTACTCTTATCATCTATCATATGGTTTGAGCATCTACTATCAATTATCTAGTAGTTTCTCTCCTCTCTTGTGTGAAAGGCAGTCAACATAGTTCCTTCAATACTATGACCTATTTTTGGAGCAATTCCCTTCACATCTTTCAAGTTTAGTAGAATTAGTTTCAACATTCAAAGCCATGAAAAAGAATTCATCACTTCCATCATCTAAATAGTCTGATTCCTCATCATCAGATATACCATTTCCTTCTTTGACATAATAACTCTTCTCGAAATATTGCCTTTATGATATTTATTTTTTTCATTTGAAACTTTGCTTAGGTATTTTGAAGCATAATGAATTATCTTTCCATAATTGAAATTTTTGAAGGGTAACTTACCTCTGTATTTTCTAGTGCCCTTTTTCAATCTCCTTAAAAAAATTGCTTCCACCTCATCAAGATCATCTAGATCAGATTCACCATTCCTCTATTTCTTGTTGAATTTAAAAGTAGTTTCTTTCCTTGAAGCATCTTGGTCAAAAATCTCTTAATTCAAAAGTAGTTAAAGCATAAAACATTTTCTCCCTAGTATATTGATCCAAATTATGAGCTTCCTCAATAGTAGAAACTTTAACACTATAAGATTTAGGAATATTTCTCAATACCTTTTTCACAAATTTACTATCCTCTAGTTTCCCACCAAGACCATTGATGGCATTGAAAATTTCATCCACCCTTAGCATGTAGCCTACAATATATTCATCTTTTGACATCCTTGGGGTTTCAAATTTGGCTTTAAAATTTTGCATTTTTGATTTCTTAACCTTAGCATATCCTTCATAAATGCTCTTCAACTTCTCCTAGACCTCTTTAGTAGTTTTATAGCTTATCATCTTTACAAGTTCTAAATCAGAAATCCCACTCATGATATCATTCCTTGCTTTGTCATTATTCTCATAATCCTTGATATCATCTTCACTTATAGTAATATTATCAGATATAGTATATCCATCTTCAACTGAATTCCATACACCAAACCCTAATGAGAGAAGAAAGGCTTCCATCCTGGCTTTCCAAAAGGCATAATTTGTTCCATTGAACATAGGAGCTTTGACACCATTCTTGTGCACCATATGAATCTACCTCAAGCGATTAAGCTTCTTCTAAGGAACCTCTACTCTGATACCAGTTTTTAGATACATAGGGAAACTAAGAGAGGGGTTGAATCTATTGTATATTAAAACCTTAAAAACCTCATTAACCTTCTGAAACATAGAAAAATAAGTAGGGGGCTAGGTTTCCAAAAATGGAAAAGTGGATCCAAAGAGGGGAAAGGGTTCCTACTTATCTAATTTCATTAGAAAATGAGATCCATACAATGAAATAACTATCAACCCTTAGATGAATCAATTCAAAGTGGGAATCTTCAGATTTCCTTATGCTTGATGGACGGGGGTCAAGGTCAAATGACACTTTGGGGAGAAAAACTAAAAATAGTAAATCAACTCCAAAATGCAATCTATCACTTGGATCTAATAAATTAAGCATAAAATTGAGAGAAACAACAAAATTTCTATAAAATATGGTAAAGATAAATGTTGTGCACTTGTCATAAAATGGTGATTTTGCAAGTTTGTCTGGGACTCATTCACCCATGGTAAAATGGGTCCTTGTTGAGCTTTCTAAAATTGGTTTTTGGGTCCTCTGCTCTTGTGTCTGCACTTCTAGATCCTCTGAGTTTGGAAAAATAGAAATAAATCCAAGATTTGAGTTTCTGTGAGATGACAACAAATGCAACTTTGAGATCTTCAACTTTTCTTCAACCTACAAATCTACAACACACAAAGAGAGGGGAATTTTTTTTTTTTTTGGGTGAATGGGGTTTGCCTTGGTCAAACCCCATTTTGGTAATTAATCCTTGAAATGAAATGAAATAGCAAGAAAGGAATGATGAATGAACAACTCCATGTTGCAACTCACCAAACCCTTGAATAAACCTTAGAAAGATTGAAATCTTGATGTGGATCTTGCATGAAATGGATTAAATGGATGTGGATCTTTATGCTTGAATCTTGATTTGAATCTTTGACTTGAATTCTTGGAATAGATCTTGAAACCTAAATCACAATGTTAGCTCCAAAAACATACATGAATGAAAATAACTTTGACATGATTCTTGAGATATTGAGTGCTATAACAAATGATGAAGAAATCTACTCTTGAATGCTCTTGAAAATAATTTTTTCTCACATGAAAGTTTTACTCTTGCTCGATGTTTTGAATTGATGAAATAACCTTGCATTTATAGACACTTAACCTTAATTTATCGAAATTCAAACATTACAAGCCGAACTTTAGAATTTGAATTTAGGACCATAAAAATACTTCCAAAACATGATTTAAAATGGGTTACAAGTCTTAGGGAGGACCCATTCGCCCATGGGTAAATGGGTCTCGAGCCCTAATTCCTGGAAGACACATTGCTCAATGTGAAATATTATGTATTGGCATTAATTTATGTCATTTTCCCCTTTGAAAAATGTAATTTAATGGGCTTGTAAATGAATTATAGGGATTATCAAGGAATAATTAAGCTCAATTAATTAAGGGAGACCTAAATAAGTGTGAAAGTGTAAATAAATACATTTTACAACTCTAAATTAGGGCATAATTAAGTCCATGTTAACTAGGAGGACCCAAACAAGTGAGAAAATGTAAAGGGATACATTTTTCTACACTACACCTTCAAACCCTTATTATGTATTAGCATGAATGTAAACAAATGAAACATCAAGACAACAACAACCATACATAATATAACACTAGATTTTATGTGGAAAACTCTAATCAAGGAAAAAACATAGTGAGGATTAACTCACATAAATGAATATCAACACCAATTACAAAAGGCTCACTGTCAAAAGGGCTCGCTACCCAAAGGACACACTATCCAAAAGAAAGAAGGGTTCACTACCAAGGGCTCACTATCCTGATAGAAAGAGAATAGAAAGAGACTATTACAAGGAGGTTCACTACCTCTGAGCAACAAGAGAATCCACCACAACAACTCTTTACCATCCACAACCTTCAGCTCACTACCTCTAGCAACTTCAGGAAGACTGAAATGTAGATACCTTATGCTCACTACTTCTGATAGTCTTAGACATTCATGCTCACACTCAGATCATAGCACTTGATCACATACACATCATTTCACACCACACAACACACCACTACCTTCTCCAACAATTGACCTTGTAAATATATCCTCCACAAGCTCAAAATAATCTTCTCCAAGTCGGCCTCAATGAAATGTATGCACCTCAAACATGCAACCACCAAATATGTTGGCACAAAACACCTCTGTAGTGAAAAGAAGTAAAGCTAGACAATAGAAAGGGTTAAACAAGACCCAAATCCACACCAACACATTATAGAATTCTTCCAAAAATAATTAAGCACATCCACAAACAATGCTAACATGTCAGGTTGGCCAAACCGATATTAATGCTAACAAGCTACCACATTCACACTTCACTAGGTCTGAAAATAATCTGTAGACCACTTAGAAAAATTATACAATATCTTGGAATATTCCAAACCCAACAAAATACTCAAAATTACTAGTGCAAACATATGCAACTGAGAATATACTATCATCCTATGCAACCGGTCAAACTATCACTGAGACACAACTCATGAACCAAGCTTGTGGAATAGTTGAACACTAGACCATCCAATGGAAGATAGATACAGAGAATATTAGCACATCCCCAAATCCACAAGATAATAAACTTCAATGTGGAGAAATATGAAGTAATTCCATTTCTCCTAGACAACCTTCTTCACAATCCAACACGCTATCAAACACATCTACTTTTGCATGATCCAAAACCTAAAATTCTAGATACAACACTGTTGAACACTTTTGATCTCACATCCAAACTACACAAGCACATCTTTAAGCATGAAGAAATGCAGAGCACAATGCAGAACACACCCCTATCACCTTGTACACTCTTTATGCAAATTTTATCAAAAGAACTTGGAAACCAAGTGACCATGCTACATTTGCAACACCTGCTCAACACCACAAACACCTTCTCATGATAACCAAACTAGAGGTTGATATAGGTTGACATCAATGATAACACTAATGACAACATAGTGCAACAAAGGGACCTACCATCCCTATCATGAAAATAATGTGGTAATGGGTAGGCATCTCGATGGTACCCCCAATTAAAAAATATAACATAAAAACTTATACCAAAAGTGGATGAAAATGGTGGAATAAGGTGATGCAAGGGTAGACATAAAATTATATGGAGATGTATAAGAATATTACCTACATAGTAATGGAAATGTCAATTGTATGGATGTGTACAAGTATATGAACTAGTATGGTGGTAGCCAAGTTAATCCAAAAAAAGTTTATTTTTTTTGTCACCAAACCTTATCATGCCATATATAGATTTATAGTTTTTGGGGCCATTGAGAACAACCTCAAGGTCCATTTTTCTAGACAAGAGTCTCCTTGAAATTTTTAATAGAAAAAACCCTCAAAAATGAGAAGGGGTTTATTGATTTAAAGCTCTAAAACCATGTTAGAGGAATGGAATAACTCATTAATATATTTTTTAATCTGACCAACGAGAGAAAAAACCTTCCACAAGAGAGATGCAATGGAAATAATTTATATACTTTCAAAAAAAATGAATAAAAAATGATTATAATATAATAGTATGCACTTGATATATGAGAAAGGATAAAACCTTAGGACAAACTAAGATCATGAAAAGTGTCTTAATCTTTTGATATGAGACATAAAGATTAAACGACCTAAATAAGCTTAAGTATCTAGGTGTTAATAGGTCCTAAAGTGAAATTGTGTAGATATTATACCCTATTCACACCAACACCCTAAAGAAGAACCATTTAAAGGATCAATTTGAATAAAAGATACAACACAAATCCACATGAATCCAAAACAATGCAAGGCATGGACCATCTTGCACATAAATCATAATCACATAAAGTTATACATAGTGCAAGGCATTGACCTTATTGCACACAACTCAAACAACATTAATAACCATTTTCAAAACGAAACAATCATAAAACCATACAAGTAAGATTACTCCCCCCTAGGACTCTAGAAGTCAACCTAACCTTTTTACACAAAGGACTCTCACTAATAACCACATCACATCAATATCACAAATCAAATACCATATTCAACACAAATGATCAACAATCAATACATCCATGAAGGACATTATTCCACATCTCATGAAACTCATTTTATTAGCCACAAAATCACTTAATAAATCATCCACCACACTAACATTTGTATTCATTAACTAATTACATGGTAATTTACAATCTAACTATTAAATAGTTATAAAAGCAATCAACGTTTATTAAACAATACAAGGATAACCTAGTTAATTTATTTAAACAAATATTTTAATTAAGCGAGTTTAAGTAAATCAATTGACCTATTCTGTTACCTAATTTACTCATCAAACATATGAAGCGAAAAGAATGCGGATCTAATGACCCAATAGTGCGGAAAACATTCCCTTAACACCTTTACTACAGGGGAAAGAAGCAAAAATGAAAAACTAACAGTTTCTAAAACTTATAGAGATGCATACAATCATGGCAATGAGAAACCAGAAAGATAAGCAAACAAAGATGACACAGTATTTACGTGGGAAAACCCTTTCAGGCAAAAACCCCACCACACAAAGTCAAATCAATTGTATTACAGTAATGAATCGATTACATACAATATCCAGACTTCTTTTCTCAACTCACAATCACCCAGAGAGATTTAGATCCACTGTTACAATGTTTTCACAACATACAGTTCAAAACCCTCTTCAAGAACTCACATCCTTCTTGTTCTTCAGCACACGAATTCAACTTGCTCTGCAAATTTTCTAACTTATGAGAAATAACACATCTCTCATCCAAATGTAACCGACTAGAAGAACAATGAAGTCCATCCTCAAATCACGCAACTAGTCGAATCTGACAGATCTCCTGCAACAAGCCGTCATTGCATTCAAAGCCATTACTCAAAATGGTTGAGCTTGCCACCCTTCGTTGACAAATGCAACTACCAAAATAACTATCTAGGTATCCATCCAATCACTATTCAACCAGGAGCCACGCGTCCAAGACCCATCAGCAATCGCAGCTGACAGAGCAACCAAAACGGTCAAACAGACATTGAGCGCGACCAAGACTTCAAGTCATAAATAGCACTGCCGGAGTCAGAGTCGGAACAAGAGTCGAAATAGGACTCCACCGAAAATACACACTGTCGGAGTCAGAGTCGAAGTCAGAGTCAAAACTAGAGTCAAAACATGACCCTATCGAAATTTTAGGTTCAGGAACCATTTCGGTTCCACATCCGCCCATGGCAAAGAGGAACTCATCGGAAACAGTTCTGACTGGGTAAAGTCAACCCGAGGTCAAACCAAGACGGGGACACAGAAGACCGGAGTTGGAGTCAAGGATGGAACAGGAACAGAAACAGGACTTTACCAAAAGTCCACGATCAGGAACCAATCTGGTTCCGGTTCCGCCTCCGCCAACTACAAGAAACAACAATCCAAAACTAGGACAAAGCGGAGGAAAACACCCCGAGTAGAATCCAAACATCCAGAAGAACCAGATCGCAAAAGCAAGGGTCGAGCTCGAAGTCAGAATAGGAACTGAAACAGGAACCTGGAAAATGGACATTGCCAATTTCCAAAACTGGTTCTGCCTCCACCAGAACTTGCGAAGCGAAGCGAGAACAAATAGATGGTCGGAAGCAGAGTCGGAGCAGGAACGAGAACGGAAACCCAAAACTTAGGCAAACAGAACAATGCCAAGTTCCATCCTACTTCCACTTTCGCCAAAGACTCAGAACTTAGGCAAACAGAACAATGCCAAGTTCCATCCTGGCTCTGCCTCCGCCAGAACTTTGTAAACAACACAAAATCACCAAGGCATGAAAACAAGGACTTAAAGTTGGAAGTTGAGACATAATTTCTCAACAATCTCCCACTTGGTGAACACTTCCACCTTCCTCAAAACATCATACCTTACTGTCTATCATAGGCCCCAAGGCCCATCAATTATGTGCACCATCTGAACTTGTATGTGCTAACCGGCTTTGTCAAGGCATCTGTAACATTCTTCAAGGTGTCAACCTTATCCATACTGACCTTGCCATCTTCAACCATATCCCTCATGAAGTGATATTGCACATCTATGTGCTTGGTCTTGGCATGAAAGGTCGGATTCTTTGCCAAACAAATGGCACTTTGACTGTCACAGCAGATTGAAATCTGCTCAGCATTAAATCCAATGTATGAACACAAATGCCTCAGCCACACTACCTCCTTGCAAGCATGAGTTGCTGCCATGTACTTTGCCTCTATCGTGGATAAAGCAACTACAGCTTGTCGCTTGCTCATCCAACCGATTGCTCCACCATTAAGCATGAAAGTGTATCCACTGGTGGATCCTCTGCTGTCAATGTCCCCTGCCAAATCAGAATCAACATATCCCTGAATGCTAAGAGTCCTTTGTGATGCAACCATACTGCCATGGTAACACAAAGCATAATCTGAAGTACCCTTCAAATACAGAACACTCTCTTTACAACATCCCAATGTGATCTCCCTAGATTTTCCATGAATCGGCTTAGAACTCCCACTGCTTGGGCAATGTCTGGTCTTGTACAGACCATATCATACATCAAACTGCCTACTATACTTGCATAAGGCACACTGGTCATGTCCTCCATCTCAGTAGTAGACTTTGGATAGTCTTCAGCAGATAGTTTTAATCCTTGCATGATTGGAACAACTAGCTACTTGCAATCAGTCATGCTAAACCTCTCTAGAATGGTTTTCACATACTTACTCTGATTGAGCCAAAGCTTTCTTCTTGTTCTATCCCTAGTTATCTCCATTCCAAGAATGTACCTTGCTGCTCCAAGATCTTTCATTTCGAACTTAGCAGACAACTGAGTTTTAAGATCAGAAATCATTGTCTTGCTATTACCAATGAATAACATGTCATCCACATACAGAGTAATAACAAGCACACGATCATTCTCACATTTATAATAGATGCAATGATCAAATTTTGATCTAATAAACCCAATTGACAACACAAATGTGTCAAATTTTTTGTACCACATTCTAGGAGATTGCTTTAGATCATAGAAAGATTTATTTAACTTGCAGACCAGATTTTGTTTGCCTCTATCAACAAAATGCTCAAGCTAGGACATGTAGATTTCTTCTTCCAGCTCACCATGGAGAAACATTGTCTTCACATCCATCTGCTCAATTTCATAGTCATACACAGCTACCAATGACAACAAAAATCTGATGGATGTCAGCTTTGCTACAGGGGAAAAGATCTCTCCATAATCAATTCCCTCAACTTGGGAAAATCCCTTTGCAACCAGTCGTGCCTTATACTTCTCCACACTACCATCAAGGCATGTCTTCCTTTTGAATATCCACTTGCAGCCAACAGACTTTCGCCCTTTAGGCAGTGGTACCAACTTCTAGGTATCATTCTTTTTCAAGGAATCCATCTCCTCATTCATGGCTTCCAGCCAAGACTTTGAATCAGCCATGTTGATTGCTTCTTTCATAGTCCTAGGCTCATCAGTGCTGGTAATTAAGGCATAAGCACAATTTGAATCTAACATAGAGAAACCATACCTTTCTAGTTGCCTTCTTTCTCGTGTAGATCTCCTTAGAGGCTGAGGTTGTCCTTCATCATCAGAACTTCTAGAGCTGCTTGAGCTCTCCTCAATCTCAGGTACACCATGCAACTCTTCCCTTTCTGGAGTTTGGGGAATCTCAACTGCATCCTTCTTCTTATCACTCTGATTTGTCTCAAGTTGTTGATCACTTACTAAAGGTTTCAGCTCACGAAATATCACACTTTTTCTATACAAAACCTTCTCAGTAACAGGGTTCCAAAGCTTGTATCCTTTCACACCAACTCCATAGCCGATGAAAATACATTTCACAGCCTTGTTATCCAACTTTGATCTCTTTTCATTTGGCACATGAACATATGCCTCACATCCAAAGACCTGAACATGCCTTAATGAGGGTTTCTTACCTAACCATGCTTCCAAAGGTGTCATGTCAACAAGAGCTGAACAAGGAGATCTATTTATCAAATAACATGCTGTAGCAATAGCCTCAGCCCAAAACTTCTGCTCCATACCAGCACCACTTAGCATACTCCTTGCCTTTTCCATCAGTGTCCTATTCAACCTTTCCGCAACTCCATTTTGTTGTGGAGTGTATGGGGTTGTCTTATGCCATTTAATTCCATGATCAGTGCAGTACCTTTCAAAATATATAGAATAAAACTCACCTCCATTGTCTGTCCTTAAACACTTTATTTTCCTTCCAGTCTGATTTCTACCAAATATTTGAACTCTTTAAACCAACTGAACACTTCTAATTTACTTTTAAGAAAGTATACAAATGCCCTTCTCGAACAGTTATCAATAAAAGAAACATAATATCTAGACTTCGATAACGAAGGAATATCAACTAGACCAAACACATTAGAATGAATATAGTCTAGTATACCAGAAGATTTGTGAGGACTAGAGGAGAAAGAAACATGGTGTTGCTTTCCATAGATACAATGTTCACAAAAATCGAACTCAAGGTTACAATCATCAAGCCCTTCTACAAGGTTTTTGTTCTTCAAAGTTTTTAAACCTTTCTCACCAATGTGACCAAGTCTATGATGCCATAACATAGTCTTCTCTGGTGAGAGTTTTACCTCCAAAGCATTTGCAAATAGTGAAGAGTCTTCATCTTTCTCTATAGGTGCAGAATTACATGACTTTACAGAGGCACTGTTACAAAGAACGTGTCATGCATCTAGCTTGTATAGAGTGCCAGTACGAACACCCTTAGCTAACACCATTGCATCTCTAGCCATTTTACATCCCTTACTAGAAAAATAAACTTCTACACCATCATCATTTAACTTACTAACAGAGAGAATATTTTGAGCCAAACCTGGGATGTGAAGAACACCACCAATTCCTTTGACTCTCCCGTTAGGAAACTGAATTCTGACCCTTCCTCTTCCAACAATCTCCAGCATTGAATCACTTGCCAAGTATACCTTTCCACCATTATACTTCTCATACTTTGAGAACCAATCCCTATTGGATGTCATGTGAAAAGAGGCACCTGAATCAACTAACCAAACATCATCTGATGCCTGAGTTGTCAAGGCTGCTACAATGAAGGCATCTGCATCACTTTGAGAAGATTTGTTGTCAAAAGCATTCTTCTTCTTCTTCTCCTTGTAGTCCTTCCTGATATGACCAGGTTGCCCACAGTTCCAGCACTTTACCTTGGACTTTTTACCAGGAGACTTTGATCTCCCTTTAGACTTGGATTTCAACTTCTTGTCTTTCTTCTTGCCTTTCTCCTTTGTTCTACCTTGAACAGAAAGAGCATCTTTGGCCATCTCAGAATATTTCCTTCGCATTTCTTCAGACAGAAGTGAAGCAACCACATCATCAGTCTTGAAAGCAGTGGTTGTGCTTCCAATAGCCATCACAAGATGATCCCAACTGTCAGGTAATGAACACAACAGGAGCATGCAACGATCCTCCTCCTCAATTTTTACACCTACAGATGCCAGCTGAGTAACACTCATATTAAATGAGTTCAGATGATCTGCAATAGATGCACCTTCGTCCATCTTCAAGGAGTACAACTTCTTCCTCAGGAATAACTTATTTACCAGATATTTTCCTTGGTAAATATCACCAAGCTTTTTCCACAAAGCAGTTGTAGACATCTCCTCATGAACATTCAAGAGCATAGAATCGGCTAGACTCAGTCTTATCAATCCTCTTGCTTTTCTATCAGCAAGATCCCAAGCTTCTTGGGTCATAGTTTATGGCTTAGTTCTAGACACTGCAATCTAGAGGTCTCTATCCACAAGCAAGTCTTCTATCTTGAGTTTCCATAACTCAAAGTTGTTGCCATTAAAATTCTCAATATCTATTCTACCAGATGTACTTGCCATCTCACAACAGAAACAAGTTTAACAATGCAAGTCTCCCACTAAAACAGTATTAGTGCAAAAAACTAATTTTCCCTAACAAGGATAACACGAACTGGCCAAGCTCTGATACCACTTTGAAGGGAAAAGAATGCGGATCTAATGACCCAACAGTGCGGAAAACATTCCCTTAACACCTTTACTACAGGGGAGAGAAGCAAAAACAAAAAACTAACAGTTTCTAAAACTTATAGAGATGCATACAATCATGGCAATGAGAAACCAAAAAGATAAACAAACAAAGATGACACAGTATTTATGTGGGAAAACCCTTTCAGGCAAAAAACCCACCACACAAAGTCAAATCAATTGTATTACAGTAATGAATCGATTACATACAATATCCAGACTTCTTTGCTCAGCTCACAATCACCCAAAGAGATTCAGATCCACTGTTACAATGTTTTCACAACATACAGTTCAAAACCCTCTTCAAGAACTCGCGTCCTTGTTCTTCAGCACGCGACTTCAACTTGCTCTGCAACTTTTCTAACTTATGAGAAATAACACATCTCTCATCCAAATGTAACCGACTCAGAAGAGCAATGAAGTCTGTCCTCAAATCACGCAATTAGTCGGATCTGACAGATCTCCTACAACAAGTCGTCATTGCATTCAAAGCCATTACTCAAAATGGTTGAGCTTGCCACCCTTCATTGACAAATGCAACTGCCACAATAACTATCTTGGTATCCATCCAATCACTATTCAACCAGGTGCCACGCGTCCAAGACCCATCAATAATCGCAACTGACAGAGCAACCAAAACGGTCAAACAGACATCGAGTGCGACCAAGACTTCAAGTCAGAAATAGCACTGTCGGAGTCGGAGTTGAAACAGGAGTCAAAACAAAACTCCACCGAAAATACACACTGTCAGAGTCGGAGTCGGAACTGGAGTCAAAACATGACCCTACCAAAATTTCAGGTTCAGGAACCATTTCGGTTCCGCGTCTGCCCACGGCAAAGAGGAACTCATCGGAAATAGTTCTGACCGGGTAAAGTCAACCCAGGGTCAAACCAAGACAGGAACACAAAAGACCGAAGTCAGAGTCAGAGATGGAACAGGAATAGAAACAGGACTTTACCAAAAGTCCACGATCAGGAACCAATCCGGTTCCGGTTCTGCCTCCGCCAACTACAAGAAACAACAATCCAAAACCAGGACAAGGCAGAGGAAAACACCCCAAGTAGAATCCAAACATCCAGAAGAACTAGATCGCAAAAGCAGGGGTCAGGTTCAGAGTCAGAACAGGAACTAAAACAAGAACCTGGAAAACGGACATTGCCAATTTCCAAAACTAGTTCCGCCTCCGCCAGAACCTGCAAAGTGAAGCGAGAACAAACAGATGGTCGGAAGCGGAGTTGGAGCAGGAATGAGAACCGAAACCCGGAACTTAGGCAAAAAGAACAATGCCAAGTTCCATCCCGGTTCCGCTTCCGCTAGAGACTCGAAACTTAGGCAAACAGAACAACGCCAAGTTCCATCCTGGCTCTGCCTCCGCCAGAACTTTTTTAAAAACACAAAATCACCAAGGCATGAAAATGAGGACTTCAAGCTGGAAGTTGAGACATAATTTCTCAACAACATATTCAATCATTTACTTATGCAAAATTATTCTTTCATTATAACCATCATATCTATATATATATTTATATAATTTTTAAATTCCCCACATACTAAACTCTATACCATAATTCATTTATATGCATTATTATAAGTATATATATGTATATATGTATATATGTATAAATATATAATATAATATTCACACTCAAAATAATATTGTATTATTCATATATATACATATAAATACATATATATACTTATATGTTTACACATATATATGTATATAAATATATATATATAAGGTAAACCGCAACATCCATAATCCATTCGATTGGTATATATAAAAGCATAAAAAAATGAAACTTAATACATTTGAATGAAAATCGGCCTATCCAACCCAAAACCGATCATGCAAAAATAGTGATTTCTAACCAATATAAACTTTATGAAACACAATGCCATTTTTTATCTTTTTTCATCAAACAAGAAGTGATTTTGCATTTAAAAGCGCCTCATATCCAGCATATCGAATGGGAATCATTATCAACATGAAACTATAGTTATTTCCAGTGAACAAATAAGAAAAACAACACACACAATGTAAATTGGATGCTTCTAGTAATAAATTAGAAGGCGCAAGGGAATGGGGAAAATCTATCCAGCCTCAATGCACCATAGACTCGCCCAAAGTGATAAAATCTTGAAGAAATATAAACAAAACTTTTGCAACACATTTTATTCATTAAAGAGATTACAATTTTATAATAGGAGAGGAATTCAACAACTCCCTATAAATTTGGAATCTAACATGACAACTAACTCGGAGTTATTGACACCTAACTAAAACTAATTGACACAACTAAAACTCTTATTGACAGCACAAAAGTAAACTCCAGCATATCCACACTTACAGTTAGTCATTAATCTCTAACACTCCCCCTTAATGAATAACTCCAACTCTCACATGAGCACAACATTGCTCCTTTGAAATCTCATGCACCTCTCCTCCTCCAACACCTCAAATGGAGGCATGTCGAGGAACCCATATTTCCTCTGACAACCTTTTCAAATTGTGCTTTGGTGATCTCAAGATATCTAACAGACATTCAAATAATTGGATGATTTCCTCTTCATACAGCTATTACGGCCACAACACCAAAACTTTTTCACATAAATATTTGACACATTAACGAATAGAAGAGAACACTATGATCTCACAGCCATTGCTTTCCCCACCATTTGTTGTCGCAACTCATGACAACAAGAAGTCTATTTCTATGGCCATGTGTGCAATGGAAGAAATATTTGGAGGAATCAGTCCCAAATCAGCAGATCACTACAACAAAAATAAAAAGGCTCTCCATGAACCACAGGGTGCTCTGCCACAGCAAGAATGGATCAAGAGCAGATGGCTCAATTGAGCAGTAGCTCCCCTTGCAAATTTTTTTGTAGCAGTCTCTCAATAAATTGTCCTGTCTATTTCTGCAGCAAATATTTGGTTGCATTCACCTTCACTTTGGTGGCAACTTTCTCCTTGAGGAGTCTCCTCCTACTACAACAGCAGCATTAGACTTTTAGCACTTCAACAAATGCAAACAACACTTTACTTTTAGACTTGCAACTAACATCCCACACTCTCATATTCTTGGGCACTCCAATGGTGGAGTCACACCCAAACCAGCTCTGATACCATGATAAAATCTTGAAGAAATATAAATAAAACTTCTACAACACATTTTTATTCATTAAAGAGATTACAATTTTATAATAGGAGAGGAATTCAACAACTCCCTATAAATCTATAATCTAACATGACAACTAACTCGGAGTTATTGACACCTAACTAAAACTAATTGACACAACTAAAACTCTTATTGACAGCACAAAAGTAAACTCCAGCATATCCACACTTACAGTTATTCATTAATCTCTAACAAAAGATTGTTGCAAGCACCAAATATCTACCAACAATTATGAATCAAAATCAACTTGGTGAAAATCCAGTGATTCCTAATCTCAAGGCAGATCATTGATTATAGTTACCTAGTATTTGATTGCAAGAACAGTAAACAAAATCAACTGCCAAAGTTTACTATAAAATTGAAATATCACCAAAACAAAGGTACGACGTGAGGGAAAAGGAATTGCATTCTACAATACTAAAGCCAATGAAAATTTTAAATTATAAAATAAATGAACATGGCATATATAATATGCACTAGAGATATGTATGTATCGAACACCGTTTGAAAACAATATTCATCGATTTGCTCATAATCGATCAATCTCCAGCGATTAAAAGACATAACTAATGCTATGGAAGAAGTAAACAAG
The DNA here is from genome assembly GCA_007115665.2 of Sequoiadendron giganteum. Classification (NCBI taxonomy): domain Eukaryota; kingdom Viridiplantae; phylum Streptophyta; class Pinopsida; order Cupressales; family Cupressaceae; genus Sequoiadendron; species Sequoiadendron giganteum. The sequence continues at coordinate 23,625,118 of VCHN02000014.1, forward strand.
CCATACACACAGGCATCGGTCGTCAAAGACATCCTCCTAAAAGAAATTGAAAACCAGTTAATATAAATCTACCAACATTAAATCATACCTAAGAATGGGAGTTCGATGATATTAGAAGACATACTGAATAGGCCTCATGAGGAGTTAAGGCACCAACCCACAGTAGAAAGGAGGAAAGGGATGTGAATAGCCAATCAACCATGTTTGGTTTGACACCAAGCCTACTCGCAGGCAGGAAACAACCACCAAGTCGTCAGCCAAAATACTCATTAAAACCATCTTTTAAAACAAAAACAACTCCAAGACAGAGTGTGCCATATATGATTGCAAGGGATTTATAAAGCTTTCCAACAATTACAATTGAATTAAGAAAGCATATGAGGAGATTAATGAAATAAACAAAATAACCCAAAGGGAGTCGGGTTTCAATAGCTGTAAGAAATTTAATAATAAGCAAAATTCAGTTTTCAAGAAAGGATTTGAAAATTCCCAAATAATGCATTTACTAAATTGCACACTCATAAATCAACAAATAATTATTTTACTTCAAACAACACAATCATTCAAGATTCATTGTCAAAATAGAATTAAAATTGAGAAGAAAATAATGGAACCTGGATCCCTATCATTTGGTTGAGTTGAAGATCGATGTCGAGCTTTGAATTCCAAAGTTGCACCTTCAATCACTTCAAAACCCCAACAATTTTCTATAGGCAATTTCTTTCCTATAGTGAAAACCTCCCAAAAAAACCAGAGAACATTCATAGGAAGCCAAAAAGAAGATTCTTTTTCCCCGATTTTAACTCAAAATCCCCTTTCATCCGTAACCAACCAATTTTATTAACTGTTTGTGAGTGCATGTAGTTGCATGCAAAATATTCTATTTATTATTTGATTTTATATTTATCATTCACTTCTACTATTCACATATTTATTTTTATATTTACTCAACTAGCCATATTCCAATTTATTTAACTTAATAATCACCTTTTAATATTTATTTATCAAACATACTCTAATTTTATTTACATTTAATATTTTATTTATTAATTTTCAACTTTACATTATAAACTATTTGATCATAACAATTATATAAAAGCATTTATTTTAACTTTACAAAATTCCTTTTTCATTAAATAATTATATTTTAATGCGACAATAAATCAGAAGCATTTACCAAACAAATCTAAATCAAATGAACTAAATGCCAAACAATACCTGACCATAAAGTGAGGTCAAAAAGCAATATTACAGACAAAACTGACGGACCAAACCAACCAAACTGACCACACAAATAGGGTGTAGAAACGGATACTCATCATTTTCAAGGATGATGTCCGAAATAGGGGACCAAGTGTTACCTTCATTCAACAATTATATTGGGTTTAAGGCATGCTCAGACCTATCAATTTAGGTGGAGTCAATGCCCGGTACCTGCAACTTGCAACACACACAATGGTCGAGCATATATATATAGTCATACAATCAGGCACACCATGAAATGAAGTCACAGCGTTGTAGGGCACTCACAAGTGAGTGATGTGACACTATCCCCTTCACCCACACCTAATAACAAGATATCACCAAACAATCACATCAACGCATAACACAGGTAGGACAAGATCAATCACACAATAATTGCAATAAGATAATCAGTTAATGCTCATGCTCAAATAAAACCATATGCCAACTATATCATGTGCATAAACTCAAATAATAGGAATTTCATCATAAATATCATCATAGCAATCAGTCCAATATCAAACAGAATGTCATAATGTCAAGTCCAAAGTAGATCAACTACCAGTCTAACAGAGAATAGTACGAGGGGCACTACATCCTCCCCCCTTGAATCAGGCTTACTCCTGGAAGCCTGCAAATAGTAAAGGGTATAAATCTCATATCTGGGATGCATCCTCTCAAGTGACTAAAGGATCATTATTAGGATCCTACTGGACCCTCACTTGCTCAATGTCTCAACCCATGAGGGCGAGTCTCCTCTATTTTAGAATTCCCACGGGCTCCCAAGTCAACTGCTCATCCTCTACCTATAGTCTCCACAACTTTGTCTTGATGCTCTACCTAGTGGTTATCAACCATTGCAAACACTCTGTGAGACCTGCTTGCATCACCGACTATTGGCTCTAAGGTTGTCGGCCTCTAACTAAATCATTTTGTGTTCTTCTGAGGACATTGTCTACCTATGTGGACATGTTGTCCACAAGAAAAACATCCAGTACCTTTTCCATACCCCCAGCCACCTAAGGGTGCACTGGATTATTGTAAGCTACCTCCACTAATTATGGACTATGTGCTCAGAGCTGGCTGGTCAAAATGATTACGCTTGTTTCGTTTCCAACTTTGATCTTTCCTAGACTGAAAATGATCACCTTGTTGAGACTAAGAGTTCTTAGGTTTTGATTGGGAACATTGTTGTTGTTGTTACTGTCCACCCTTAGCAGGTGCTTGATGGATCCTAGAGGAACCCGTTGCTTGAGACTGACCACCTCGAGACTCAAGGCCTACCATAGGTGCACTACCAATCTGCACACCTGTATGACCTCCTAGTGCCATGGCCAAATTCTCCTCCACCAAATGAGCCTTCTCTACTGCCACCTCTATGGTCTTTAGCTTGAAGACATGGACTCCCCCACTGATACGGGCATTCAAACCCCTAATGAAATGCTAAACCAACATGGTCTCATCATCACCAATGCATGCATACTACTTAAGCTCATAGAAACTATGCTCATACTACTCCACTGACATAGACATCTGCCTCAACCCATGGAACTCATCAGCACGACGCTACCTCCAATGATCTGACAAGAAATGAGCTCTAAACCTCTCCAAGAACATCTCCCAAGAAACTAAACCAATGTCCAAATGTAATTTTGGTTCCTCCAACCGCCACCATGTAGAAGCAAAACCTCTAAGGTGCATGATGGTGCATCTTTCTTTGGTGTTACTACCATATGGATGCATGGAAAAACACCTGTTTAGATCTATCAACCATGTTTCTTCCTCCAAACCACTACTAGAACCATCGAAGGTAGGAGGGTGTGCCCTTAGGAGATCCCTCATGGGTCCTACTAAAATAGTCTCTTGCTCTGTTGTAACATCTCTTGCCCTAGGAGACCTTTCTCTTTCCCTATCCACCTGATGATTACCCTCCTATCTAGGACCTAAGCGAGTAAGGACCTCCTCAAGCAATTGATGCAATTGGGCTCCCTCTAACCCTGATTGACCCAAATTCTGACACCTGCCTCCCTGATAATTCTGAGAACTCTGGTGTTCCTCACAATCACTCTCCTTGGAACTTTGATATGGGGTGCACTGGCGGTTGGCCCCACTGCCACCACCATGACCTCTACCTCATCCCCGACCTCAACCTCGACCTCTATGTATCTTCTTACATAGACACCATCAAATAACAAGTCTCAAGTTGTTAGGCAAGGATGACAAAAGGGAAACATATAAACTTCAAAGTCTATGCAACTAAGACATCATAATGGGATCCTATAAAACTAAAGTACCCAGTGTTAGATCAAGGCTCTAATACCAAGTGTAACGCCTTGCCATGGAACCAGAGGATGACACAATAATAGTACAATAACGGAACATTTTTTTTTAAAGCAATAAAAATGAAATGTAAAACATGACATAATATATAAATGAACCTAAATCCTCTAAGGTCCCATGACTGCATTACTAACATAACTATAAACAAGAACTAGAATTATTCCATTAAAAAAAAAATTACATGATTTGCCCAATAGACAAGTACATTTTAATCCTCCACATTAAATGAATTAATAATATGAATTTCCATAACAAAACATCAGATAAATAGCATGGGATATCATTTATAAATAACTAACAAATATAAATACAAATTACATTACATGAGAGTACATCTCAACTCGTTACATCATTACATTGTTTCTAGTAGAATAAAACTTCCCTGAATACAATTGGGAATTATACATCAATATTATAGTACATGTTACATCTGATATACAAGACCAATAGACATACAAATAAATTGTCTCCATGAATTGGGACACAAACTAAAATCTATTACACAAGGTTCCTCCTTCATGCACACAAACAACAGCAAGGGAAACCCAATGGAGGAAACAACACAAACCTCTCGACCATTTGGAACCCTAAGATCGACCCCCCATGCTAGGAGATAACATAAGGTCCCATAACAAGTAAACAGTTAAGGAGATATAAGGCTAGCATAAAAAGGCTAAACATGACTCTAGCACAACACAGAACAACATGAACATCACATAACACAAACATCGCTTCTAGAGGCACTCACACAATAGAAGGGAAAACATAATTATGGAATGCTAGACTACAATAGGGGAGAGTGTCATCACATGGTCCTGGCATGGGTTTCCCTGACAATCTCTCACTAGATGACCCCCATCTATGGTTACCCTGACAGTCTCTCACTTGATGTCAGCCCCATAGGGTGACACATGTGGAATGAACATTCCTTTCATGAGGACAAGGAAGTTGATCTTGCCAACCAAGACTTCTCAACCCATCCTTAGCCTAAACAAGCACTACAAGCCTGGGTGAGGCATCCAATTATCTTGATTAATGTGAGATCTACCCATCCCCCTAATTCATTTTAGGTTATCAACAAACTAAGAAAATCTCCAATGGGTTACCCTAGATGCCACTTTGGGTTCCAGCCCCCATTGAGAGTCACTCCCCCTACTTGTAACTAGTAACCCTACAAAACAAGCAAGGCATACACCATCGTGCACTCTTACAAATCCACATGAATCCAAAAAAATGCAAGGAATGGACCATCTTGCACACATATCATAATCACATAAATTTATGCATAGTGCAAGACATTGACCTTCTTGCACACAACTCAAACAACATTAATAACCATTTTCAAAATGAAACAATCATAAAACCATACAAGATTACTCCCTCATAGGCCTCTAGAAGTCAACCTAACCTTTTTACACAAAGGACTCCCACTAATAACCACATCACATCAATATCACAAATCAAATACCATATTCAACACAAATGATCAACAATCAATACATCCATGAAGGACATTATTCCACATCTCATGAAACTCATTTTCTAATCACTTCATAAGTCATCCACCAACTAACATTTGTATTCATTAACTAATTACATGGTATTTTATAGTCTAACTATTAAATAGTTATAAAAGAAATCAACGTTTATTAAATAATACAAGGATAACCTAGTTAATTTATTTAAACAAATCTTTTAATTAAGCGAGTTTAAGTGAATCAATTGACCTATTTCGTAATCTAATTTACTCATCAAACATATTCAATCATTAACTTATGCAAAATTATTCTTTCATTATAACCATCATATCTATATATATATATTTATATAATTTTTAAATTCCCACATACTAAACTCTATACCATAATTCATTTATATGCATTATTATAAGTATATATATGTATATATGTATAAATATATAATATAATATTCACACTCAAACTAATGTTGTATTATGCATATATATACATATAAATACATATATATACTTATATGTTTACACATATATATAAGTTAACTGTAGCATCCATAATCTATTCAATTGGTATATATAAAAGCATAAAAAAATTAAACATACTACATTTGAATGCAAATCGGCCTATCCAACCCAAAATCGATCATGCAAAAAGAGTGATTTCTAACCAATATAAACTTTATGAAACACAATGGAAATTTTTATCTTTTTTCATCAAAAAAAGAAGTGATTTTGCATTTAATATCACCCCATACCCAACATATCAAATAGAACTCGTTATCAGCATGTAGCTATAGTTATTTCTAGCAAACAAATAAGAAAAATACCACATACAATGTAAACTGGATGCTTCTAGTAACAAATTAGAAGGCACAAGGGAATGGGGCGAATCTATGCAGCCTCAATGCACCATAGACTCGCCCAAAGATTGATGCAAGAAACAAATATCAACCAACAGTTATGCATCAAAATCAACTTGGTGAAAAGACAATGATTCCTAAGCTCAAGGCGGATCATTGATTATAGTTACCTAGTATTTGATTGCAAGAACAGTAAACAAAACCAACCGCTAAAGTTTACTATCACATAAAATTGAAATATCACCAAAACAAAGGTACGATGCAAGGGAAAAGGAATCACATTCTTTAGTACTAAATCCAACATAGATTTTAAACTATAAAAGCAATGAACAAGGCATATATAATATGTACTAGAGATATGTATATATCGAACGTCATTTGAAAACAATATTCATCGATTTGCTCATAATCGATCAATCTCCAGCGATGAAAAGACATAACTAATGTCGTGGAAGAAGTAAATAAGCCATACACACAAGCATCGGTTGTCAAAGATATCCTCCTAAAAGACATCAAAAATCAATTAATATAAATCTACCAAAATTAAATCAAACCTAAGAATGGGTGTTTGACGATATCAGAAGACATATTGAATAGCCCTCATGAGGAGTTAAGGCACCAACCCACAGTAGAAAGGAGGAATGGGATGTGAATAGTTGGCTAACCATGGTTGATTCAACACCAGGCTTGCTCACAAGCCAGCGAAAACCACCAGGTTATCAACCAAAATACTCATTAAAACCATGTTTTAAAACAAAAACAACTCCAGGATAGAGTGCGCCATATATGATTGCAAGGGATTTAAAAAGTTTTCCAGCAATTACAATTGAATTGAGAAAGCATAGGAGAAGATTAATGAAATAAAAAGAATAACCCAAAGGGAGTGGGGTTTCAATAGCAATAAAAAATTTAATAATAAGGACAATTCGATTATCAAGAAAGGATTTGAAAATTCCTAGACAATGCATTTACTAAATTGCACACTTAGAAATCAACAAGTAATTATTTTACTTCAAACAACACAGTCATTCAAAATTCATTTTCAAAACAGAATAAAATTGAGAAGAAATTAATGGAACCTGGATCCCTATCGTTTGGTTGAGCTAAAGATTGATGTCGGGCTTTGAATTCCAAAGTTGCAGCTTCAATCACTTCAAAACCCCAACAATGTTCTACAAGCAATTTCTTTCCTACAGTGAAAACCTCCAAAAAAAACCAAAGAACATTCACAGGAAGCCAAAAACAAGATTCTTTTTCCCCAATTTTGACTCAAAATCCCCTTTCATCCGTAACTAGCCAATTTTATTAATTGTTTGTGAGTGCATGTAGTTGCATGCAAAACATTTTATTTTATATTTATCATTCACTTCTATTATTCACATATTTATTTTTATATTTACTCAACTAGCCATATTCCAATTTATTTAACTTAATAATCACCTTTTAATATTTATTTATCATACTCTAATTTTATTTACATTTAATTTATTAATTTTCAACTTTACATTATAAACTATTTGATCATAACAATTATATAAAAGCATTTATTTTAACTTTATAAAATTCCTTTTTAATTAAATAATTCTATTTTAATACAACAATAAATTAGAAGCATTTACCAAACAAATCTAAATCAAATGAACTAAACACAAAATAATACCTAACCATAAAGCGAGGTCGAAAAGCAAGATTACAAACAACATTGATGGACCAAACTGACCAAACTGACCACACAAACAGGGTGTAGAAATGGATACTCATCCTTTTCAAGGATGATGGCTTGAATAGGGGACCAAGTGTTACCTTCATTCAAGAATTCCATTGGGTTTAAGGCACGCTCAGACCTATCAATTCAAGTGGATTCAATGCCTGGTACTTGCAACCTACAACACACATATAACAGTTGAGCATATATATAGTCATACAATCAGGCACACTGTGAAAGGAAGTCGCAATGTCATAGGGCACTCACAATTGAGTGATGCAACACTATCCCCTTCACCGACACCTAATAACTAGATATCACCAAAAAATCACATCTACACATAACAAGGGAAAGACAAGATCAATCACAAAATAATCACACAATAATTGCAATAAGATAGTCACTTAATGCTCATGCTCAAATAAAACCATATGCCAACTATATTGAATGTGCATAAACTCAAATGATAGGAATATCATCACAAAAATCATCATAGCAATCAGTTCAATATCAAACAGAATGTCATAATGTCAGGTCCAAAGTAGATCAACTACCAATCTAACAGAGAATAGTATGAGGGGCACTACAGAGAGAGTGAAATGTAGAGAGGTAGAGAAAGGGACAGGGAGATATGATGATTTATGAATATTTTTTCATCTCCTTACTATACAAAATATAAATATTTTATTATTGATTACTTCTCTAATTTTTTAAGTATTTTGAGATGATTGTTACAAAACAATCTTGAAAAAGGGACTTCATATGTGAAACTAGTGAGCATTTGATGTTTCAAAAATGAAATATGAAGTTCAAATAATTATAATTAACTTTTTTTGTATAATATATAAAATTTACCTATTCCATCATGTAGAGTTTTGAATCACCTTCCCAATGCCTATAAAAAATTAAAATTTTGATAATAGATGCAAAAGTTATGCCCATTTTACTAAAGAGGGATTTTTGGGATTTTCAAAATGAATATTTGTTTTGCAATAATGACATCCATTTTGAAGACATAAAAATGGGTACCCATTTCTAAAAAATGCATATCCATTTTGAAGACATAGAAATAGGTACCTGTTTCAACAAAATGGATATCTGTTTTGAAGACATAGTTCAGCAAGTACCCATTTCTAAAAAATGGATATCCTCTTTGTTTTACAAAATGGATATCCAATTTGAAGTCATAAAAATAGATATCCATTTTTTTCACATAATTTTTTTCCCTCCAATTTTTCCTTGGGATTTCTTTGAGATTTGGGTTGGGGTGTCAAACCTGAAAAATTCAACTGTCTCAATGTGTTTGTAGGTTTCATCCTCTTTTCACGACTTCACCCTTCATGTTGATGACTTTCTTTTCATCTGAATTTGATGAAACAAAAAGGGTTTATTCAATAAAATGTCAGCATTCTACCAATATAAGATATGCTTTATTTTGAATTTAATAGATAATAATTACTGATTATCTACATTCACTATGTGTAAAGTCTTGATTGATAGGTTGATTGAAAAACATCTATAACTTTTAAATGGTTACACATTTCTTTAATCCAAAAGATGTATCACACTCTATGCTTCACAAACTATAGTTTAAGAAATAATTAATTTCATAAATTTTTTACCAAGTTAGGGTGGTCGGACAAATGGTTTTTAATATTTTTTTAAAATTGCTAATAGAAAATTCATAACTAATTATTTACTTAAGAAAAAAATTACAAAAAAAATATGTGTCACATCTGAGCATGTGTTCTCTACGTATATTGAAAGATTCAAAAAAATATATTATTTTTTGCTCATACTTAGGGTGGCCAGACAATCACCTGCTTTTTTTTCCAAAATCTAAAGTACTAATACATTGAAATTTTAAATTTTCACCAAACCAAATTACTTTTTTGTTTCCAAAAAAGGCCTAGTAGCCTATAAACTACATTCAATTTTCTACAAATTATATTCCTACATATTTTCCAAATTATGTTAATAACCTATTCAAATTTTTATGTGAAGCATCTTAAGTTTGTTTTTCTGTGTTTTTATTGCCACTTAGAGGCCCTATTTGGCCCATCATGATCCTACACTAACCCATCTATTTGCATCATCTGCAAATGAAACAACATTATTCAATTACCAAAACTACCTAGAATTATTTTGCAACACCACTAATGAATAAAAATAGACAATGTTACCTAAGTGAAAGTTCAATGAGCAACTTGACTACCAAGTGTTAATGTTGAAGGCCCAATATTAACATATTCAACATCCAAAGAGAGTTATAAGAATACCATTCATATGAGGTTCAATTATTCACATGTAATATTTATTATTCTTTACTAGTTACATACCTCCACACTTGACATCGTCATATAATAGGGAGGTGGAGGACCATTGCAAGTAGGGTGAACATTGTGACCATGAAATTTCATTATAATCATTCTATTAATTTAGTTAATCTTACATTTCAAAATAAAACTTAATAAATTGAATTAAATGAACTTGTTGAAATTTACCTGATTATCAAAATTGAATGTCTCACTCAATAGAGCTTTTTCCATGACCATTTGATCCACTGCAAATGTATCTTGGGCACATGCATCCTAACTATCCTAAGGATCATAAAAAAAGAGAGACCCAAAAGAATGGCATACATGAGGTGGAACTTGACACCTAGAAGACTTACCCACATCACTCTATACTAGAGGCCTAGTATGTTGTATAAGGGTTTGAGTGAGCGAGATAATGGACTCTAAGGTCTCCACCTCAACACCCTCCTTCACAATGTAATGGATAGTTACATGCTCTAACTCTAGTCTAGCTAGTGGTCTTGGTGTTTGGTTTGGGTCATGTTGTGCCTGCACTTTTTCATGTGTGGATCCCCCATCTCTACCCTAGAACTCTCGTAATATGTCAAACTAACATGGTATCTGATTAAGGACAAACTCACAATAGATTTTCCTCAAAATTTATTGTGGTACATCATAGTTATTGCATGGAGTATGGTCAAAAACTATCCATTACCTATCCCAAAAATTATATTGTATCCCTTGGTGGTGGCACTAATAGATAGGGAACCTATTGCATGCATTGTATAAGTTTTGATTGGTTCATGGGTTGATAAAGAATGCAAACAAGTCAAATTTCAAAAAAAAATCTTTAACTTCATATGATAATTTTTTTGTGTAAAATTATTTTTTGTGTTCCCTCTTGTTAGAACAACTATTTATTTTCCCATTCATTGATTCTACATGAGAGACAATGGATTGCAATGATTCAACAAGGGAGGTCCAATGGGATTTTGTTGCTACAAGATTTGTTAACCTTGCAATTAACTCCTCAAGTTCTTTTCTTTTGTTTTCAATTTTCCCTAATATGTTTTGTTGTGTTCTTAGAGGATGGTGGGGAATTGTAAGAGTTGTTTTTGGTGATTATTCTTCAAGAGGGTTTTCATGAAGAAGTGAATCAAGATTTTGAACATTTATGGGTGAATTATCAACTCCTAAAATTAAATAAATTTTAATTAAAAAACTAATTCAATCTTATCTATTTAATCCAAATTTGACTAAATACTAAAAATACTTCTTTTGTCTCCCCAACCTCTTCGTGGCATATTGTTGATAATTTGGAAAAACTTTGGATGAAAAATGAGTTGTACAATAATGTGAATGCACTTGAAAGGATGAATAGGTCATAGGTTTCACAAAAAAATGAGAATAAAATATGGTTTTTGGTTTTTATGATAAAAATGAGCATAGCGCACTTACGTTATGCTCTCATGGGGGGCAAAAAGTGGGGTGGCCACTTTTTGGTCTCCCATCTTGGTGCACAGGCCCTTAAGATAATAAAGTGAGTTTATTAAATTTAATAACTAGGATATAAGTTGATGAGGTGTCTCCACCCTAAAAGGGTGGGGAATTTACTATTTTCATCATTTTATCTAATACTAGTGGTCACTTCCTATTGGTTGATTTTCCACATCCATCTTCTTCTTAGTTTATATAAACTCACTACCTAGCTTGTATTTGACATATTGGAAGCTCTTAATGTATTTCTTTCATTCTCAAATTGCATATCTCTAAGAGTCATTGGTTTGTCTTATTTATGTTTTTCAAGTTTATGTAGCTTGGAATTTATCTTATAAAGTTCCTTGGGTTATTAATCTATTTCAGATTTCTAACATTCTTTACCCACATCATTAGTAACATGATAATTCAAAATATGATCTAGATTTTCTCTCAACTATCTAAACACTCTTTTCACCTATGTCTAATTGTCCTTACCTAGCTCAGTCATGAAATTGCTTTGAACTCCCACTACTTAGGTAATGTCTAATATTTTGTAGACCACCACATACATGAGACTTCCAACCACATCACCATATGGAACATTCATCGTGTCTTCCAAATCCTTCATAGACTTAGGACATTTTTCTAAACTTAATTATGTACCAACTAGTAGGGGTGTACTTACCAATTTACTATCTTGTATCCCAAACCTCCACAAAATATTTTCAAGACATTTCCTCTAGTTTAGCTATAATTTCATGTTGATCCTATCCCTACATATCTCCATAAACTTTATAAGTTCATAAATTGAACTAAAATTATTAGGCTAGTAAAAGTGACTTATTAGGGTTATCTCAAATTTTGTAAGTTCTAGAAGTTCAACCATAAGCTCCTTCTAGATAAGTTCATCTTTGTTGGGTTGTCTATTCAAGATTTCAAGGACTTGGGAAAAACTCATTAATTTATAGTGATTTCAATTCACTTTGTCCCAAGATAGATTAGATATATGTAGGGTTTACATTTTCCAAAATGCTAGGAGAATTAGGAATTCAATGAGTAAAGGAAAACTTTACTATGGAGTCTATGGATACAACAAAATCATCAATGGTCCCTATTATTATATGACAAATTTAATTAGAGCTTAAAATAAATTAGAAATAGGTAGAACTTTGAGTGGCTAACCCAACTTTTGTTCATCATAGTTATGAAAAAAAATGTCCCTATCAACTTAATCCAGTCATGGTCAAGGATGGTCCACTAACATATGATGTTAATCTTATCATTAACTTGGGGCAACACAATATTTTTGAATAGTTTATAATAAGTGTAAATAATTTATTTATCCAAAAACAAGTTTTTTGTAAAGGGGGGATTAGGTAGATAATTGTAACTATATAGGGTAAGCATACGATAAATTTAACTTCATTTTGCATACAAGAGTGTGGTGGGAGCTAGGCACAAAAATGGGAATCCTAAAAAAAATAAAACTAGTATAAAATATCCATGAATAAAGTGATTTTGACTCTTATAGGGAAAAATAATATTGATACCTATATAATAGAAGAAGTTTGATATACAATATTTTTACCTAGGAAAAATATTTTAGATAAAAGACCCAACATGGTAAGAAAATTCACTATTAAAAAAATTTAATTGTTCTCCAATACAATAATGAATCTCTCATACTTCAAAATTAAGAAAGTGTGGATATAAATAGGCACATCAAAATTAATTTTACACATCGCACTAAAAAATGCAAAAGATAAATATGAGTTCTTTAAAACATTCTTCCAAATTCAATTTTGCACCAACTAATATGTTCTATTGCTAAAATAGACCAACAAAATTTCTTAAGGTCCCTGAGACCAAAAAAGTGTTAAAATTTTGCATGACTATTCTCTCGAACTCTGGTCCACCTACAAATGTCTCATGTGTCTTTTGTTCACCCTAGACCTTCTACTCTTCCATATGCTCATCATAGTAGAAAATTGTACTTGTCATATATTCTCATCTTTAGGTCAATTCCCTTCTCCTCTTAATAGTTGTCTATTAATAACTTTTTCAAAAGAACCTTGAAACACTGCTCTCCAATTACTAATGCTTGAATATGCATCTTCACATGACTTAGATTTTCAAATCCTAATCACTCTTACCAATACCATGTAAATTTTCCTACTAGGCATATCTGCTCGTGTACCTTTGAATGAATCAAAAGGGTTTTTACAACTTCCCACATATTTTGAGATGCATAATAGAAACTAGCAATTTCAGCATGAGGAGCTCTTAGAAATTTTTACAAATACCTATGAAAATATCAACAAAACCCTAAGATTTTGTAATTGAGAGGCATAGTTTCACATGCTTATGCTTGCCTTACTAGAGAATCATGATGCCTAGGGTTTGTATAAAATTTTTCATGCTTCCTTCATTTACCATGGATACATTTCTATATGAGATTGTTGTATTTCAAGTTTCTAAGGCATTGAATCATGAAAAAGAAAGAATTAAAAAAGAAAGCTTGCTTCTTTGTTGAAACCAATATCAAGGATCGAGATCTCCATAAATGCTTCTCCTTGTGATGCTTGAAACAACCTTGGATTCTATAAGAATCTAAATGCTCAAGTGAATGGATCCAAAAGATAACAAGAAACCCTAAAATTCTTTACCTCTCCTAATGAAACTCAAACTTTCATTAAAGACCTCCCTCCAAAAACTCATGCGCATCTAGATTCTTGACCAAGTAAAGGAATTTTTGACAAGGTTATAGTATTTTATAAATTTCAACTTATGCTAAAACTCCTTTTCAAAAGTGAGTATATGGCCTACAACCTCAAAGATTCCTCACCACATGGCACCAAATGAATGATGCCAACACATCTAGGTAGGTGGGCTACTATTACTAAAGGAATTTTATTCCCCAAGTATCCTAATAATTCCAAGATACATTACAACCAAAAAGTATCTTAATAACCCTAAGAAGTGTCAAACTTTCACATGCCTATTCTCTCAATTGTGGAATTGAGGAATGTCTCATTTTAACCTATAGGTGGATGATGATTCCAAACACAAATTTGAAATAAGACAAAGCAAAAGGAAAACCTAGATAGTAAAGTGGCATAACCTTGTAACTACATCTATCATGCAAGATAATAAAAATATGGATAAATAATAGACATCCAACTTCATTAATTGAATGAATGATTAATTACAGTGCTTGTATTAATTACATGGTAAAAATGAGCCTTATTCAATTAATCATTTATAGTGCAAATACATGGATAATATTAATCATTTATAGTTGTGTCAGTTCATTATTCATTTATTCAATTAATCATTTATAATGCAAATATGGATAATATTGGAAAAAAAAAAATTATATTAACCAAAAATCTATATAGAAATACGGTATTATATGTCGACAAAAGTATTATATATACAATAAATTCATATAGGCTTACAACAAAGCCATATGGACATACAATGTCACATATTTGTAATAGAAAAATTATGTTCAAAAATACCATAAAGGCATACAACAAAGGACCCTAATATAGTCATTTCCCTCTAGGGGAAGGAAAGAGATCACAAGTTTCCTTTGACTATAAAGAGGATAAAGATGCATATGATGGAGGTCTCTTTTGAACTTTTTCACTCATCCTCCTATCTAAACTTTCATGAAGCTCCACCTAATACAATAAAAATTATAGACATTAATATATATAAATTGAATTATAAAATGACATAGAAAAAAATATTCACTTACTACATACAAATAATCACTACATTCATCTGCAATAGGGGCACGCTCATGACCTAGAGTTGTGAAGCCCTATGGCAACCTTTAATATAGAAATTAAACTACAAATAAATATCATTCAATTTTTTAATGATAGACAAATAAAACAACAAATATAATGTGAAATTTAGTAATCTCTCGCATACCTCTATCAAAGGCATTGAACTTGCTACTATACCAACAACACCATGCTTCATTGTGGTATAAATATCAAGAGGTTTATTTTTTGACATCACCTAAAAATTAAACAAAATTATTCCATTATCAAAACTATATAACATTATTTTACAGCACCATTAATGAATAAAAATAGGCAAGCTTACCTAAGTTAAAGTCTGATGATCACCTTGACTACCAGGTGTTGATGTTGAAGGCCCAATATTAATCTATTCAACATCCAAAGTGAGTTATAACAATACCATTCATATAAGGTTCAACTATTCACATGTAATATTTATAATTCTTTACTAGTTACATACCTTTGCACTCGCCACTACCATGTAATAGGGAGGTGGAGGACTTGACTACAATTAGGGTAAAAACTATGACCATGAAATTTTATTACAATAATTCTACTAATTAAGTCAATCTTACATTTTAAAATAAAATTTAATAAATTGAATTAATTGAACTTGTTTAAATTTACCTAACTATCAAAGTCGAATGTCTCACTCAATAGAGCTTCTTTCATGAGCATCTGATCTATTGCAAATGTATCTTGGGCACATGTATCCTAACTATACTCAATATTATAAACACAAAGAGACCTACAAGACTAATATACATGATGTGGAACTCGATGCCTCGAAGAATTTCCCACATCATCCTATTCTAGAGGCCTAGTATGATGTATAAGGGTTTGAGTGAGCAAGATAATGGACTCTAAGGTCTCCACCTCAATACCCTCCTTCATAATGGAAGGGATAGTCACATGCTCTAACTCTGGTCTAGCCAATGGTCTTGGTGTTTGGCTTAGGTCACGTTGCGCCCCCACTCTATCATGTGCGAATCCCCCGCCTCTACCCTAGAACTCTTGCATGTCAAAGTAACTTGGGATCTGATTGAGGACATATTGACAATAAAGTTTCCTCAAAAATTATTATGGTACCTCGTAAGTATTGCATGGAGGATGATCAAAAACCATCCACCACCTATCCCAAAATTACAATTTATCCCTTGGTGGTGGTAACAATGGATAGGAAACCTCTTCCATGCATCATGTAGGGTTTGGTTGGCTCATAGGTTGGAAAAGAGTGCACACAAGTCAGATTTCAAAATTTTTCTTTAACTTGTTCATATGATAATTTGTCTGTGTAATTTTTTTTTTTTGTTCCCTCTTGTTAGAACAACTATTTATTTTCCCACTCAGTAATTCTACATGAGAGATAATGGATTGCAGTGATTCAACAAAGGTGGTCCTATGGGATTTTGTTCCTGCAAGATATTTGAACCTTGTAATTAACTCCTCAAGTTATTTTCTATTATTTTCAAATTTCCCTAATGCTTTTTTTATATTCCTAGAGGATGATGAGGAATATTAGGGGGTTTTTGTTGTGGTTGTTCTTCAGGAGGATTTTCATGAAGAGGTGAATCGAGATTTTAAAATTTTGGGGATGAATTATCAACTCATAAAAATTAAACAAAACTCAATTAAAAAACTAATTCAATCTACCTATTTAATCCAAATTTAACACTAAAATTTTCTAAAACTACTTACTTCTTTGACCTCCCTAGCATCTTTATGGTATATTAGTGATGATTTGGCAAAGATTTTGATGAAAAAGAGATTTGCAATTGTAAGGAAGCTAAGGTAGCAGAATAAATTCCTACACTAATCTTGAGAGGAGAATAATTTACAAAACTTTTACAAATCTTTTCAACAATTATGGAAACAAATAGAAATAAACGTAAATATTATGCATACCACAACATACTGATTTATGTGCAGAAAACCCTTTTGGGAGAAAAACCCCACACTCCAAAAGCCACCCAATATATTATCTTGAAATCACAAAGATTACAATATACTTGCAGAGCAAGCTTCTCACAGGAGTATCACCACCAAAGATCTAGAGACCACACGACTGCTATCAGACTCTCAAAATAAATCACAAAGCCACAATTGTAATACAACACACTCATAAAATAAGGTTAGCTTCTAGGACAAGATAAGCCAAAAAATATCTACCATCAAATCTAAAACCTAATAATGAATGGTCCATATTTACAATATATCATTAAAATTTAATGTATGTCAACCATTTAAGAGTTTTTGTTAACAAAAAAATGTTAACACACATCCCACTTCTCCCCTCCACCATGTGCTCCCATTGTATATTACACCTATCAGTGTAACTAGGATCTATATATATATGTCCTATCAACAATAAACCTTATATAATTGCAAGGTTGGAAAGGATGAATAGGCTATGGGTTTCACAAAAAAAATGAGAATGAAATATGGTTTTCGGTTTTTATGGTAAAAACTGATCATAATGCTAGCACTTTATAAATTGTAACAATATAGGATAAATATATGATAAATTTAACTTCATTTTACATACAAGAGTGTGGTGGGATAGGCACAACAAATTAGAATCCTAAAAAAAAAGAAAAACTTGTATAAAATATCCATGTGAATAAATTGGTTTTGATTCTTATAGGAAAAGAAAAGCTTGATAAACCACTATAATAGAAGTAGTGAATATATAATATGAAACAAAAAATAGAATAATAAAAGAAAAGACAATATACAATATTTTTACCTACGAGAATTCTTTTAGATAAAAGACCCAACATGATATGAAAACTCAGTATAAAAAAAAAATTAGTTATTCTTCAATACAATAATGAATATCTCGTACTTCAAAATTAAGGAAGTGTGGATATAAATAGGCACATAAAAATAAATTTTACACATTGCATGAAAAAATGCAAAAAATAAACATGAATTCTTTAAAACATTCTTCCAAAATCAATTTTGTACCAACTAATAGTGGTGTATTTATTAGTTTACTAGCCTACATCATAACCCTCCATAAACTAGTTTCAAGATATTTCATCTAGTTTAGCCACATTTTTGTGTTAAGGTCCTATGGACCTACATATCTCCATAAGTTCATAAGTTAAATTGAACCTTTTGGGTTGGAAAAAGCAACTTATTAGAATTGTCTCAAATTTTGTAAGTGCATAAATTCAACCATGAGGTCCCTTCTAGATAATTTCATCTTTATTGAGTTTTCTATGATAATTTAAGGACCTTAGTAAAAACATACCAATTTCTAGTGATTATCAATTCACTTGATCTCAAGATATATTAGATATGAATGATTTGCATTTTCCAACATGCTATCAGAAGTGGGAATCAAGTAGAAAAAGAAAAAATTTATTATGGAGGATGGATGTAGCAAAAGAAATAATGATCCTTGTGAGTATATGGCACAAATTTAATAGGAAATTGAAAACAATTAGAAAAAGGTAGAGGAGCTTTGAGTGGCTAACCCAACTCTTAATTTAAATACACAAACTAATAAAATTATTTTTTTTGAAAACAAAAAAAAGATTAATGAGTTTCCAAAACATGGTTTATGAAAACTAAGATTTCTCACTTAAAATTGAATAATAGCTAAAAGTTTAGAATGTAGAAATTAGTACATTCCTATCCTACATAATTATGGATTCATGCCAAAAAAAAAAAAAAAAATGACAATGTAGAAACAATAAGTTTCTCACTTGCTATCTTGGTGTAGACATGATCACTTTTGAGGCTTGGTCTCAAATATAAGTTATTGGAATTGATATTTACATTAGTCCAATGATCATAGAATTCCAAAACACAATATTGTGTTAAACACATTGTTTACATTATTCATACTCTCACATTTCACATCTACAAAAGTGTTATTCTAAAATACATTTGACACAATAAGAGGACATCCATGAAGGTATATGGATTTACTTGATTAAATCATGAAAAATGAAAAAATAAAGAAAGATATACAAATTAAATTGTTTATCTTATATATTCAAGTTAATCACAATATATAATTTTAAAAAACACAAAAAATTAATAACAGATCTCTATTAATATTGAACTAAATATGATAACAAATTGATTTATTTGTTATCTATTAGAATTTTACTCTAACACCTTTCAAACTGAAGACAACACCAACTAATTTCATTTCATTTAACACCAATCCATCTTCACTCCATCCTTAAAACCACCATTACAGCACAAAAAATTTTAAGCAACAGCTAGTGCCAATTTTTTGGCCACAATTTCCATTAAAAAAAAAGCTAAAACCAGACTATTAGAAAGGGGGAGTTTTTATGTTTTTACATGGAGCAAACTAATATAATTTGTCCTTCCAAAAAACATTCATGTATTAAGCTACATTTTGGTAGAACTGAAAAAAATATAATAAGATAAAGAAATATCTGCATTATAGCAATGCATTAAGATTATTTTTCAATATACTGAGCAACAGCTTTGAATTTATTTTATTTCAGGACTCTTTCCTATTGAATATGTTCTATTCTACTTTTTAACAAATATAAATTTATTGTTTAAGGAGAAAAATATAAAAAGCTAAATCACAAAATAAACTTATAAAAAAAAATTGAAAGACAACCTTCAAACTATGAAGCAAGCGAATAAGTTCTCCATTAACACAATTATTGAGAGAAACAAATTGAAAAAGTTTGTACAGAGAAAACATATCGGCAGAAACAATATGAGAGCAACATTATATTCCCATGCCCAAAAGTCTTACTTTAATCACCAAAAACTGACCAACTTATTCCCCAATAAAGCGAAAACATGAAGCACGAGAAAATACCTCTGACATTAATTCATCAACCCTCTAATAAGATCTGGCAAACAATCAAGAAAAAATATTATTTTTATTTCTTAGTGGGGGGCATGTTTTCTCCTACATCTGCTCAGAATCTTAGTACAAAGTAAGTTCTCAAAGCCATTGTCGTAGCAAACAAGTTTGTAGATGTTGTAAGCGGCTGTTCTTCATGTCGGTGTTGTTGAACGTGCTTCAAATACAAGCTAATTCCCAACAGAGGTATACACATTGTGTATATAGCACGTTCAGTCTACTGTTAAAAGTAAACAGTTCTATAGTTTAATATTAAAATGAGCATTCTGTAGTGGGTCTTGTGTTAGCGCTTGAAACCTAAGCTAAGTCCCAGCATATGCATACACATTGTATATATAGCAAACATACTTGTGTTTCTTGATGCAAACAAGCTTAGAGCTTTGAAGGGTGAGTGAGTATTGGGTATTGGGTATTGTTGTAATGGGAAGCAGATATAGAATAAGTATCAGTGACAGCACTGAACAGAAGAGTAAAACTGGTAGGGCTCGTTCATGGCTGTTTGGTGGGTGGATGCCTAAGACTAAACGCAAAGTAGAAGGAGATTCTAAGCCCAATAACAGCATGATAAGCACTAAAAATTCTTCTGATCACAAATCATCTGAGAACAATAAAGCCAAATTTGATATTGTTAATGCAGATCAAGAACTTCATGGTGAGAAGCAAAAGATTGTCGATCCTTCCCAGGAGGATGATGAAGAAGAAGATCATTATCAAGTTGAGGAAGAAGCTGTGGACAAGGAAGCAGACCATTTCATTGGGAAAGTGAAGTCTAAGATGGCCAAGGAGAGGTTGATATCCATGAAGAGGTATGAAAGCATGCTTAACAGAGGAGTGTGAGGAGGAAGGGGAAAAGATAGTACAACCACTACTCTAATGGTGGATGTATCACATGGTGATCAATTTATTTATGCAACTATAGTTGGTCTTATAGTAGATTACCATATAGTATCATTTCATTTGTGAACCATGTAGTATTGTAGATCTTGTATTTGGTGAGGGTTTAATCCTCTAATTTTGTATAGTCTGCATGCATTCATGTAGATCTGCAGATCCCTTGCTTGACCAGAGCGGAGATATATAATATAATAAATAAAATTTTCAGTTAAAAAAAGGGTGAATTTTCCTATTGATGTACAGAATTATATGGTGTAACTACTTGCGTAGAGAAGGTAAATATTCAATCTGGTATATAACTTTTAAGGGGATTGCCTAATCCGATAATGTTTAGGATTTAATCATTATGGTTACACTTAGATTTTGCTGTTCTTTTGATAAGAGGAATTTGTGGTGCCATTATTGGTTTCATTAACTTGGATTTCATTTAAAAGTGATAGAAACGCTTGAGTTAGAGGATTAAAGTTGATTGGCCAGATCATTAACTAGAAGATAAGGTAGAGAATGAGGTATCAAGATCTATTAGTGGCTGACCCAAAGAAAATCATCATAGTCATGAAGGGGAGTGGCCCTATCAACTTCATCTTATCACGGTCAAGGATGATTCACTGACAAATGATGCACAACTTTATCATTAATTTGCAACATAAAAAAATTGAAAAGATAATAAGTACAAATACTTTATTTAGGAAAAAAAAAAAATCATAAAAGGGGTTAGACAGACATTTTTAACTTCATTGTATATACAAGGTTACAATGAAAGAGGCGCAACAAATGAAAATCCTAAAAACTATTAATTAGTATAAAATTTTCATGAATAAAGTGATATTAACTCTAGTAGGGGAAAAATAAAATTCATCAACTTTTATAATATAAATGAGTGCATATACAATATGAAACAAATAATAATAATAGTTACGGGTCCATTCAAAATTTGTTGTAAATGGTTTCAGGTCCATTCAAAAGTTGTTTTTCCCTCTAATCAAAACAAATAATAATAATAGAAATAAAAAATAATACTCAATATTTTTCTTAGGAAAGCTCTTTTGGATAAAAAAACATATGGTAAAAAAAATTCACTATTACGAAAACTCAACCTTTCTCCATTACAATAATGAATCTCGTTCATGCTTCATAATTAAGCATGTGTAGATATAAATATACACATCAAAAGTGGTTTTATATATTGCATGAAAACATGCAAAAGATAAATATGAGTTCTTTAAAACATTTTTCCAAACTCAACTTTGTGCTAACTAGTAGGATTGTATTTATCAATTTCTTATCCTACATCCCAAATCTCCACAAGCTAGTTATTTCATCTAGTTTATCCATAGTTTCATGTCGTTTCTATCGCTACATATCTTCATCAGTTCATATGTTAACTTGAACTAATTGGGTTGACAAAAGTGACTCATTATCCAATTGTCTCAACTTGTATAAGTTTATAAGTTCAACCATGATTCCCTTCTAGATAAGTTCATCCTTGTTGAGGTTTCTATGATATTTCAAGGACTTGGGGAAAAACACATCAATTTCTAGCAATTTTCATTTCACTTTGACTCAAGATATATTAGATATGTAGTTTTTTATTTTTCAACATGCAAGGAGAAGTTGGAATCAAATGGTCACATGATGAATAGAACAAAAATAATAGGATGGATGCAAATGCTATGGAGGATGGATGCAATAAAAGCATCAATGATCCTTGTGAGTAGATTGTACAAATTTAATAGGATTTTGAAAGAAATTGGCAAAAAGTAGAGGAGCTTTGATTGGCTAACCCAACATTTTCTATGTCATACTTATGAAGGGAAGTTTCCATATCAACATCATCTTATCATAGTCAAGGATCGCTAACTAGTGATGAGCATCTTATCATTAACTTGGTGCAACACAATGGTTTTTGAAGTGATAATATGTAAAAAATACATTATCTACCCAAAAATATTCTTTTAAAAAAGGGGGCTAAGTAAACAATTGGAACTATATAGTGTAAATGTTTTATAAATTTAACTTCATTTTGCATGCAAGGTTGCAATGGTAGAGGCACAACAAATGAGAATCCTTGACCAATATTTGAGAATCCTTGTGATATGAAAATTATGTTTACTTGGTTATAAGATGACCCTACATGTCAAAATTTGAGTCTAGTATAGGTGAAAATAGTCAATTTTCACCAATTTTGTGTAGGTATCATGGATGCTAACCTGTTATTTGCCATATATTAATGATTATCTAGCTAACACCAATAGGATAGAGGTGAAGGATGCCAAGAGCTATCCATGTTATGATGTAACCATATTCGAGAGTTAGATGTCACCAATACCACATAGGTGACAAATGATAGGTGATAACCATCATATCTTAGGGTCTACTCAGGTATCATTAGTAGCAAGAAGGTGATGAATGTCAAAAGATACCTATGGTATGATAGGGCTTAGATAGATTTCACCATCGTTGTGTAGATGATAAATATCAGGAGCTACCCCATACTAGGTTAAGTTAATTTTTTTCAATGGCATGATGGTGATAGATGTTAGAATCCATCAACTTAAAAGGTTCAATAAGCTATAGAAATTTTACTAATGGCCTTATCTAATGTGTATTGTTAAATTATGCTTTATCCAATGAGATCGTAAGTAGTATGGATACTTTCCCATCATTATCATAACGAATGTAGTGAATTGCGGAAAATAAGGAAACCCATAGTGTTGTATGAGATGCACAACCATTCATTTTCTAACTAGGATACACTGAAATGGTAAGTGATAGTGAACTAGGTAATGGAAGATGCATGCAATAGTGTTGCATCAACTTCCTATTGCTAGTTGGTCACTATGCATATGTGATTCAATCACCATGTATATGTAATACATGCATATTATCCCATTATGTATATGTTTTATGTATATTTTTTGTATGTGTGAATCATCCATACTATGTATATCTGACATATGCCTAAGTTAGTCACTATGTACATACCTATGATGTGAGTATGAGCTAGTCACCTTGTGTTGTATGTGTTGTATTCCAGAGCTAACCTCATATATATTTGTGAGGTGTATAAGATTTATTCACTTATGTATGTGCAACACAAGTGGGGGCTAACCACATCATGTATATGTGATGTATGTTTGAGCCAACCACTATGTAAATAGGTGGCATATGAATGATATGGACTTTGTGTGGTTTGGTGTGTGTTTATACACTAATATTGGATAGAAATTACACTTGATTAGAATGTGTTTAATATAATGATATTATCATGTGATTAAATTTAAAGAATAAGTACATTGAATAATTATAGTTTAAAAGAAAGCCTATAGATCTCATATAAAAGGAGAGGATGAATTATCTGTATCATTGGCATATGAACTATAGAGCCTCTAATTCCAAATCAAGGACATTATGAATGAAACCTTGATGTTTAGGTCCATGTCTAAAGATGACCTTGATATTGGGAGCCTGCCACATTCTAGTGTAAGTATATGAATGGAGGCATAGATTTGTCACCATGACTATGGTTGGAAAAGTTATAAAGTCGACACCTCTAAATTAGATGAAAGATGCTTAGTTGATTAAGTTAGTACTTGTTGTGAATAAAGAAGATAGTAGTAACCAAGGTTTGGTTATTACACTTCATTGTAAATCTTTAACATCTTCAAATTAGCACAATATGATATTATATCTATGAAGGTGTGTGAATTTGGTTGATCAAAATATGAAAAATAATTATAGCCCAAAGAATAAATGTATACAAATTATTTTTGTCTATATTATTCATTAAAGTTGATAAAATATATAGCTTTGAATAAACACAACAAATTAAAAACGTATCATTATGAATATAGATCTAAACATGGCAACTAACTAACTTATTTGACACTTATTAGAGTCCTAATCTAACCTTGGGCAATCAAACTAAAGCAATACACTATGTATAATTATCTCTAATATTGATTGCAATTGAGTTTCTTTTCATTTCATTAAATAACACCAATAAATATCTTCCTTGTCCTTGAAACCACCACTACCACCCAAGGATTTTAACAAGCATGTGTTCAATTTCTTGGTTGCAACCTACCAAACAGCTAGCATCAATTTCTTTGCCCACAATTTCCATGAAAAAAAATAAAATTGAAACATTAGAAGAGGAGAATTTTTACATTTTGACATGGAGCAAACTAATATGATTTATATCCTTACCAAAATAAAATAAATTTGTGTATAAAACCATATTTTTCTAGATAAATAATAAAATAGAATACATAAATATCTACATCATAACAATATATAACAATAAACTGAGCAAGAGCTCATATATATATATATATATATATATATATATATACACTACTTTTTGTATTGAATCTTTTTTCTATTTTTAACAAATATAAATTTATTGTTTAAAGTAGTAAAATATAAAAAACTCAATCATAAATCTTCAATTATGAAAAAATAATAATTTTTTCATTTAAAAAACAAATTAAAAAATGCTACAGTGGAAATATAATATCAGACCAACATTATATTCTCAATGCCCAAAAGTCTTACTAAAATTAGACCAAAACTTATTCTCAATAAAACTAAAACTTGAAGCAGAAGAAAATATCAGAGCAACATTATATTCCCATGCCCAAAAGTCTTACCTTACTCACCAAAGACTCCACCAACTTATTCCCCAATAAACTGAAAACTTGAAGCAGAAGAAAATATCCGTGACGTTAATTCATCATCGTCATGCAACTCTCAAATAAGATCGTAACACTGAAGAAAAAATATTACTTTTTAATTCTTGGGGGCATTTCCTCTACTCCATATGCTCGGAATCTTCAAACAAAGAAAGTTCTAAAGAGGTAAGCGATCTCCAGCCATTGTTGTAAGCGGTTATTCTTATGTCCGTGTTGTTGCATATGCTTCAAATGCAAGCTAACTCCCGACAGAGGTATACACATTGTATATATAGCAAATTGAAGCCATGGTTGTAGCCAACGAGTTTAGTGGTACGGTTAAGAGTACTTTTTCGGGGCATTGTAAGTGTTTGAAATACGAGTGAAGTCCAACAGAGGTATACACATTGTGTATATAGCACTCTAGGTCTACTGTTAAAAGTAAACAGTTCTATAATTTAATATTAAAATGAGCACTCTATAGTGGGCTTTGTGTAAGCGCTTGAAATGCAAGCTAAGTCCCAGCATACGCATACACATTGTATATATAGCAAACAAACTTTTGTTTGTTGATGCAAACAAGCTTAGAACTTTAAAGGCTGAGTGAGTATTGGGTTTTGGGTATTGTTGTAATGGGAAGCAGATATAGAATAAGTTTCAGTAACAGCACCGAACAGAAGAGTAAAAGTGGTAGGACTCGTTCATGGCTGTTTGGTGGGTGGAGGTCTAAGACTACACGTGAAGTAGAAGGAGATTCTAAGTCCAATAACAGCATAAGCACTAAAAATTCTTCTTATCACAAATCCTCTGAGAATAATAAAGCCAAACTTGATATTGTTAATGCACTAGATCAAGAACTTCACAGGGAGAAGCAAAAGATGATCGATCCTTGCAACGAGGAGGATGTAGAAGAAGATCATTATCAAGTTGAGGAAGAAGCTGTGGACAAGGAAGCAGACCATTTCATTGGGAAAGCGAAATCTAAGATGGCCAAGGAGAGGTTGATATCCATGAAGAGGTATGAGAGCATGCTTAACAGAGGAGTGTGAGGAGGAAGGGGAAAATATATTACAACCACTACACTAATGGTGGTTGTATTACATGGTAATCTTTTCTATTATGTTAGTTATGAAACGATAGTTGGTCTTACAGAATCCTTTCATTTGTGAACCATGTATTGTTGTATATCTTGTATTTGGTGAGGGTTTAAGCCTCTAAATTTTGTATAATCTGCATACATTCATGCAGATGTGCAGATCCCCTGCTTAACCAGAGCAGAGATATATAATATAACAAATAAAATAAAAATCAGTTAAAAAATGGGTGAATTTTCCTATTGATGCAGAGGAAAGAATTATATGGTGTAACTACTAGCGTAGAGAAGATAAATATTTATTCTAGTATATGACTTTTATGGAGATTGCCTAATCCGACAACGTTTAGGATTTAATCATTATGGTTACACTTAAATTTTGTTGTTCTTATGACAAGAGGAATTTGTGCCTTGTTTTTCTAAGAGCCATTATTGGTTTGAGTAATTTGGATTTCATTTAAAAGTGATAGAAATGCTTGAGTTAGAGGATTAAAGTTTATTGGCTTGATCATTAACTGGAAGATAAGGTAGAGAATGGCGTATCAATAATTGATTGCAAGGAGATTTTGGATTTCTTATTGTAATTGCTGGTGTTAGAGGATGAAATTTTACTGGTTTGAATTTAAATTGGAAGATAAATTGAGATATGAAATGGTGATCAATAATTTAATTTTGGTCTTTTTTTTGTTGTATTTGTGTTTTAATATTAATCTGAGTTTTTATTTTTTTAATTTATTGTTTACTATAAAAATATGGAAAGGTACATTACAATGAAGAATTATAAAGCCAGAAATATTGAATAAGGGTATTGAGGTAGATGGAAAATGATAAGAGGATGGAGATGAGTCAAAGGATGGAAATAAAGAGGCAAAGCATTAACAAAATTTATGAGAGCAAGATGGTAGCTCTCTTAAGTAGAGTTTGAGGAAAGATGAGAAGTAATAGGAGTGAGGGGAGTGTAATAACTGGGTGATCCCACAAAGCTAGTTTATAATTTTTAAGAAAAATTGATTTTTGCTGAAATCACATATTTTTAGAAAATATAATGATTTAAGCCTTAAAAAATTTTATTTTAAGGATTCCAATTGAAGAGGGTTTGATCAAACTACCTTAGATCAAACCCTCTTGGATAAAACTTTGTTAGTTTTAAACCATACTTATAAATGAGTCTCCTTTACACCTATCAAATGCTGATATAAAATCACTTTTGATTTATCTTTTGGAGGATCAAATGAATTCATTTAAAATTTATTTCAAATGATTATGGTAGTCCTCGGAATGAGCTATCCAATGAATATAATTTTAATATGTTTTGGTTTTATTATGTATTTATTTTTTTAGTTTTATTAAACATAGGTTTTTTTATCAAAGTGAAGGTCTATGTTCTGCACGTGGAAAAATAGCAAATTATTTATAAAAAATTTGAAAAATATGAGTGCACTAGATATTGAAGTCTTTGATCCAACAAAAAATAAAATTGAATATCGATTTATACAAAAAATTATGTGTTATACGATCGTGCTATGTCTGAATTGTAATTGGTTAGACTTTGAAACTTGATTAAAGAAAAAATATTCAATAAAAAACTATCTAACCAAGTGGAAGCACTAGATATCGGAGTTACAAATCTAAATTCAATAGAATTAGAATTTTATCCTTCTTGGAAAAAAAGTTGTGTTATACAGTGTGCGTCACTTTTTAAAAATGTTGTTTTCTAAAGAAAAGAAAAAAAAACCAGTTTTTGTAGGAGATGGAAAAAGAAGTGCAATTTGATTCTAAAAAAATTGAAAAAAATATTTTTAGAATCTACAGACAAAATGTGATGAGACTCTAGTTTGCATCATCTTCAAATTCCTCACGATTTGGCCGCTATAGGTGCCCAAATGTATAATAAGGCGACTTTTTCTGTCTAACAAATTACAAATACATTTTGACACCAGAACACTATTTCTCCAATATTCACATTTCCTCTCAAAATTATTTTTGGGATAACATTGATGCTAATATTTTTTTTTAAAACACATCAAATCTAAAATGGATAGTGATTCAAAAATATAGGGATCATGGCTAATTACACACCAATGTTGTAATGGTTATTTGAATGTATCATTTTCTAATAGTTTACAAACATAGAATTATTATAATAACATCATAATTAAGTGAGATCCTTCTACAATTTAGGGTAGAAATTCACAAGTATAGGTTCCTCATTGTAAGATGTGAATCAAATTTCATGATTAGTTTTAAAGCAACAATTGTATGTAGCTATCAAAATCTCTATATAAATCATTCCAATATGTTCATAATGTTGTTTACTAGACCCCTACGCAATGTTGTAATAAATTTGTACCATCTATGGACATGAATCACCTTGTCATTATTACATAGAATCTTACCATGCATAATATGACAACAAAAAAATTCATTTAATGAAAGGTAGAAATGTATAGATTACTTTTCTTTAATTAATCTTTCCATTACTACAAGTTGAAGAGGTTGTTTATACCACCACAACAACAATATTTGATAAGATATTCATAAGGGAATATTTTAGGAATTAGAGACAAAACTACTACATAATTAGTTGTAATCACTTTCCATAAATAATGGGGTTGTCATATTGCTAGATAATGTAAAAGTGTATAAAAACCATTCATGCACATTATGTTGAACACTAATAAGTAAATAAGAAGTACCTTGTTGTAAATTAGAAACTTAAGATTCCTAATTTTGTTATAGGGCTATCTAACTCCTAGTTCTCAATGCAAGGGTGCAATAGAACCCCAACCACATAGACAAGGATCCCTATCGACCCAAACTAAGTGGGATCTAATATTCTATCCATGAGGGAGATCCTTACGCCAAAGTTCCAAAGTGCATAGGGTAACATGACATAATTAGTTAAGCTTGTTGGGTTACTATCATTGACACATGTATATAATTACACACCAAGGCTAACTCTTCATACATCACAAGTTAGTCGTAGTGAATAGCTTATATACACATGTAAATAATACCTTGATTGATTATCCTAAGAATAAATAGTATTCAATTGACAATAGGAGATCTAGTTTGTATCTAGTGTGATATTATTCCTATTACCTAGTTCACAAACACTTACCCACCCCTCAAGTGCATATTGAATGGAAATAAGCATGTGGTGTATCACATACTACACCATTGGTCCATTATTTTTTCCAATTCCTCACTAGTGGTGTTGAACAACAAACATCCCATACTACTCAAGGTTATCCTTATTGGCTAGGGAATAAGTACACACAAGACACAATTGGCTATAGCTAGATTTATATAGTTCACTAAACCTTTTAATTTAGTGGATCTAGACATTTATCGTCTCCATGCCTCTAGTGAATATCAATCCAATATTGTGTAGCCCTAGAATATATCACTTGTATGACCTACCAATGGAAGACAACTAGGCCCTATCATACTATGGATAGCTCCTTGCATATCTCACCTTCTTGTTACTGGTAACAACTAGATAAACCCAAAGATACTATACTTAGCTTATCACATCTATTACCTTCATTGTACTAGTGACAATTTACTAAACCTCTCATGTATCATAGTGTGGATAGACCTTGGAATCATTCACCTTCATGCTAATATTGAAAGCTAGTTAATCCTTAAAATAAGACTAATACTTCTTGGTATTTTTCATCTGCATGGTACTAGTGGCAATCAACTATCTACATTTGTATGAGACTGCCCAATTTTGATAAATCATTTCCCATTCCCCATTATGTAACATTCCTTGGCTCTTTCCTAAAAATGTGATAAATGAAGAGAGGGGGACGTCATTCCTCACTAATGGTGTGCTAAATGGACCCCTTTTGTTTAAGTTCCCATGTGTATGCCTTTACTCTATTTCCTTCCATAGAGTTCATTGAATTAAAAAAATAAAAAATCCAAAATAATGGTTGGTAAGTGCTTCAACCTTTAGCTTACTCTATTTTTTAATTTCTATTTTCATTTTTATTATTTTATCAATTACAATTAAAATGATTATTTATCATCATAAAAGTACCAAAAAGTAGAGGATTTAATTAATTATATAATGGTAATTAACACTCAATTATTAGGACTAAATGATTTAATTATTACTAGAAAAAATAATTCCTTGTAGAACATATAGAGTGTGAATGAGTTCCATAAATCATGAACCAAATCTATAATGATAAAACATGGCCATTTTAACAAACACAAGTAATTACAAGATACTTATAATCAACTAGTCCTTTAATTGAGACTCAAAACTTTTGGATACAAGGGAAGGGTTAGTTCAACATAAAAATCACACATGTAATAACTACTAAGTCTAAATTTTTTGCACATTTGTACCTACAAGACCAAACAAGTTCCTCAAAAATTTCACCATTAGATAATTAGTATCTAGTGAGTCCAAAAATATAAACAAACCATTTAACTATACCATATCATCATCTAGAATTAAATACATTTAAACTATAAAATTATTAATTTAATAAACAAGAGCAATAACTCATCAAGAATAATTAATTTTTAGAGTTATTAGACCATAAAAAATTATAATTTGAATATAAGAATCCAAATTCATCAAAGATTGATTGATAAAAATGTTAAGGTTTCTACCTTGGTCCAAATTACATTATGATGTCAACATTTAGCAAAATCATGAAGTTTGTGGGATCTAATTGGTAGGTCCTCAATAACCTCAACTAAGGCTTTAGGATTATCTACTTTATTCATGTTCATTGACTAGTTTATATTGACACTATGAGTTATCATTTTTTTATTATCTACCTTTATCTTCAGTAGTTCTCTTCTTCCCCGTCATAAAGTCATCATTATATTTTAAAGCTAAATTTTTCATAAAGACAAGGTTGCATTGAAGGAGAATTATTATGAAACAATTTGTGTCTTTTATAGATAGTACAATCTTAGAAAATATCTATATGTGTAGCATATATTGCATTAAAATAGAATTACCTAATAGTCCAATGATTATATTCATACTATTTTTCCTAAGAATAATTCCATATTTTTGGTAGTTTTCAAGAGACGTGCAATTTATATATATCTTATAGTCTTCAATTATGGATCACAATAGATAGATTGTGGAAATAATGATGAATTCCAATATATTTTAGTGCCTATATTCTATTTGATATGCTAATGGAAGCTATAGTAGATAATTTGAATTACAAGAATATGAGTGACATCTTCTATACAAGGTCAAATTTTAAGTCCATCCTTTCAAAAAATAAACCATCTTAGTTGTAAAAAGTAAGATATGTCATAAACTAATTTGTCCATGTTTACTAGTAAGGCAAAACTAACAAGGTTGTGTCCATTTATGTTGAGAACTCTATCTAGATCATCTTGTAACATAGTCTAAGTAAAACTAGTAGAGGAAAATCCTTGTGTCTAATGCGATTAGGATTAAAGAGTCTATAGTCCAAGCTTCACGTTCACAATAGACCAACACATGGAGAGAAGGCCATGTTTGTCATTTGAGTATTCCACAATATTAAATTCAATTCTAAAATCCAATTGGATTTATGAAGCTCATTAAAAAGTCACCACCAAAAAGATAAATGGTGTATGTCATTGTTGAATGTGTACAAGTTGATTGTATTGAAAGATTACCAATAAACTAGTATAAATGAATTTAAAATAATGTGTTCCAAAAATAGTTAATAGTATTTTCCAAATCAATCTAACAATATTGACATAAGTAAATATAATAGTATGAAAATACGAGATTACATGAGCCATAAAATTTACATGGGAAACCCTTATGGGAGATAATTCACCACCAAAATACTTTCATTGTTATATTATTCAAAATATAGGAATTCAATACAATTATTTCACAAAGTCTCAGTCTATCTAGTTACAACATACTCTTCTGCATTTTTTCTAACCTCTTACACCAAAAATATTCTATATAAACACTAACCATTAACATCAACCTTGGCACATTTACATGAAATTATACGAATAGGGATCATAATAAAATACCAATTATCTAAATTTCCAACCAACATAGATTACTCAAAGTCACAAAACTATATTTTGATCATGCTATGATGTCAAAATGTTGCACATATCACAAAATATGATGTCTCCATGTGTATAATCACTATGTACACATAGGACTCATTATCACACTCTATCAATCAATAATTACCTAATCAACACTATCAATTGATTAGTTTGCATTTTCATGTATAGCCAACACTATCAATTTCAATATTGTAGTAACATGTCAAACATTTCATGATTCTTATACTACTTATGATACCTTGTATCATTTTCCTAAATATTTCCATACTCCAAAATAGTGCCACATAAAATATAGGTTTGTCACAAGTGTACCTTTATCATCATTCATTCTTATAGAAGCATTTTATTATATGTTTGGTTGTGATTTCTCCTCCAAATGAGTTGTGGTTAATACCACAACATCAAAAAATATAAGTCAACATGCATATTATACATCTAAGACTCATCACATATTACTACATTGCATTTTATCTAGATAAACTCTTACTTTAGAAACTATTGGTAGGTGAACATCACCCGTCCCAAAAGTCTCCCATTTGGTATTTACCATAGAGTAAAATATGTTATACAACCTAAAGAAATTAACCTCTTATTTTTAATGGGACAAGCCCATCTCATCCCTACAACACATGAACTAAGTCATACTTGTAGGTTTTGCCAAAGATTCAACAACATTTAACTAAGTGCCAATATTCTCCATGTAATACCCCTTCGTTTTGCTCTTTTGATGTGATGGTATTTTATTATGATGTTATCATTATGATATGTTTTAGATTAGCATAATGGATATTTGAATTAATGATGTTTTATTATTTTGATTAAATTATTGATGTTAGATTCGTCAGTTTGTATCACTGTATTGGTGAAGGGGACGGAATCGCACCACTCACTTGCGAGCACCCTGCAATTTCGCGACTTTCTCTTCACGTTGTCTTTTAATTATGGTAAATATGCATGTGGATATAGTCCTTGTTCGCAGGTTAACAAGTACAGGACATTGACTCCACCCGATTTTACAGGTTTGAGCGTGTCCATTGCCCAACGGTATTCGATTGGGAGATAGTAGCTAGGTTTTTTGTGCCAAGTCATCACCCTAGTCATAGTGTGTCGTCGGGTTGTAGTCTAGTTCAGTTGTTTTAATATTGTTTAATTTGCCTGGATTTTATTTAATTGCAAGTTGAAAAGGGTAATTAAATGGCTTTATGTATTTAAGTTGTTGATTAAATTAATTTGGTTATAATGTGAGAAATGCTATTTAATTTATTAATTAATTTAATTTAATTAATAAAATAATTTAATCTTGGATTAGATATATTTTATTGATTAATTAAATTAATTGTGTTGAAATGAACTAAGTTACTCAATTTGGAAACTAATAGATATTTTGATTGAAATTAAGTTTGAAAATTGAAAAATGTTTTAATTTCATTTTTAGAAAAATTTGAATTCAAAAATTGAAAATACAAATATTTTGCTATTCTGTTTTTGAAAATTTATGAGGGTGGTTGCATAGATATTTTTAAAATTTTCTTTATTATTTGGATTTTCATGAGTTTTTGGGAGAGGATGAAAAATTAGAAAAATAGAGAAGGGAAGAAGATTATTGTTGGTTGTTTGTTTTGGATTTGGTGTTTTTTGGTGAAGCTCAATTGGACTATTGGGAAGGATATTGAAATTGAGGAGAAGGTTTTGCTCCATTATCAGTTATCAAGCTTTTGGAACCAAGTTCTTTCAATTAGTTTTTCATTTTGAAAGGTTTCACAGTTTTATTGTGTTATTTGAAAATATTGGAACCCTGTTTGATTTGCAAAAACAAACTCATTTTAAATCTTGCTTCAAAATTTGAAAAAACCTCTGTTTAAAAATGAACTTCTTCAAGGAAAAATAAAGGTGTTCTTGACTAAAAATTGTTATTTTAAGTTTATTTTCTCAATTAGTTTTGCAGATTCATTTTGAGAATATGTAAATATATATACATACTAATATATATATATATATATATATATATATATATATATATATATATATATATATACATATATTTTATATGTATTAATTATCTGGGGTTATGCTATCGAAATTTTTAAGAAAGCAAAAATTTTGCCCTTGGCCAAATGGCGGATGAAATTTCCACAGGGGTTATTTTATTATTTTTTGGGGGGAAAAAAAAATAAGCGAAGCTTTGGGGAAGGGTCATTGGGGGCTCACTCCACCGTACCCCCCATGGGAGGCGTGTGGGGGAGTCGTTCCCACCCCCACAGTCGGTCGCGCCTAGAGGATGGGGGCTCGGTTGTGTGTTACACACAGTTGCCCCATGAAATAGAGTTCAATTGTGTGTAAAACAGAGCCACCTCCCTAGTGTGGTCTTCGGCGGCACGCGTACCTAGAACCGTGACCTTACTCCCTTTCAATTCATTTTTTTTATATAAAATAATATATGTTTTAAATATATAATATTATATTTAGATAATATTAATATATATAAATAATTCAATATATATATTAATATTTTATATTATATTTATATAATATTAAAATATTACTATATATATGTATATAATATAAATAATTTATATATCTGTGTGTATATATAATATGATGATATATATTATATGCGTATGTTATTTTATATATATATAGTGGAACTTTTATAAGTTTAATGTATATATATGATTATATATATATATATATATATATATATACATTAAAATGTTGATTTGATTAATATCATTAATTTAAATGTAATTGTGAAAATATTAAATCAATATGCAATAGTCGATGTAATGGATTATTTTAAAATAATATGTATTTGGAAAGACAATTATTTGATTTTCAAATATTATGTTTAATAGAGAAATTAATTTATTTTTAAATGATTTATTTTGAAAAGAAGAAATAGATGATTTGAAAATGGTATGTTTTAAATCGACAAAGGAAATATTTATTTTATTATTTACAAGTAATTGAGGAATTAAATTTTTGGTTTAAATTTCAAACTTGGTCTGAAAGAGATATTGTTAAATTAGTCTAATTGAGACAATGACTATTGAATTTTATTAAAGGTAGTGGATTTATGTTGTTTGTAAAGGTAATCATGGATTTGAATTTTTTATTAAAATTAGTTTTCCCTTCTCAGTAATTAGAAAGGCAATGAATTATTTTATTTAAATTAGTTTTATTAAGGTAATAATTTACTAAATGTTATTAAGGGAAATGGATTTAATATATCCAAAATTTAGTTTATTTCCTCATAATTGCCTTATGTGATTATTTCCTCTGTGTTCATGTTTGGGGAGATGGGTTAAGTGTCTTTATTATGTAAGTCTTCCAAAGGATCTTAGAGGATGGGGCTTGTCATTTTTGTGATGTCAACTGTTTTTTAATTCCCTTGGGTAGTGCATGAAGTTATGTCAATGTTATTACTTGGTTTCTACAAACAGGGATATTTTGTGCCTCCTGTGGAAGGATTGGGTTATGCGATTTGTGACTCCTTGTAAGGAGTGGCTTTGTTATGTTTGTTACCTCTATTGTTGTAGTGAGTTTCTTTATATGTTTCCTCCTAGAGTTGGAGTGGTTGTAATATCTATATTGTATGCACTTGGGTTCCCTTGGTGTTGGTTTGTTTGTGTGTTGTCAAGTAGAAGAGTGGCTTTTGTTAGACGCTAGAGCCCAAAGAGGTAAACTGGATAACCTTTGAAGGTGGTTTAATCAAGTGATAACTAAAACAAAAGTTAGAAGATTAGGTGGTACTTCTCACTAATCAAGATAATTATGCCTCACTCATAGACACAAGTGCTCGTTTAGGATTGGGATGAGTGGGAAGGCCTAGAATGGCAAAGGTCATCTATCTTGTCTTTACGAAAGGTATTTGATTCCGCATTAGTGAGTGTGGGGGCTAGGATTCGATTGAGGCCACTAGGATAACCCATAGTGGGGGTCAGAGGCTATGAAGATTCCTAGAGGATATCCCATGACGAGTTGTGTGATGACACTTTGTCTAGGACAACGGTTGGTACTTGACTTTATGTGTATGGTTCTCTTAACATACCTGATATGTTTTGTATCTGGAAGCAATTTGACCATGTTAGGGTTGTACTTGTGTTGTACATGTGATTGGTTGCATCAGTTTGATTCAATTCAGTTTTGATAGCCTATGTCTAGAGGTAGTTGGTCTTGGCTAGGAATCCTTGTTACTATCTCCTAGCATGGGGGGTGGACCTTCAGGTACCACTTGGTTGGGTGGAACGTGCACCTTACTCTATTGGGCTTTCTTCTTGTTCGTGTGGATGAGATTTCTAATTGGAGAGCTCGTGGGATCCAGTTACTCTTTATACTTTTATTCATTTCAGTTGACTCTTGTAATTTATTACCCCTCATTTTTTATTGAGGTGGAAAGTTGTAAATTGTAATCGTGCTTATTGGATTTACCTCATTCGAGGAATGAGTGATGTAATCTTATTGTTTAATTATTGTTAGATGAAATCACATGGTATCTCTTCTTCTTGATGTAATTTATCTTGTATGGAATGTATGCATTCTTAATATCTTAAGTAGATAAATGTTATGGATTCATTTATGTTTTTTGTGGGTTAATAAGTAATCTTAGTCCCGTAACCTTAAGGTTTTTTTGCAATGGGTAGTGAACTTGCATATTAATTGTACTTAAACAAAAAATAATTAGTACGTTTGAGTATTTAATTGCAACTTCCTCTAGGGTTGTGTGGCGGGGCATTACACATGGTATTAGAGCCCCAGGTTCATACACTAGGTTCTTTGGGTAAATTTGAGTCCACTAGGTTGTCCCTGTGAATTTTTAATGGAATTGCTAAGTGATCACATGTTCATGGATTTTACTTTAGCATGATTTACTCTGTGGGAAAGAGTAGCGTGAAAGAAACCTCATAAAAATTTATGGTTGGAAAGTTTTGATACGTATCCAATGGGTTATGGAATTGGATGTTCCTATGGGGTTATGTATGTAATTGTACCCCTGTAAATGTAAGAAACCAGTAATCGTATTTTGTTTGAGAGTTATAAATACCCCATACTTGCTTTGTGTATCCATGTGATGGTGATACTTGGTACCCATCCTTGAGGAAAAGTTACACTTTGGTGTGGGACTTACCATACCATTATGTGTGTGTGCATGTTTGTTACCTGATTGAGGGCCAACCCATGTGTGGTTGAAACTTATATATAAGAGTAACCAAAATTAGTTCTTTTTCTTTTGATTCTCTAGATCCTGAATCTGTGAAGGGATAGTAGCAGCCACAAGTTTCTTGGGTGGAGTGTGTAGCGTATGCATATTGCAGCGGAGAGCATCTTAGCTCAACCAATCCCGAGGAAACGTACCCACCACTTTCCCTTATCATGGATCAGGATACTTGATCGATAAGTGTTAACCTAATCCCCACATATTTGAGTACGGCAGCATAGTTATGTTAGTTATGCCTAGACGTTCGTAGAGGTGTTGATCTGGCATAGCGAATAAACCCGTCTATATGAGAGGTGAAACTTGGTAGCCCCATAGTGATATTATCGTATTGCATTGTATACTTAGTGCATCTGCACATGCTCCGACATGATGTGATAAATACAATGCCACACCGCACTGATGTTCCGACATAGTACTAGTGATGATGATGTATTTGCACGTATTATGATATGATGCAGTACAATCCCACACCCCACTTGTGTTCTGACACAGTACTGGTGATGATGTCATATTACATGATGCCACGTGTTGAGACACGTGAAGGCGCATTTTGATATTGTATTTGTTAGCCTACTTGTGCAATGAGCGTTATGGGGCCTCAAACACTTGTAGAGGGATCCTCATGCTTGCCTTGACCATGTTGGTCAAGTAGCATATGGGTAGATCCTAGCCATGTATACCTCTGGATTCAACGAGTTCATGTGTGTGTCTTCTCCACGAGGTATCGCGGGTGGAGTGTGTTCTGCGCGTGCCTATTTCTGTGGACCCTCATAAACACTACCATGTGGCATATGACCAATGTGTGCCTACTCTGGCTGGTGTATGACCAAGGAGAGTGACAACATTTTTTATAGTCGTGGATAGACTTTGGGCCATGTGGTTGGCATGCTCAATCCACACCACCTAAGGGCTATTATTATTCTAGCCTGACGTTGTTTCCTCTTTCCTCGTTGGTGGCTAGTATCTAGTCACATAGTGATGTACAGTGCAATTTTAAAGATTGTGAACTTTCTTTTGGTTGTTGATGATTTTTCAGTTGATTGTGAGGGACGACACTTTGTTATATTTGATTGTGAAGGTTTAGCCACAACTTGTGATGTTATTTTCTTATAACCCTAGTGGTTATATATTTGATTCAGTGTTGAAATTGTGCATATTTATTGCCTTATTGTTGACATTGAACTTTAATTGTCTCTTCTTTATGAACTTGGTGGCTAAGCTAGTTAGCATTGTTCTTTTCAATGTCGGCTATGTGTTGTATTTTGATTCCTCTCCAAGGACGTATGAGGCAGACTTGGTGAGAGTGTACAAGGAAGTAGATGCAAGAAACGTAGAGGATGGGGGTATGTGAAGCTGTTATGCAGCTAGGACCCACTACTCACCTATGTGTGATGGCTATCTCTTGGAGGCTAATCACCTTAGACAACAACAGACAGGTCATGGTGGTCTTGTTTGGATGGTTTCACTTTATGTATGACCTAACACCATCAAGCCACTGATTTGATGTTGATTTATTTGAGTTGGTTATTAGTTCTTGGTTCATGGATTCTTCTATCATGGATTGGTATGCTATTTTCCGGTGTCCAGATGGACCCTTGTGTAGCCTTGTGATGATTCCCAGTGATGTGTATTGGCAGATAAGTGTATTATGTATGTTAATCCATGGTTGTGTTTTTGGAGACTTGGTTGGTGGTTTCTTCACCATGTTGATCTGTATGGATTGGTAGTGTACTTGGTTAGGTTGTATATGGCACAAGTTGTTGTTGTTTTATGTTGAGGTTTGGAGTGGTTCAGTTTGGAACCCTTGGCTATGTGTGATTGTATGGATTTTTCAATAGGGATAGTTGCAAGCTTCCAGGAGTAAGCATAACCCTAGGGGGGAGGATGTAATACCCCTCTATTTTGCTCTTTTGATGTGATGGTATTTTATTATGATGTTATCATTATGACATGCTTTAGATTAGCATAGTGGATATTTGAATTAATGTTGCTTTATGCTTTTGATTAAATTATTGATGTTAGATTTGACAATTTGTATCATTGTATTGGTGAAGGGGACAGAATCGCACCACTCGCTTGCGAGCACCCTAGGATTTCGCGACTTCCTCTTCACGGTGTGTTTTAATTATGGTATATATATGCATGTGGATATACTCATTGTTTGCAAGTTGATAGGTACAGGACATCGACTCCACCTGGTTTCACAGGTTTGAGTGTGTCCATTGCCCGACAGTATTCGATTGGGAAATAGTAGCTAGGTTTTTCGTGCCAAGTCATTACCCTAGTCATAGTGTGTCGTCAGGTTGTAGTCTGGTTCAGTTGTTTTAATATTGTTTAATTTTCCTGGATTTTATTTAATTGCAAGTTGAAAAGGGTAATTAAATGGCTTTATGTATTTAAGTTGTTGATTAAATTAATCTGGTTATAATGTGAGAAATGCTATTTAATTTATTAATTAATTTAACCTTGGATTAGATATATTTTATTGATTAATTAAATTAATTTTGTTGAAATGAACTGAGTTATTCAATTTGGAAATTAATAGATATTTTGATTGAAATTAAGTTTGAAAATTGAAAAATGTTTTAATTTCATTTTTAGAAAAATTTGAATTCAAAAATTGAAAATAGATATATTTTGCTATTCTGTTTTTGAAAATTTATGAGGGTGGTTGCATAGATATTTTTTAATTTTCTTTATTATTTGAATTTTCACGAGTTTTTGGGAGAGGATGAAAAATTGGAAAAATAGAGAAGGGAAGAAGATTATTGCTGGTTGTGGGTTTTAGATTTGGTGTTTTCTGGTGAAGCTCAATTGGACTGCTAGGAAGGATATTGAAATTGAGGAGAAGGCTTTGCTCCATTATCAGTTATCAAGCTTTTGGAACCAGGTTCTTTCAATTAGTTTTTCATTTTGAAAGGTTTCACAGTTTTATTGTGTTATTTGAAAATATTGGAACCCTGTTTGATTTGCAAAAACAAACCCATTTTAAATCTTGCTTCAAAATTTGAAAAAAATCTATGTTTAAAAAGTGAACTTCTTCAAGGAAAAATAATGGCATTCTTGATTGAAAATTGTTATTTTAAGTTTGTTTTCTCAATTAGTTTTGCAGATTCATTTTGATAATATGTAAATATATATACATATGTATATATATATATACATATGTATATATATATATGCATATGTGTATATATATATATATGCATATGTGTATATATATATATATATATATATGCATATGTGTGTGTGTATATATATATATATATATATATATATATATATATATATATATACATATTTACATACCTATGTACATATATTTTATATGTATTAATTATCAAGGGTTATGCTGTCAAAAATTTTAAGAAAGGAAAAAATTTGCCCCTAGCCAAATCACGGATGAAATTTCTGCAGGGGTTATTTTATTATTTTTTGGGGGGAAAAAATTAAGCAGAGCTTTGGGGGAGGGCCATTGGGGGCTCACCCCACCGTGCCCCCCATGGGAGGCATGTGGGGGAGCCACGCCCACCCCCAAAATCGGTCGTGCCCAGAGGATGGGGGCTCAATTGTGTGTTACACACAACCGCCCCATGAAATGGGGTTCGACTGTGTGTAAAACACAGTCGCTCAATGAAATGGGGTTCGGATGTGTATAAAACATAGTCGCCCCATGAAATGGGGTTCGGTTGTGTGTAAAACACAGCTGCCTCCCCAGTGTGGTCTTCGGTGGCGCGTGTCCCTAGAACCGCGACCTTAATCCCTTTCAATTCACTTTTTTTTATATAAAATAATATATATTTTAATATATAATTTTATATTATATTTATATATAATATTAAAATATTAATATATATATATATATGTATATAATATAAATAATATATATATGTGTATATATAATATGATGATATATATTATATGTATATATGTGTATATTAATTTTTTTATATATATAGTGGATTTTATAAGTTTAATGTATATATATGATTATATATATATATATATATACATTAAAATGTTGATTTGATTAATATCATTGATTTAAATGTAATTGAGAAAATATTAAATCAATATGCAATAGTCGATGTAATAGATTATTTTAAAATAATATGTATCTGGAAAGAATAGTTATTTGATTTTTAGATATTATGTTTAATAGAGAAATTAATTGATTTTTAAATGATTTATTTTGAAAAGAAGAAATAGATGATTTTAAAATGGTATGTTTTAAATCGACAAAGGAAATATTTATTTTATTATTTACAAATAATTAAGGACTTAAATGTTTGGTTTAAATTTCATACTTGGTCTGAAAGAGATATTGTTAAATTAGTCTAATTGAGACAATGACTATTGAATTTTATGAAAGGCAGTGGATTTATGTTGTTTGTAAAGGTAATCATGGATTTGAATTGTTTATTAAAATTAGTTTTCCCTTCTCAGTAACTAGAAAGGCAATGAATTATTTTATTTAAATTAGTTTTATTAAGGCAATAATTAACTAAATGTTATTAAGGGAAATGGATTTAATATATCCAAAATTTATTTTATTTCCTCGTAATTGCCTTATGTGATTATTTCCTCTATGTTCTTGTTTGGGGAGATGGGTTAAGTGTCTTTATTATGTAATTCTTCCAGAGGATCTTAGAGGATGGGGGTTGTCATTTTTGTGATGTCAACTGTTTGTTAATTCCCTTGGGTAGTGCATGAAGTTATGTCAATGTTATTACCTGGTTTCTACAAACGGGAATATTTTGTGCCTCTTGTGGAAGGAGTGGGTTATGCGATTTGTGACTCCTTGTAAGGAGTGGCTTTGTTATGTTTGTTACCTCCAATGTTGGAGTGAGTTTCTTTATATGTTTCCTCCTAGAGTTGGAGTGG
This sequence comes from Sequoiadendron giganteum, assembly GCA_007115665.2. Lineage (NCBI taxonomy): Eukaryota > Viridiplantae > Streptophyta > Pinopsida > Cupressales > Cupressaceae > Sequoiadendron > Sequoiadendron giganteum. The sequence continues at coordinate 23,668,028 of VCHN02000014.1, forward strand.
TTGTAATATCTATTTTGTATGCACTTGGGTTCCCTTGGTGTTGGTTTGTTTGTGTGTTGTCAAGTAGAAGAGTGGCTTCTGTTAGGCACCAGAGCCCAAAGAGGTAAACTGGATAACCTTCGAAGGTGGTTTAATCAAGTGATAACTAAAACAAAAGTTAGAAGATTAGGTGGTACTTCTCACTAATCAAGATAATTATGCCTCACTCATAGACACAAGTGCTCGTTTAGGCTTGGGATGAGTGGGAAGGCCTGGAATGGAAAGGTCATTTATCTTGTCTTTACGAAAGGTATTTGATTTTGCATGAGTGAATGTGGGGGTCGGGATTCGATTGAGGCCACCAAGATAACCCATAGTGGGGATCGGAGTCTATGAAGATTCCTAGAGGATATCCCATGATGAGTTGTGTGATGACACTCTGTCTAAGACAACAGTTGGAACTTGATTTTATGTGTATCGTTCTCTTAACATACCTGTTCTATTTTATATCTGGAAGCAATCTAACCATGTTAGAGTTGTACTTGTGTTGTACAGGTGATTGGTTTTGTCAGTTTGATTTAGTTCAGTTTTGATAGCCTGTGTCTAGAGGTAGTTGGTCTTGGCTAGGAATCCTTGTTACTATCTCCTAGCACAGGGGTTGGGCCTTCGGGTACCACTTGGCTGGGCGGAGCGTGCACCTTACTCCGTTGGACTTTCTTCGTGTTCGTGTGGATGATATTTCTAGTTGGAGAGCTGGTGGGATCCAGTTACTCTTTATGTTTTTATTCATTTCAGTTGACTCTTATAATTTATTACCCCTCATTTGTTATCGAGGTGGAAAGTTATAAATTGTAATCATGCTTATTGGATTTACCTCATTCGGGGAATGAGAGATGTAATCTTATTGTTTAATTATTGTTAGATGAAATCACATGGTATCTCTTTTTCTTGATGTAATTTATCTTGTATGGAATGTATACGTTCTTAATATCTTAAGTAGATAAATGTTATGGATTCATTTATGTTGTTTGTGGTTTAATAAGTATTCTCAGTCTCGTAACCTTAGGGGTTGTTTGCAATGACAAAAAAAAAAATAGTGTGTTTGAGTAGTTAATTGCAACTTCCTCTAGGGTTGTGTGGTGGGGCGTTACATTCCTAAAATTTCTCTGTCTTAACCATCTCCCTCAACAATATTGTATAGAAATATGCTTGATTCTAGCATGGTAAATAATATTTCTTGCCAAACAAATTTCACTCTATAAATCACAATCCACAACTATATGACTCTTAAAAATAATACAATCACATAATATTTTAGTTATGGATAGAACAATTATATTTTTTGTTTTCTCATCCAACTAATTCTTCCACAAAACAAAAAAGGAATAACTTCTAGTCAACCTCCAACTATCTAGATCTTCATGTCCTAATCAAAATCCAAAAATCATTGTATGTTGAAAATTTTACCCACTTCATTAGTATCACAATAAGTCAAAAATAAAATAGAGTTTCTCTCAAGTATATTAACACTATTTTCACCTATGTCCAATGGTCCTTACCTAGTTTAGTCATTAAACTAATTTGAACTCCCACTATTTAGGAAATGTCTAGTCTTGTGTAGACCACCACATACATGAGACTTCCTATCAGACTAGCATATGAAATATTCCTCATGTCTACCAAATCCTCTATATACTTAGGGCATTGTTCTAAACTCAATTTTGTGACAACTAGTAGGGGTGTACTTACCAATTTACTATATATATCTCAAATCTCCACAAAATGGTTTCAAGGTATTTCGTCTAGTTTAGCTACAATTTCTTATTGATCATATCCCAATATAGCCCCATAATTTCATAAGTTCATAAGTTGACTTGAACTTATTGGGTTGGCAAAAGTGACTTATTGGATTTCTCTCAACTTTTATAAGTTCATAAGTTCAACCATAAGGTCACATCTAGATAATATCATCCTTGTTGGTTTTTCTATGATATTGGAAGGAATTGGGGAAAACAAATCAATTTCTAATAATTTTTAATACACTTTTTCTCAACATATATTAGATATTTAGGGTTTAAATTTTACAACATGCTAGGAGAAGTGAGAACTGAATGACTAAAGGAAAAGTATATCATGAAGGATGGATGCAACAAAAGAATAAATTATCCCTGGGAGTATATGACACAAATTTAGTAGAGATTGAAATCAATTGGCAAAGAGAGGCGGATCTTTTAGTGACTAACCCAAAAAAAATCATCATATTTATGAAGGGGAGCGTCCCTCTCAACTTCATCTTGTCACGGTCAAGGATGATAAAACTAACATGTGATGATCATCTTATTATTAACTTGGTGCAACATAATAGTTATGAAGTGATAGTAAGTACAAATAATTTATTTAGCCAAAAACAAGTTTTTTGTAAAGGGGAGCTAGGTAGACAATTAAAAACTATATAATGCAAATGTATGATATATTTGAATTCATTTTGTATACAAGTTTATAGTGGTGGAGTCGCAACAAATAAGAATTCTAGAAACTATTAAGTTTTATAAAATGCTCATGAATAAAGTGTTCTTGACTCTTGTAGGGAAAAAAGAAGCTAGATAAGCCTATACAATAAAAGTAGAGAATATAAAATATGAAATAGATAACAAAATAATGGAAATAAAAGACAATAAATAATATTTTCTCCTAGGAAATTTATTTCAAGAAAAAATCATGATTACAAAAGCTCAATTGTTCTCCAAAAAAAAAATGAATTTCTTGTACTTTACAGTTAAGTGTCTGTGAATATAAATGGGCACATAAAAAAAAGTGCATATTTCCTGAAAGCATGCAAAAGATAAACATGAGTACTTTAAAAATGGGCAAAATTCAAAAACCCAAAATAACACTCAAAAATTCTTAAAAACTTGCTATTTTTTTAAATAGAAAAAAAAAAAATTGCTCCATAATTTACTTATTAACTTGCAAGGTTAATCTCGTCCAAACTACTAAACATGGAAAGTATGCAACACTTATCCAAAAATTCTTTATTTGAATAAAAAACTAGAAAACTATAAAAAATCTAAAGCAAAAAGAAGATTAATGGATTTTAAAAAACCATTTCAATCAAGAAAACATAATTTATGTAGAAATTAATGCATTCCTCTCTTGCTCAATTTTGGATTCATGTTAGAAAAGATCCATCAAATATGACAATGTAGAAATAATAAATCTCACCTACTATCTTTCGCATAGGCATCTTTAAGGCTTGGTCTCACATCCAATTTATTAGAATTGATATTGACATCAGCTCAATTATCGTAGAATTCCACAACACAACATTTTATTAAACACATCACTTACATCTTTTATACTCCCACATTTTGCATGCACATGATTTATAGGAGTGCTATTTTAAAATACATTTAGTTGGAACTCAATATTCTCAATATGTTCATATACTTACTATTTTTTAGCATCTTCAAATTAGTACAAGTCAAGGAGACATTCACAAAAGTGTGTGGGTTTGGTTAATCATATTATGAAATTTTGGCTTAAACACCACACTCTAAGCTTTGACTTGTTTAGATGGCTCATCCAATTTCACACTAATAGATGGGTCCTACTAGAGAAACTAGTGCAATTTTAAATGAACCGCCTTCTTTACTTTGAGTGTTGTTTAAGCTTGCTCAATTATGAAAAATAACATAAATGTAAAAAATATTACGTCTAAACTAAACTATCTATCTATTATGAACTGTCTATCTTATTTGAATTGAAATTGAAAACAATATAAAACTTAAAAAAACATAACATAAGAACATATATTTATGAATATGAATCTAAACATACCAGTAGACTGACTTATTTGACACCTTCAAACTAATAACAGTGCATTAACACAACAGAAGTTTCTTTTATTTTGCTTAAACAACACCAATGTGTCTTTCACTCTATCATAGCAATATTATATTCCCAGTGCCCAAAAGTCTTACCATAATCACCAAAGACTTGACCAACTTATTCCCCAATAAAGTGAAAATGTGAAGCAAAAGAAAATATGTCTGATATTAATTCATCATCGTCACACACCTCTCAAATAAGATCTAGCAAACATTCCTAGGAGAATTTCCTCCTGAATTGGCCTAAGTACACCTGAGTTGGTCCAATGGTGGAGAACTTGTACTCTTGAAAGAGAGGTCACAAGTTCAAATCCTGTAAGGGGTAAGGTATTTACACCTCGTATTGTGGAGCACAAGTTAGGTGCCTCCCTCATAGTGGGAGTACGAGGAGTCCCATATACTGTAAGCCATCTGTAAACCCAAAAACAGATCACTTGGTATTGTGGACTATAAAATAAACTTTCTTTCTTTCTTTCCTCCATGTGCTTGGAATCTTCATACAAAGAACATTCTAAAGAGCTATGCAATCTCCAGCCATCGTTGTAAGCGGTATTTATTCTTATGTCGGTGTTGTTTCATGTGCGTCAAATACAAGCTAACTCCCAAAAGAGGTATACACATTGTGTATAGCAATTGAAGCCATGGCTGTAGAAAACTGAGTTTAGTGGTGAGATTAAGATTACTTTTTAGGGGCGTTGTGAGTGTTTGAAATACAAGCGAAGTCCAACAAAGATATACACATTATGTATATATCACACTCAGTCTACTTTAAAAAAAAAAATAGTTCTATAGCTTAATATTAAAATGAGCATTTTGTATTAGGTCTTGTGTTAGCGCTTGAAACCTAAGCTAAGTCCCAGCATATGCATACACATTGTATATATAGAAAACTTACTTGCGTTTGTTGAAGTAAACAAGCTTAGAGCTTTGAAGACTGAGTGAGTATTGGGTATTGGGTATTGTTGTGATGGGAAGTAGATATAGAATAAGTTTCAATGACAGCACTGAACAGAAGAGAAAAAGTGGTAGGACTCGTTCATGGTTGTTTGGTGGGTGGAGGTCTAGGAGTAAACGTGAATTAGGAGGAGATTCTAACTCCAATAACACTGGTCATAAGCACCAAAAATTCTTGTTATCACAAATCATCTGAGAATAATAAAGCTAGAGCTGATATTGTTAATGCAGATCAAGAAATTCATGGGGAGAAGCAAAAGATGGTGGATCCTTCCCGGGAGGATGATGAAGAAGAAGATCATTATCAAGTTGAGGAAGAAGTTATGGACAAGGAAGAAGACCATTTCATTGGTAAAGTGAAGTCTAAGATGTCCAAGGAGAGGTTGATATCCATGAAGAGGTATGAGAGCATGCTTAAAAGAGGAGTGTGATGAGGAAGGGGAAAATATATTACCACCACTAGTTTAATCTTTTTAATAATGCTAGTTATGCAACTATAGTTGGTCTTATAGTATCCTTTCATTTGTGAACCATGTATTATTGTAGATCTTATAATTGATGAGAATTTAAGCCTCTAAATTTTGTATAGTCTGCATGAATGTATTCATGTAGATGTAAAGAAGTATAATATATAATATAATATAATATATAAAACTTTCAGTTAAAAATGGGTGAATTTTCCTATTGATGTAAAGAATTATATGGTGCAGCTACTTGCGTAGAGAAGATAAATATTTAATCTGGTATATGACTTTTTATGGGATTGCCTAATCATTATGATTACACTTATATTTTGTTGTTGGCGCTCTTGTTTTCATAAGAGGAATTTGTGCCTTGTTTTTCTAAGAGCCATTATTTGTTTGAGTAACTTGAGTAAAAATAATGTAGAATAAGGACGTTGAGGCATATGGAAAATCATAAGAGGATGGAGATGGGTCAAATAGTGGAAATAAATAGGCAAAGCATTGACAAAGGTCGGGAGAGTAAGATGGCAGCTCTTTTAACTAGATTTTGAGGAAGGATGAGAAGTAATAGGAGTGAGTTATCAAAATTTTAATGGTTATTTTTTTCTCATTATAAATTTAATATTAGATTTTGAAGTTTTTTTTAAGCAAAGAGGGGGCTTATATTAAAGGATAATTATTAGGAAATAAGTTATGTGTGGATAATTCTATTTAGAATCTTTTCAATTTGTTATGGAAATCATAGTAGACAATTTCATATATCAATATAAGATGACATATTTTCTATAAGGTTGAAATTCATGTGTCATACTTTAAAAACTACACCATATTAGTTATAAAAAGAGATATGTCATGAACTACCTCCTTCATATTTACTAGTAAGGAGAAATTAACAAGGTTATGTCCATGTATGTTTAGGAATTTATTTAGCTCCTCTTGTAATGTAGTCTAATTAAAACTAGTTGGGGAAAATCCTTGTGTCTAATATAGTTGAACACATGGGGAGAGACCATGTTTATCATTTGAGTACACCACCATATTAAAATCAATTCTAAAGAGCCAATTGGATTCAAGGATCTCATTAGGAAGTCACCACCAAAAGGATGAATGGTCCATATCATTGTTGAATATACATAAAGGTGAATAGGACTTATACAACTAGTGGGGTTGGAGTTTTAGTTCATGATTGTTGAGGATTTGCACCTCTATTACAAACCAGTAAAATAGAATAAGGAAATATTAGATAATATTCAATCCAAAAATAGTTAATAGTATTTTTTGAATCTATCTAACAATTTTGATAGAAGTAAATGGAATAGTGTGCAAACACAAGATTATACGAGACACCTAGATTTACATGGGAAACCCTTGTGGGATAAAACCAACCAAAAAAAATATAGTCACCATTATATTATTCAAAACCTAAAGATTCAATATAACAAGTATTTTATAAAGTTTCAATCTCCAATTCTAGCATACTCTTCTACAATCGCTCTCTCACACCAATAATGTTCTATCCAAATGCTAACCTTGACCATCAACCTTCGCACATTTACATAAGGTGATATAAATAATTTTCATCATGGAATACCAATAATCTAATATTCCAACCAACATGCGAAATAGTAAGAGTCACACAAGTATATTAAATGATTGTACTATGATGTTAGAATGTGGCACATATCACAAAACATGATGTCTCCATGTGGATAATCATTATGTGCACATAGCCACTATTGTAATCTATGAATCAATAGTTTCTTACTCTTAATACCTTTAATGAGTTCATGATTTCCTATATATCCACCACTACCAATTCTAAGATTGCAATAGAACGTACAAATATTTCATCACTTCTAACTACATGTGGTACCATGTGTCATTTTTTAGAACACTACCATACTCCTAAATAGTTCCAAATAGATTATAGCTCTATCATAAGTGCACTTGTATTCATTCTCCTAGCAACACTATATTATTTATTTATTTTTGAGTCCTCCTCCAAATGACTTGTGGTTACTACCATAGCATCAACACATATAAACCACCATGCATACTATACCACAACATCTAAAACTTATGGTGTCTTACTACATTGCATCTTATAGATAAAATTTTACTTTAAAAATGCTCTACAGGTGAATATCACCCAAGTCTCAACATTCTCCCACTTGATATTTACTATAGGAGAAATTTTGGTATACAACCAAAAAAAATCACCTCTTGTCTAGGAATGGGACAAGACCATCTCATCCCTACACAACATGAACATGGTAATAATTATAGGTTTTTTCAAAGAAAAATAAAATTACCTAAGTATTAATCTTCTCCATCTAAAATTTCCTAGTTTTAACCATCTCCCTCACAAATGATATTGTACACCAATATTCTTGATTTTGACATATGGCAAACAAAATTTATTACCAAAAATTTTATACTCTATTAACCACAATTCACCACTTTATGACTCGTAAAATAAATACTAAATTACATAATCTCTTTAACCACACTACTTAGTTACAATCATGTGTCGTGACCATACATTATGCTTCAATTATGAATAGCATAATTTTCTACTACCACTTGTTCATCCAATTAATTCTTTCACCAAATATAATAAAAGCATAACTACTAGTAAACATCTAATTATTTAGATATATGACCTCATTAAAATACACAAATTATACTATCTCAAGCCTCCCACTCGGGACATTAGCTAAGAAAACAAGTTTCTTTAAGAGAACAACACAACTGACTCTAGTATTAAGGATATGACATTGACATATAACACTTCTTTCTAGAATGTATAAAAGTTTCATGTCAAGCATAATGAAACACAAAACATAACAAGGATGTTTTGGAAATGTTCCATGTCACATAACACAAGATATTAACAAAAATTAAATTACATCATCATTTCTCCAAGCAAGGTGGCACAAGTGGAAGACTTACAAACCATGGGACAAAACCACCATGATCAACCTACATTATTGTTTATAAGAGGACCCCACATGTTAGAAAAAAGTATAGTAAAAAATTGTAAATAGTTAGTTGTCACCAATGTAGTGTAGGTAATGAATTGGGTAGCTAATACCAATAGTATAGAGGTGAAGGATGCCAAGATCTATCCATGATATGATGCAAGCATATTCTAGTTCAAATTCTCACCAATACAATGTAGGTAACAAACATTAGGGCATAACCATCACATATTAGGGTCTACTAGACTATCATTAGTAGCACAAAGGTGACGAATGCCAAGAGATATCTATAGTATGATAAAGCTTAGTTGGCTTTCACCATTACCATGTAGGTGATAAATGTCAAGAGCTACCCCATACTAGGTTAAATTGGCTTTTGTCAATGGCATGGTGGTGATAGATGTCAAAATTCATCAACTTCAAAGGTTTAATGGGATAGAAATCTTATTAATGGTCCTATTTGATGTGTCTTGTTACATTTATACCTTTTCTAGCGATAATTACTAGTATGGAATGCTTTCCCATTATTATAGCTAGTGTAGTCAATAGGATGAAATGATGGAACCTATTGGTAACTCATTCTTATGTGTCTTATATTTTATTTATTCTGCTTCTATGTTGTGCATTTGACCTTATCCACCCTTTATTGATAATCGATATGAAAAATCCTAAATGGGTCCCCTAAGTGTCAAAAGGTGTAAGGACCACAAAAATTATGAGTACACAAACTCTCTTTGTTGTTTTCCAAAGTCAAAAAAAATTGTGTACCCTTAATCAAGTACCCATTTTCACTAAACCCTCAAATTTTGAAGCTTTATTGATTTACTCTACATAGCCTATCATCTTCAAACTTTTGGCTATCCCTTAACTTGGTACCAAGTCAAGGCCCATCTTAACTCCCTAGTCTTGACATCCTAAAATCCTTTTCTTTGTTAGGTTTCCCTTATCAGCTTTCCCCCATCTCGCATACCATCTAACCTAACTTACTGATCACCTGATTCTTCAATAAAGGAACAAAGAAAATACACTAAGATTAATGTGTCAAAAAGTTCATGAATTTGTGAACTTACCAAAAGCTTGACACATGAATATGTACACCACTGGTCATTGAAATTTCAAATAGGGACATGTTCCCCTCCAAGTTTGACATGTTATGAAGAGTCTAACATACAATGAAGATTAAAATAATGTTTATCGGAATGTCAGAGTAAGTCATTATCCCATCCCAACTATTGATAAATGAAAGGGATTGACAATATCAGGAGCTCAATAATAGTATACAGTGAGTGTCCTTGTATCTCTCAAAGGTATGTGAATATTAATGGACAACTCATCCTAAGGTCTAATAAAGTAAGAGGGAAATATTTCAAAGCTTGTAAAGGCTTGATGGAGCTCAATGATTTTAATGGACAATATTTTAATACTCATTCAAGCATTGGAGACACCAAATGAGAAGAGTGTGCTTCTCATCCACCCACTCCCAACTAATTTGCATTACTCTAAACCTTCTCCCAACTAACCGTACTTAATTCATCAAATATCTCGACATCTTGGGAATATGTTTTGGAGATGTTTTATCTATGCCATCAATCTTCAATTTGCTATAGTGATAGACCTTTAATAATAGATGTGGTTAGAAAAATTTATCCTTGATGCCTATGGAGTTATTGTTGTCAAACACAAGTGACTTGTTCATTTCCCTAGAGGACTTCCAAGAGGAATTCAATACTAGGGGGAGAATGTAAGGCCACTGATCAATTCACTATAATGCATCTTCCTAAAGAATCCTTTAAGAGTATTAGGTTTAACTAATGTTAAAATAGGTAGACATGCAATGGTAAGTAAATTAGATGTTTACTTCTCTCTACTACAGCGTGGTGTCATTTGAACATAGGTTAATATTGGAGGATGATTTACAATCATGCAATTTAAAGACAATATTGTTTTCTTGTTGTACTTTATTACATTATCTCACCATATGGATCTTGTTAATTGAAAAATACTTTCATAATTATATCTTATAGTATTATGCTCTTTGACCCATCTTAATTACTTTTGAAATTATTTAACTAAGTGCCCTCCTTTCTTATTATAGCTTCTCGCTCCTTATCATGGCTTTATATTTTGGGCTCATACTCATTTTGTTTAAATTTATAACAATAGAAACTAAATAACTTACTATAATTATATTGCTCAGGACTTTGGATACCACATTCGCATATGTATTCTTATGCTAACACTGTATACATATACATGAGTTTTAATAGGCCATTAAGATCCACACCACCATTTTAATTTTCATATTGGACAAATATATGTATTCATGTCCACATAATCTCTAGTCCACATGTTTACATTAATGTATTCATTTTGAAATATAATTGGAACTCGAACTATAGCTTGTTTGACAACTCGAGCATGGGCAGTTATGGTAGTACTGAGAATTTAATGTATAAGACTCTTTTTAGAGATAGCATGAATGGAGAGTGGGGAGAGCGAGTGGGACTTCACTTATTGGCAAAGGTGGAGAACATGCAACTAAATCGAGAATAGACACAGTCTTGGGGGTTAATTATCTACGCCTTGAGATGAGGAGGAAATGAATTTCACTATGTAATACACAGAAGAGCTGCCGCTTTTTATAGAGAGACAGGAGTACTAGAAGGGGAAATTATTCCATGCAACTCCTGATAACATCCATGACCGATAGATAATTGCGCGATATTTTGCATGAGCCAGTGAGAATTTGAGAACAAGTGCAGTTGACGTTGGTTGCCCTCTGGATTTGGGCAAATCTGGATTTCACCGAGGGAATCTCTGCATGCTTTGTCCAGACAAAGAGATGCTGCCGTTTTCATAAAGGGAGGAACCACGAATTTGGAGGGGGGAGGAGGGGAGGACAGCAATATTCATGCAACATGGATAAAGCCCGAATGTGATAAACTCGTATATAGTATGGAAGTTCTGAAAAAGATATATATATAGACATGGATGAGTACCTTGTTTCATGGGAGATGGAGGACAGGTTTATTAATATGATTGCCAGGATATTCAACTCACCACAGGAGGATAGAGTTGGCACTGTTGGATCTTCAGAGAAAATATTGCTAGCTGGACTGAATTTGATTTGATACTTCTAACTAGTACTTGCGATGAAGAGTCCAGAAAACTTTGGCCATTCACTACTCGTGGAGTTCCTATTAGCGTAGGTACGTAGCTGCAGTCAACAATGACGCTTAAAGAATGGGTAGAGTTGCAGAATCTTGAGGTAACTAACTTACCACAATTTCAGTTTTAAAAACAATGGGAATCTATACATGGCTATACCACTTCTTTTTGGATTAGATTGTGTAAGAGTTTTTGCATCAACGTTTTCGATCACACTTTTTTCTTTGAGTTCTTTCATCTTGATGATGGATTACGGAGTGTGATCCAAAACGTTAATGCAAAAACTCTATTATTATCTGTTAAAAGAAAGCAACATCTAATCTTCACCTTAAATTTATGTGATCCTTGTATAACTCGTAAGAAATATGGGTCCTTAACTTTTATTTCAATGAAATAATAATATTATCATTCTTGTTTTTGAATTTTTAGTTCACAACTTTGTCTTTTGATATCGATGGTTAGGGTCATGCATCGTAAAATTATTATACTCAGGTGTTTTAGCCATGGTCATTATTATATCAATTTGTATATTGAACTAGTAAAGATTTTAATCAAAAAATGTTTAGCAGAAATCTATAGCTTTTAGGTCAACATTAATATATATATATAAGAATACATCAAAAAGTGTATTGTTAGATACATAAATATTCTTTTCTTAATAATTTGTTTAATGTTAAAATATTTTTGGATAAAGATGGATAAAGTATCAGTTTTTTAATTTTAATAAGTATAAGAGTGAAAGTTTAAGATTTTAATGTAAATATAAATAATCACAATAAAGTTAATATTAATGGATAATGTAAGATTCATATTTCAAGTAATAATAGTAAATCAATTAGAAGTATAAATGTTAATGGACAACAAAATAGTAGAATTATTAATATTTTTAGTAATAATTATAGTGGTTTGGAGAATAAAGTTATAGTATAAATTTAATATGTCTAATAGGCAATACTGAAGTGGGAATGTTGTAAAAATTACATTAAACGAGTTATGTTATAATGTTGTAATATTGTTATTCATCAATAAGAATACCACTAATAAGTAGTGGAAATGTTATTGAGATTTTATAATAACTATATTAATTATAATATTAGTTTCAATAATGCATTTATATTAAATGCTCATTCAACATCAATCTTAGTGACAAGACTAGTGCCATACATATATGTCATCGTTAGCAAATAATGTTACTTATGTTAATATTAAGAATAGAGCATGAGTTAGTATTATAGCCTAACACTTAGATAGTTAATTAACTTAATTATTGGGTTTTTAATTAAAAAAAAAATTCTAACGAAAATTTTTGGGCATGACAACTTTATTTTTAAACAATATAGGTTTGCCACCTAAGACATACACATCATGCCACCTTTGCACAACACGACTTCAAAGTCTAACATTATTTGACACTATTACTTGAATGAGGAACAACACTTAGTTTAATTAACTATAGTTTCTTTCTGAATGACTCCTATTATCAAGTTGTATAGATGTACGACTTTAATTTCTTACCAAAGTCTTGATGAGATAGTGTTATCAATAATGTTACTGCCAATAAACTTATTATTTAATTTATTTGTCTTTGTATTTTCCTCAGATGCCAAAATTATGTCAACTTGGTCAAATTAATTTAATTGAAGAATAGTCAACCCCAATATAGCTATTTTGATATTCATGTGGATTAATATTTTAAGAATTTAGAATATAGTAATACTTAAATATAACTTTTTAATTATCTCCTCAAAATATATTTTCATAGCTTTTAAATTGGTCCACATTATTCCATGTTGTTAAGAGACTATAACCTCACTAATTAATAAAGAATTATTATCTACAAAATATATATATATATATATTAAACCTTTCATTTATAAGAGTTTCGCTCAACTTAATTAACTACTATATTCAATATTTGAAATGAATGTCCGATATTTTTTATATACTTTATAAAACAATATTCACGTGAGATAGATATCATGGATGATTTTCATTAATCGTATGGTTTTAATAGTCAATAGACGATCATTCTAATTGAACCATCAACACTTTGAATGGGTAGAAGTACGACTCAAAATAATTATTTAATCCAACAATACCATTATAAAACTACTTATATACATAAACCTAAATGATACAATTAATGATTTTTAACTAGGTTGTACTAAGTTGGATAGGTTCAAATTTAAAATAATAATTTACGCTTAGTATTATTATATATAAATATATCTTTTTTATTTGATATTTAAATTAATTACCATTTTAATTTATGTCAGTTATTTTTCATAGATGATTTTAACTAAGCTCATAATGAATGAAAATAGTTTATTTAGCTAAATCGTTATCGCTACTTTAGCTAGGAACATGGTTAAAAGAAATAAATTTTGTGTAATTAAACCACTACTATTATTTCAATCCATCCCAAAATAATTTATTCAAGGTCTTCTAGTTTTCTTAAAGTTAAATTTTAAGATATACATATACGTACAAAAATAAAACATATTCATGCATAGATAAAACATGCATATACATAAATAAAACATATAAATACATAGATAAAACATATATATACATAGATAAAACATATAGATATCTAAATAAATAAATATACATAAATAAATAAAACATATACATACATATATAAAATGTATACACATAAATAAAATATATGCATACATAGATAAAAACATATAAATATATAGATAAAACATATACATACATAAATAAAAAATATACATACATAGCTAAGACATATACATACATAGATAAAACATAAAAAATATACATATACAAACATAAATAAAACATATACATACATAAATAAAACATATACATATACATAGATAAAACATATACATACATAAATAAAATATATACATACATAAAAAAAACATATTCCTATATAGATAAAACATATACATACATAAGTAAAACATATACATACATAAAATAGAACATATACATACATAAAATAGAACATATACATAAATAGATAAAACATATACATACATAAATAAAACATATAAATACATAAATAAAATATATACATGAATAAATAAAACATACACATACATAAATAAAACATATACGTGCATAAAACATATAAATACATAAATAAAACATATACATATATAGATAAAATATATACATACATAAATAAAACATATGCATATATGAATAAAACATATATATATATAAAACATATGCATATATAAATTAAACATATACATACATATATTAAATGTATTTATACATAAATAAAACATATATATATAAAAATAGAACATATAAAGACATTATATATATGATGTAAGAGAGTTTCCTTTGCTCTCAACAACTTTAAACACAACAAGTTTCAAAGATTAAATAAATCAACACCAAAAATCAGCAACACACTTGTGGATTTGACTATTCAATGTCTGCTACAATATATATGAATTATATTCAGACTAAAAGGATTACAATTGCAGCTTTGAAGACTAGAGAAATATATCAAAATTCAAATCTAATGATTTCTTGTAAGCAACAAAATCATTTACAAGCATATCTTCTTAATTCTCCAACTTCTTACAATTCTCTCTTCTCCACTTACAACTATATTCTGAAAATCAAGAACACAAAACTCCAATGTATTCATCAAGATGTTTGTTCTTGATTTTCACCTTCTACCTGCAAAACCACATCTGAAAAATCTCTCCTAGGAAAAGCCACACCCACACCTACAACTCCCCAAGTTCTGGAACCAAAAATCAAACAAAGTTTAGAATGAAATTTCTCTGCAACCACTAACTCTAACAACTAAGAAATCTCCTACCTGGAAAAATCAATTAATTTGCATTAATTACAAGTTTCAACTCCCCAGTACATGTTTGCACCACTTCCAAGAAGGCAAGCCTCTACTAGCTAGCACAATTATTCTCCCATTTCACCAATTTGAAATTCAAATTGTCAAGCAAGCATCTCATGGGCATCCCCTTCTTTTGCCTCAAGCACTATGATAAATTAAATAAAAATTCAAACTCCATAACCTCCAAGAATCCCATACCCCAACTGATTTTTGGCAATTTAATAATTAAAATGCATTTCTTGGCATGCTTCCCAATACAAAATTGCAAACTAGCATTTTTTAGTTATTTAAATGTAATTTTTGGATAGTAAAATCAACTAAATACACCAAAATATTATTCAAAAACAATTCACTCTAAAATTGAATAAAAATTGTTGACACAATGAGGCTCCTACATCAGACACCCATGGTAGAAAAAAAAGTGACCCTATCACTTCTCAAGAGGATAACCAAGACAATTAACTTCAACTTCTGACAACCAAGATGAGTCTTCAACGGGTCTTCCAAACCATTTTACCTAGTACTCAAAGTATTGTTTATGCCTTGTGCTCTTACTAACCTTGCTATCCAAAATTTCCTCAACATTCTTTCTCACCTTCCTACAATTTAATGTCTCTTCCATCCTTCATTCTTCCTATCTTTCTCCCTCTTTTCATATAATCCAACTCCCACCAATTTGCACTATGAAATTTTAGAAAATCATAAGCATCCATTTCCTCCACCTTAGTAAAATCATAAAATTCATGCATTACCTCTTTCTCGGTCACTGCTGCAACAATTTGTTCCTCACCAATCTTGGTTTCAACACTATGTTCCTCTTTATTCTTGCCTTCTAAGAGACAAATTATAGTTGCAGTCTCTTCATCCTCTACACTCGCATCAATGTTAGTCAAAAAAACAAGAGATTCATCCTTCTTATCCTACAATAAACTATCAATCACAAGATCTACATTTGCACCAATCTCTTCATCAAATAAATCAACTTATACTTGCTCATAGATGCTTCCACACTTTTGATTGTAGTACCTTCATCTACCAATGCTTTCATTGTTGCAATATCCTCCTCTTTTTGCAATGTTGCTTTCATTGTGGAAATGCCAAAACAGGGGTTTCACTAAGGCAAGCCCCAAAATAGCCCAAGCATTTTTCCTCATTCGCCTTGTGTGCAAGTTGCTCATGTGAAAATTTGCAGGAGGCTTCAAAGCATAGGACCTTTCATGTGTTAACATCTCTCCTCTTTGTCTTTTACTTGCATTCTCACTTTCTATTAAATTGGTAGATCAAATAAACCTCGGATTTTGAACAGTTAGTAGATTCTTCGAGTCTTGTGCTAAGGATCTATTATTTTTTGTATTATGTTCTAACTTGTTTATTTTCTCTATGTGTTTTTCAACACATTTTCTATGCACGTAGTCCTTAGTTTGCTAATGAGTATGAAGCTCAAACATTTGAAATACACAAGGAATGGAGAAATATCATAATCTAGCAAGGATTGCATATCATAGGTCTACTCAACATGGTGGAGTATCAATACCATCTTACCTATTGATTCAAACATTTCACTAGTTTTATAGGCACATGATTTATAGGCTTTTATTAATTATTTTAAATAAACCATTTTCCTAAAAATATTCAAATAAATTTAAATATATTATCCATAAATAATTTAATAAAAATCATGATCAATCAAATTAGTTGACGAGTCAATAAAATCACATAACAAATCAATTAAATCAGAAAATAAATCAAATCAAATTGGTTACAACATTGATTAAAATAATAAATAAACAAATGAGTTAGCTAGCTTAGAATAGTTATCATTTTTGTACATGTATTCCACCTTTTATGGGGTTAAACTCGTTATCCAAGATCAAACCCTTGTCATTCATCCATCTCATTAAAAAAATATAAATTCAGATCAAATCCATCATTTCCTCATCTTCATTTGAAGTATGTGTTCTCAAACTGAACAAAAAGTGTTCTATCATTTATAAAGCACATTGATTTACCAAGAGGTGTCACATTATGTTATCAACTCATTACGTTTATGTAATTCACCTTTCCAATCTATAAGAAGTAAGTGTTTAATTAAATTTAAAATCTACATTTATTTTACTAAAATCCCTATTTTATCTAAGTTTCATGCTTATAACATGAAAATTCACAACACCTATATACCATAGACTAATACAATGTTTGTTGGGTTTTATCGTATCCCAAAAGTGCACAATAGGTGGAGATTCAACAATAGGATTTTGACAATGCACTTGTAAATTTACACACAACAATATTGTTTTGTGACAGAAAAGAGGGCTCAACACTTCTTTGAAGACCTTTTGTCTTTTGCAACCTTCTAAGTTATACTTCTTGAAGAAGGAACATTAAATATTTGTCTTCTCTACGACTATTATATGACACAAGAGGGAGCCTAACATTCTTCTTCAAGGACTTTTTGCCTTTAGCAACCTTTTGAGTTGAATTGTTTGAAGAAAGAACATCATTGTTGACATATTTTTTATGCACCAAGATATTGGTGTTTGATCTTGTGACCTATTGATTTTTTTCAAAAATATCTTGTAATGGTTGTTAATCTACATAAACAAAGGCTTGTATTGACACCAACATTCATATATTATATTTTCTTCTTATTTGTTTCTTACATTAATTCACAAATATTAATGCTAATTGGTGGAGGAATTCCCTCCTCGACCATTTAACTAGGATACTTCTACTGTTCTTGCCCCTCCAATGGACAAGAATGCTTTGCCTTGCCTCACCAATGTTGGTTCAAAATTCTCCTATGATAGCTTCCCCTAGGGCTAGTATGAGCCAAGTGACTTCATCGTCCCATGCTATGGATTCTCCTTCAAAAAAAAATTGGCTTCTCATGCTTCAAATTTTGTCGCCTTGTTACAGATTGTATGAGGATTTGTCCCCTGCCTATTATTTGAATACATCTCAGCATGTAACTTGTTTAGGAATACATTCTTCGTCTTTCCAAGAGGAGACTTTGGTTGTGGTAGTAGAGAACTCCCTCTCTCCTTAAGCGAAGGAACTTCAAAATGGTGCGTCTTGGACGATTATACAAAGGAAGAGAGATCTTTGTAAATCTATTTTGGAATCCCATCCAAGTTAAGGGGGTATGGATTGTAAGGAAAGAAAATGGTATTGTGTAGGATGGTTGATATACAAGGTTTTGGGCCCTTTCAAAAACTAGTATACATGTTTGATGTTTTGTTGTTGTCAATAATTATTTTACTTACAACCTAATGTAACCGGATTTTAAGAGGCCATCAAAACCTATTTACTCTTAATCAAAAACATTAATTTACAAAGATAACATATCATTAGTGCATAATATAGACATGATTACAAAGATTATACACTTTCAAGTTGCGTTCCACCAATAATGCTCGAAGACAATATAATTTACAACACCTAATGAATTATATTATTAAATGGAGATAGAATGATTCCTTCCACTCCAATAGGTTTCATTTTCTATTTACCACCAAACCAATATACAAAACCTCTTGATATGCTCACCCTTCTAATATACCCCTTGTTACATGAAAGAAGCTTGTTCTTTCAATATACATGTTGGTACTTGAAAGGGACATTAAAACACGAGTAGAGACACACATGGCGCATAAACAACAAATGAAAAATATTCATCCTATTAATAACACCTGCTTAGAAAGAATATTTTTTTAAAATCAAGATTTACGCCCTCAGTAGTGATGATTGGGTAATGAAGGGAAATGAAAGTGAAAGTGATAATGTTCTCATTTCTATGTGGCAATGTGTAGGGATAAAGCTACAAATGACATTGTTGCAACTATTTTAGTTATTGGATACAACAATTTAATTGTGACAACTCGACCTATAAACATGAACCAAAGAAACCTCAAAAATTGAACACTACAATTCTCTTAAGTTCACAAATTTTGTTTTAATTTTGAATTTTGAATTTTGCAAAAAAAAAAAAATGTTTTGTTTTTTTTGCTTCAAATATTTGACAAGTCAAAAAAATCCCTTCTCCCACTTTATTGTAAAATGTGTGAAATAACCTAATAAGATTTTCACTTTTCTCTATTTTAATACACCCAATTAAAAAATGCCCCCAAATTTTAAAACCATAGAATATATTTTGACTACCAAAGTTGATAAAATACTCCCTACAATTGAAATTCTAGACTCAACTTGAATCCCCCGAAGTTTGAAGAAAAAAAGCCTATAGCTTGAACAACAAGAGCCACTAAAGGAAGAAAAATGAAATGTCGATTTTAAACATCTAGAAAGTCACATCAGCAATGTTGGAGAAGTCCAAGCTAACGATAGAGGTCACAAAGTTGTTGAGCAATTCATTTGATTCGTCCACTTACAGGCTAAAAGCTTGGTGAAGAAATAAGGGGAAAATGTTTCAAGCTTTGAAGCATTCCATCTTAATTGTGATTTGAGCACCTACCCTCCTTCAAAATTTTGTTGTCCCTATAACCCCTACTTCGCTTTTGAAAAGGTTATTGATAATAATGTTGGAGGACTCATTGTGTCCTCCTACCTTCTTCATAATAGTTTTTTGTGTAGATGAAAGAGTGTCACAACCCATGAAATTTTGAAACCATGCATTAAGTACTAAACCCTTGAGCAACCCCAATCTTCTTAAACAAGTTGCAACTTTTGTCCACAATTTTGTTTATGGGATATATACAAAAACCCAATGACAATATTTGGACCCTATATAGCTTCAAATAAATTATGCCTTTAAAGAAAAGATAAAGTGTTCAAACAAATTCTAAGCCAAAGTTCAATTTAGTCTCTTATAAGCACACTCATGTATGCAAGCAACAATCTAGAACGTAGACTCTTAACGATATGCTTTCATAATCATTCATAACTGTCTTCTTCATCTGTCTCCTTCAATATTGCTATGAACAACCTACTCTGATACAAATGCCAATCCCAAGATTAAAACACAACAAAAAAATTGACAAATGAAATGTAGAACTTAAACAAGCAGAAAAAAATATTCATTGGAAACTTAATCATTCGTCTATTAATGCACTAATCAACAATGTGATAAAATGCATATATTTATCAATATACATATGATTTTTCAATGCATCTTCTAGATGACTATTCAACATTCTAGTTTAGCTAAAAAATACAAAATATAAAATATTCTTCTAATCCTAAGATTAAGTTATTGTTACACGTGACCATGATACTTAAGTAAAACATTTCATACCAAAAGTGTAAGCAAATCATTTATAATCATAAAACATTTTTTTGTGAATAACTATTTATAAAATATAGATCGTGAAAAATTAATTGTAAAATATATAATTATATCTTACTAAATCATGGTAATCACGTGATAAATCATGGTAATCACGTGATATGATGATTAAAATGTTGAGTTATGATTCCTGCCATCAAGATTCAAACCCCTAGAATTCATAACTCTGATTAAAAATATTTAATATATTGTAAAATCACCTAATATAAATAAATAAAAATTATTCATTAAATATTCAAAAATATATTTCACTTTTCTGTATTCATGTCTTAAAATAAGTCCTACTAGTTTCATGTAATTTCATGAGTTTAATATATTAATAATGTACAATCATCAAATATATAAAAGTTAAAAAATTATTCATTAACTATTCAAAAATATTCACTTTCTACTATTGTATTCTAAGCATGTCTTAAAATAAGTTCTACTATTGGTTTCATTATATAACTTGTAATTTCATGAGTTTAATTACCAAAAATGTTGAATGTATTAGTTTTACTTATTTATATTGATTATGTATTTTATATTAATTCGGCGGGCGTGACTGAGTAGTGAAAATAGGACATTGCTACGATAAAGCCCTGCATCCCAATCCTCATTTGCGTGTCATAATTTCCAGGAAAAAAAAATTACATCATCACTATGCCTAGTGCAGTAAACAAATATGGGGTGGCAAGTAAATTTGAAATCTTATATTTGGCCTAACAATTCAGGTAATAGTAAAATAGATTTGTATCTATTTCACAGCTTTTTCCTTTGCATAATTCATTCCCCTTCTTACTCTGTTAAGAGTGCAGGATGCCTGTAGGAATTGAACCGGGCACCTTCCCTTTATGGGACAGCAGCTTAGCTCAACTCCTTGTTGATGTACTGTACTTTGTAAATATACATAGAATCTATGAGATTTCTGTAAGAAACATTCTCAAGTGAAATAGGACACATCCATACCATTTAATTGTTTTGAATAATGAATTTTTTAAATATCAATACAAGTTCGTTCTAAAATTTTAAATAATAGTATAAATATTTTTGAAATATAAGTTCATGTTATCCAATAATAATCAATATTGAACAATAACAACCAATAATGAATGACAATAAACTCATCTTTTGTGTGAAAATTTATTCTAAAATGATCGATTAGAATTGAAAAACAAATTACAACATACAAGGAAGAATGTTCAAGAGAGACTCTCGACCGGCTTTTTACTGTTGCTTAGATTTAGTTTAGAATCAACCACTGAAGTATGAATGCCATCAAGTTTCCTTTCTGATTGCCGTTCTTTTGAGCTGTTTTCCAAAATCTCTAAGTATTCCATGACTAGAGGATCTGTCCAAGGTGCTCCAAATGGAGCATCATCTCCCGCAACCCAACCAAGATGGCCACCATGAGGTGTCACAACCAATAAGCAATGAGGATTTGCCTGAAAAAGGAAGGTACTTCCATTATTGAAAACAAACCCCTTATTATTCAGAAGAAAGATTACACAAAAATAATACAGCATGGAAACCCATATAAGATGACCAACATTTGGAATCGCCACCAATAAGCAATTGGATTTGCCTGAAAAAGTAAGGTACATTCTGTGTTTGAGAACAGACCCGTTTTTATTCAGAAGATAGATTTCACAGAAACAACGCACAGTGGAATTCTTAACAAGATCATATTATGAAAGTTATAAATATACCCTAACGAGACTCGCTGTTGCACGTCTATGCATCAAATAAATGAATCCACTTAATAATTTATTTTCTTCTTGTGGCTATCACAAATTACCAAGTTGGCTAGATCTTGTTTATAGCAATTAAACAACTAGAACATTTGAGTGCCCTGCCAACCTCTTGAAACATTATGCAAAAGGCCCTTTCAAACCCTCAAAACCTCTTCTCCAATTTGTGACAGCTATAGTCAAAGAAAACAAAAAAATAAACACAGGGTAGTAGAGTGTGATTGTGTCACCTCTTGGGCATTATAGGACAAGGAGTTAAGATTTGTCCACAAATAAGCATAGCTGAGAACGCAGAGGTTAATAGATTGTTTGTGAAGAGTGAAACAAGGTCAAAAGTATTGGTATGCCATTGCCAATAAAGTCTACACAATCTGCTATGTTATCCATAGTTGCTAGTGGTGATATTGATGTTTCCACAAGAGGAAAGAAGAAGACTAGTGATAGAGAGGAGGTGGGGACAGTTGCAGATATGTTCAATATGCAATCACCGAAGTGGCAGAGCCTTCCATTCCCAAATTTATCTTTGCCCATGCCATCCCATTTCATGTGGCATATTATCCCTACTTCAAACCAAATTAGCAAAAATTGTGAAAAAATTGCAATTCATCATAAATCACTACTGGTCTTGATTTTTTCCTTGATAAAATTGTGATGCAAAATATCATTGAACCACAAGTTTGACCATTTATTTTTCAAGATCAATCATGATTAAATCACTGCACTGCATGCAGGATTGACTGATTTTCAACCATATTTCTATGTACCCACAATTTTTTTGTTATCGTTTGTGTGATATACTCATGCAACTGAATGCATTTGGCATTGTTTTTCAAACAGTTTGCTGCCATAATTTGCTTGATGTGCAGGTAGGTCATATTTCACTTAATTGCAACAAGTTACAACTGTGACTCTATTTTGAAACTGCGGACAGTGCATTTTGAAACTATGGCGATGGGAAGGGTTTCAATGAGTCCATTGAAGTTAACCAGTCTGCGCACCTGGAAAATGTCTTGAAAAAAATAGTCACAATTACATATTTATTTGTGCTTCAATTCTATGTCCAAGGAAGGCAGTCCTAGGCAGGTGTTTGGTGACTAAACGCTGAAATTTTCTATTTTGAATACTATTAGCAAGGTGATTAATACCTTTTAGGTATTGCATGCTTAAGAACAGGATTTATAGTTATACCTGCACATTTAGCTTGATGAGTTACGTGGAGTTCTATGAAAGAGGCCCAGGCTTGGCAAAACATCATCTTATACGAGTCCCCAAATATGCTTCTATGCTGGTTTGCCACAGGATAGAATATTATCCTTACTCCATACGTAAATTTTTTGTCCATGCCTTTCACGTTATAGAGCAAATTAAATTCTTACCTCATATGCACCACGCTTGGCATTGCTGAGTTTTCTAAGCTGAAGAGTTCCAAAGGAACAAAGACATATACTGCCTTATGTCTCTGGCTAGTGTTAACTTGAGCTGGCAATCGTATCATATAGTACTGTTTGAAAGGTTGAGCCCCTCAAAGAAGAATCAACTTCAATAGAAAAAACAAGAACATGCAACAGCAATTGTATTATTATCTTGTGGCATCCTAGTAAGCCTTGTGAATCAGCTAATTCAGCTCTTATGATGCAGGAGCATCCCTGGTTGTAAAGCAAATCTGTATCAACCAAAAAACATTTCTTTTCTTGCAGATTAGGCTATAGCTGTCTCAGCAGTTTCTTCCACATTTTACCATTGTATCATTTCTCAGCTCGCAGAGCAGGATATTGGTTCTACACGAGGTCATTTACGACATATCCAGATTATAGGTGATTTGCATTCATTTGCAGAAAACTAAGTTGCCGAATCGGAATCGGAATCAAAATCGGGTAAGTGGGTATGGTACACCAGTATGACAAAATTTTTTGGAAGGGGTTGGGTATGTTTGGGTATGTCCATACAAAAAACATATAAAAATCATAAATATATATATTAAAAAATTAAATATATTTAATTTTTAATATATAATTAATATATATATATATATGTATATAAAATTGAATATATCAATTATAAACTTATATATATATATATATATAATGAAAAAATTAAATGTATTACTTTATTATTAAAATATATATAATTAAATATATAATATATTAATTTATTAATTATACAAATAATTAAATATATGCATTATAAATTAAAAAATAAATTATTTATATCTAATAATGTTGTATAAGTATACAAGTTTTTATTTATAATTTAAATTTAATATTATTTTTAATTTTTAATTTTATTATATAATTATAAAAAATATAATTTAATAAGCAATATTAATATAGTATATAATAGTTTAAATTTTTAAGCTATTTTATAATATTAATTAATTAATTAAAATTATATTAAATATATAATAAATTAGAATATTATAAAACAAAATTAAAATACTTAAAATATAAAAAATCGTTTATAAATACATTTATAGAACTACTATCGTATTAAATTATAATATTAAAAGATTATAGGTTCAATGCATACTGTATTTTGTTTGTGGTCGGGTTATATGGAAATGTATTCGCTACGAGGCACCTTCTATCCTTCACCATCCCTCACAGGTAGGGGCGTGCGTATGGAGGCGGCTATAAGCAGAGGTTTAGGCATCACAAACAAACCCAGATAGAATGGGGACACAACAAGATCCGAGGAAGGCAAAGATTACAGAGCTCGCATCACTTCTAATTCGAGATCACCCGATTCCAAGCGCAAATCAACCACTAACAGGTTGAGATCGAGATCCCGTGCTAGGGTTGGGTGGGAGTAAGAAGCCTTCTTTTGCATTTAATCATTTCCTGCGGATTTTTTCCTTAAGGGTAAGGAGATGGAGTAATGAGTGGTAGGGTCAAGAGTAATGAATAGACAACGATTTTTTCTTGTGGATTGTTTCCTACGAATTTTTCCTGCGGATTTTTTCCTATGGAGGATTTCATATATCACAAAACTAAAAAATGCATTCACAAAATCAGCACCCAAAAATACTCGAACCCTACCCAATTCTGCAAGCGATTCCAATCAATACCCGATTTGGAAACGACTCTTACCCGTAAATGGAGGGTATATTTAGACGATTCGGTAACTTAGGCAGAAAGTTATCGCTCTCAAAATTTCACTATCAATTCTATGTCAGAGCATTCAAGTCTAGCTGGTTTTGATTAGTTGTGCGAACCTTTTCCGGAACGTGCAGAGCTTAATGGAACATCGTTCAGCATTTGAGGTGCAAGGGAAACTTTCTTGGAGATCCACAAGTCATTTCATTTACCAATGGGTTATCTTTTCTTGTTTGAGGCTGACCTACATATTTGATCTTGTATTAGGGTTTGTAAACGCTTGAGGCCGACGCGGATCATAATTGGAGCTGGAGATTCATATTTAAGATCATTTGTAATTCATTAGAAGGCAGTTAGTGATTGATTAGGAATTAGATAGTTAGATTCGGCCTTCTGGGCTGTGGAGTGTAATAAGGCCTTGTGCCAATTGTAATATCTTGTAATGCCCTTGCGGCAGGCCGGTGAGCCCTAATCATTCCGCATATGAGACATATGATGCATGTAAGATTGCAAGTTGTTGAATCAATGATTATTCATGTTTGTTGAGCATTTCTTGTGTTATTTCCATTATGTTGAACTCTAGGCTGCATGGTTGGACAGTCCTTTTTGGACCCTCCATCCGTGATTGCACCATCTTAACAAAATGATTTAACCTAGCTCTAATGTGAGACATTCTTTTCAATATCTTTCACACCCATGGTAGAATTTGCATAAATTATGGGTCGAATTTTATGCATCAGATAAAGGGATGTTGTAACTTGTGCCTTGACACCCAAGATCAATCCTTGCTCTGTTTTCCTCTTTTTTTCAACACTATTTTCCATCAATAAATGAGTTAAGATCATCATAATGTTGAGGTAGACCTATCAAACTCCTTTGATTAAGGGCAAATCTTAAACAGCAAGAAACAGAAGGGCAATAATTAAGGGAAAATCTTTAACAACATGCTTGAACATCAATGGCTGCCTTGTCTAGGGATGTGTTTTGTATTTTTATGCACTGTACAGGTTCCCATGGGCTTGGTGAGGACACTATGCTAGTATCTCTACAATGCTAACATATTTATGCTTAATGCTTGCTGTCTCCATTTTGTGTGTTTAAACTTATGCCAGTTTGAAAGAGAGCACAGATTTTGAATCAAAAAGTCTCAATCCTATGTTGAATAGATAATGATAATCTATTGAATGGCTAAGGTCTCCCACAAAAGTACTTGGAGATGCTCTGTGACCACTTTAATTGAGCAATGGACATGATATTTGGAGATTTAGTGCGAAGGAACTTGAAGCTAAAATATGAACCAAAATTCCAAGTATTTGGTCTTCGTATTTTTTAATATAACATAGAAACCTTGTTTTCATTTGTTTTATCCTGCAATCATAATATAGAGAAAGAACATCTTACAGAGTAAGCCTATAATAGACCATGGAAGCATAAATCCTCAAAAGATCGCAAAAATCCTGATTTTTAAAAAATCTTCAGTCGAAACGATTTTTCCCAGAAAATCTCAATTTAATAGCCGTGATTTTAAACGATTTTAAGAGTTTTAATCGCAAAAAAATTGCCCAACCAACCCATCATGAAACCCTAACCATGCAAAATCGCTATTTAATCGAGTTTTTTGTTGATTTTTAGCACAAAATTGAGTGCTACCCATTGGGATGTGGTTCACCATCAAAGATTCACTAAATTTCATTAGGTTGGTAAGGCAAATCATAGGTAGGCGACCTTGAATGGACATATATTTCTAATAGATGTTAAGGACATTAAACTAGAGACATGTTCTTTGGTATGCTTCTATGTTTGATGTTAAGGACATTAACATGGAATGGTTAAGAGATGTGTTGCTTTTTTCTCTATATTCCACACTACTGTCCTTTGTCTTAGGCTCGTAGTAATGTTTTCCATGTCTATAAATCCAAAGACACAATTTAGTGGGAAATAGTAGACAATATCATAAATACTAAAGCTTCTATCTTAATATTTTAACATATTTGAACCTTATAAGAGTACTTGCCAAAAGTAAATAGAAAGCCAAACTAAACTAAAACGAAACTCTATTGGCTTGATATCAACCTAAAGAGGTTTGTTTTCTTTGAATTCTTGTGATCCAAACTATTCAAAAGAATTTTAACATTTCAATTGTCAACAATAATACCAAGGTGGTTGTTTAGATTATCAAGGTTAGGCTGGGACAAATTTCCTTTTCAAATGCTAACAAAGTGTGATAATTTGGAGCTTCAACTTGACATTGGCCATCAAGTTTTAATGACAAGCGGGTAGGGTAGTGACAATTGTATAATCAAGTGGGAAGCATAAGTATGTACATAATAGTATATTGACATTGTGGAACTGGAAGTAGAATGGTTCCTATTAGAAAGATAAAAATCAACTTGTAGTGCTCAAAAAATGAGTTGTATCAGCATTTTATATCAAAATGAAGGATTGCTTTGGTTATATTTAAATTTCCTATATATTTTGCAGGCTTAATGCTTTGTTAATTGGTGAAACTCGCTGCTTAAATGTATGCCTTGCACTTGTTCGGGAACTACATTCCATTTAGGATTGTCATATACATGGAGGTTCAGAAGACTTGCAAGGATTACAATAGCAGTACATGAATGCTTTAGACATATATGGTGTAACATTCCATGCATGTTAAATAGGTATCAGGAAAACTAATACATGCCTTGAGAGAAATCATGCCCTAGCCTTGTGGGCTTATCTTAATCCCTCCCAAAGCAAGCCTCATATATTTTCTCTTTAACAGTCCATATAGATTTCAGCAGCAATTTTCCCATTGAAGGGAATGTTCGTCATGCTTTGATTTTCCATTGAAAATTGTATCTATAATCTCTCAATTTCTCAACTCAAAGTATCAATGTTTTAAAGTTTTTAACTCCATCATCCACTTATACGCAAAATCAAGGAAAATTTACTTGAATAATAATAGATAAAATTGTGGCTCAAATAGTTTCTTCTTTTGTATTAGCAGGTCTTTATTATCTAATGGAAAAATATTTAACACTCCCTCTACTCTATTACAAATCTGTTAAAATAGTTATCAATGAGAACATTTGAATATTATTTATGGTCTTTTGAGATTTAAGATTTTGTTTCAAAAGCATTTTCTATTACTCTATCTTGAGCTATTTGATTCAAAACCTATTAAGTTGAACTTTGCAATTGCTTCCTTTGTCATATAATTGCTCTTTCATACTATTCATATAGTTCTCTTTGACATTGTTCTAGAAATTGCAAGCACTGTTAAATCACAAATATGAACCAGATGACTCCCGTTTTGTAATTTATGATGTCTGCTCAGCAAGGGAAAACTGTTTTTTTAATGACTTTCTCGAGGTTGAGGATTTTGAGATCCTAGAGGCCAACTTGGATAGTCATGAGGTTGAACAACTAAGGAGAGGCTTTGAACCAAGAGCTTCATCATCAGGACCTGCAGCCCTCTAGCATAGCTCTATTTGTAGTCGCAAGAGTCCTTGGCTATGTTTGATTTTTTGGAACTTTGTACTTAGTTTATAGGTTGACTTTGTACAAACTACAAACTATATTCTAATTGAAATTTTATTAACTATAACCGTCTAGTTATTGTTTATGCACTATGAAATATGCTTTGTGCAATACAATGTAGTCAGTGATATGAATATAAACAACAAAATCCTATTTTCTACAATTCATGGGTTAAACTCTATTTTATTTGTTCTCTATATCTCTATACTATGGAAATGCCCTTACAAATTTTATTTTTTTAAATCTCTTTTTGTACAATTTTTTACGTTCTTTTTAAATCCAATTTTTTACCGATTTTTTGAAAAAATCTTGTACTTTCGGTTTGCCGAATTTTTCCCCAAACAATTTTTGCTGCTATATTAAATTGACCCCTAATGCAGACCCAGGAGTATGCAGCCAAACAAGTGGAACGCCTGCTAAACCACCTCAACAGGGAAAGAGAAATGACCATCATGAAGTGGTATGTATCAAATGCAGTCGGCTGAAGAAGATGCCTTACACAGTAAAAATTGAGCATTTGCTTTTATGGTAAGGATGCTCAATAAACATATTCATATGGAAGCATCAAGTGAGAAGGAAGGAAGAATTTGACAACTTATTCATGTGGATCCCATTTGGGAAAAATTGTCTTCGACATTAGAGACTCAAATCTTTCAAAGTAATCAGCCATTATTTGTCAAGCAGTGCTTGTATTAGTTATTGTTGGAGTGGAGCTCCTCGTGCCCATTGTCATTATTGTTGCGAATGAGCTCAAGAAAATTGAAGAAATACAAATAAGAACTGCTAGGTTCGTAACATCTGATATGTGTTGACATAATATTGTTCCAGTTGAATATTGTTTGTGAACTTAAGGCATTGCAAATTAAAAGTAAAAAAAAATTAAATGGTTCCTGTTAGAATATTATTATATATTCCTTATTAATGGTCATTTGTAATGTTTTGCTACAATAGTCGGTTGTCTACTGTTGCTACAATAGTCGGTAGGTTTAGTTGTTAAATATCTTTAATATCTTCTATCTCTTGTATCTTCTATTTATTGTAACTTCTTTTTATGATTAATGTAAGTTAGAAAATTCCAGTTCTTTCCAGAACATGGTATCAGAGCCACTAGGGTTTCTGGGCGTGTTTATAAGTCTGTAATTCGTGAAAACATTCATGTGAGACTTTGAGAATTTTGTGGCCCTTCTGATAAAAATCACTTTTTTTTTTTGAAGGGAAAATTCGAGGGTTTTATTTGGGATTTTCGTGAGTATTTTACTCACTGAAAATTTTCGACCTTCTTTTGAAAAAAAGTAAAAGTTTTCTGCTAAAAATCATGCTTCTTTTACACAGTAAAATCGCGTTTTACTTGTCTGAAGATCTGAGGGTTGTTTTTGGCCAAAATCGCGTCATTTTTTGCATGTGATTCTATGTTTTTCTAGGCCATTTCTTCCTCAGACTCGTGCCAACTTCTATTCGCGTTTTTCAGACATTTTTAGGTGTTTTTCCAATGCGGTTTTTATTGTTTTTGGCGCACAAACTTCTATCTCTTGGCCGTGTATTTTCCCAACTCACTGTAGACGCAATTTGCAGACTTCTAGCAACGTTTTTTCGTCACTTTCTGGTCACGTTTTTTGCCTTCTTTCTGGCCATGATTTTTTATTTGGTTCTGCCACGTTTTTCCTGCAAATCCTGCGCGCCGAGGGTTCCCGTTTTTTTCATGTTAGTGGCTGGCTCGAGCTCTCCATTTTCTGCCAATTTCTGAACCTTTCATGGCCACCTAGGGTTTTCAGAATTTTCGTCTAGGGTTTTGACCCACAGTCTCAGGTCGAAAAAAAAAATTGATTGTAGATTCCTGGTGGGTTTTCGAGCTTTCAACTGGGTTGTCATTAAATTTTTCTGGGTGTCTTGAAGTTCGTGCATCAAAATTTGTGCAACTGGGTGTTGACAAAATTTTTTGGGTTTTCAGCATTCTTTTTGGGGTACTCTTCAGATCTTCTAGTTTTCGTCATCAACGTGTCTCGAAATCTGTGCTAGGGTTTCATCTTTGAATTTGTGCATTTTTTTATTTTTGTTTTGCCTTCACCAGTTTGACCTCAAGGTACGTGATGGCATCTCTGACGAATATCATGCTCGAAAGCAGCCAGAAGTTCAACGGGAAGAATTACAACACCTAGAAGCAGCGCATGATTACGATCTTCGAATATCGTTGCCTCGATCAGCTCGTTTTGGGGAACTCAGCTCGTCCCACTGTAGTTGGAAAAGACCAGGACAAGTGGGATGAACGCAACCGGGAAGCCATCATGCTCATCAAACTCTCAATCACAGATGAGCAGCTACCTCAGGTACCATCTGGCAAAACTGCTTCAGAAATTTGGGATCATTTGAAGGCCCTTCATGAAACCTTCGACAAGAGCAGAGCATTCTTTCTCAAGAACATGCTTTTTTCCATCATGATGGATGAGAAAATGTCCTTACAGGAACATCTCACGAAGATTAAGGACATTCGTGATCAGTTGGAGGCGATTGGTCGAACAATGGAGGAAGAAGACATGGTCGTCATTACTCTATAGAGTCTTCCGCGTTCGTATGAGCATTTCATCGAGACGCTAAATATCACCTCCACCAATGTTGATCTCAAATTTGAAGATCTTTGCAACAAGCTCTTGCAGCAGGATCGATGGCGACAACAGTTTGGAAGCAGTACCAGTTCCACCTCCACAGAGCAAGCGTTCTCTGCCAAATCTTTTGCTAAGAACAAACGGAAGGCTCAATCTTCTCAGCCGAAAGGCTTTGGTTCTTCTCAGGACAGCAAGAAGAAAAAGAACGTTCAATGCAATTATTGCCATAAGTATGGTCACATAAAGGCTAATTGTTGAATCCCAATGGCTTCTGAACAAAAGAAGCAGGGAGGGTCTCAACAAAAGGCAAATGCCGCGGAGCACACTGAGCAGAAAGAGTTTGCATTCTATGCTTTTATGGCCAAGAGAACTGCAGATCCAGTACAATCTTCTGCCTGGTATATTGATTCAGGAGCTTCTCGACATTTTACTCATCGTCGAGATTGGTTCACCAAATATGAACCATTCACTGATTTAGTGATCTTTGGAGGCGGCGAAGAGTACACCGTTGCCGTTAAGGGCAATGTTCAGATTCACTCTGGCGGAAGAAATTTACTCTTTCTTGATGTCTATTATGTTCCAGGCATGGAACATAATCTTCTCTCCGTCAGCCAGATCATGAAGCATTCTCCTCAGTTGGATGTTATATTCAGTTTGTCCACTTGCAGCATTGTTGATAAGGCGACTCATACTACACTTGCTATGGGACTTGAGGATCATGGTGTGTATCGACTTGCTGATTCCGGTGATTCTCAAGAGCACACTCTGGCAGCAAAAAGTACTTCCATCAGCAAACTTTGGCATCAACGTTATGGGCACTTGAATGTGCACTATCTCTCTCAATTGTCTCGAGAGGGTTTGGTTGCTGGTCTACCTAAGATCCAAACTCAAAATCATGGAGTTTATGGAGCCTGTCAAGCTGGAAAGCAGCATTGGACACCGTTCTCGGATGGTGATTCTTGGCGAGCCTCCAAGGTACTTCAATTGGTTCACGCTAATGTTTGTGGACCAACGAACACTCCATCTGTTATTGGGTCCAGGTACTTCTTGTTATTTGTTGATGATTTCAGTCGAAAAATGTGGGTGTATTTTTTGAAAAATAAATCAGATGTGTTCAATACATTTCAGCAGTATAAGGCCTTGGTTGAGAAAGAATCAGGTTCTCACATTGTTACTCTAAGGTCTGATAATGGGGGGGAGTTTTGTTCAGCTAACTTCTCTTCTTTTTGTGCTCAACACGGCATCAAACGCCAACTCACTACACCATACACCCCTCAGCAGAATGGTGTTGTTGAACGTAGGAATCGCACCATTACTGAAATGGCTCGTTCTATGTTGGAGTACAGAACTGTACCTAAGAAATACTGGGCTAAAGCAGTTTATACTGCAGTCTACCTCCTGAATCGATCACCTACATAGGCCGTTAAGAAGATGACTCCAGAAGAAGCCTGGTCAGGACGTAAGCCTAAGGTGGGCCATCTGAAAGTCTTTGGTTCTACCGCTCATGTATGGATTCCAGACGCCAAGTGTGCCAAGTTGGACTCCAAGAGCCAAAAGCTTATGTTTACTAGTT
Organism: Sequoiadendron giganteum; assembly: GCA_007115665.2. Lineage (NCBI taxonomy): Eukaryota > Viridiplantae > Streptophyta > Pinopsida > Cupressales > Cupressaceae > Sequoiadendron > Sequoiadendron giganteum. The sequence goes on from VCHN02000014.1 coordinate 23,701,127, forward strand.
ACAGCGACAATCACAAGGCCTACAGGTTGATTGATGTGGAGACAGATCGTCTCATATTCAATCGTGATGTTGTGATTGATGAGACTACTGGTCCCTTTGTTCCTACAACCAACCCTGAGGATCAGCCTATGCAAGTTCTTGATGATGGTGTTCGTCTTCCTCTTGGTTCCCCTAATGGGAGGGCTTCAGAGCACTCTGACTTTGAAGATGAGGAATCTATCGGTCATGATATAGCACCACCTGATCTTCCTCAGGCTTCACATCCAGATGACCTTGTTCCAGCAATTCCAGAAGATGTTGTTTCTCCTCCAGATGTTGGTACTTCTACTCGTCGGCCTAAGTGGTGGCTCAAGACTATCGGAGATCTTCATAATGATGAACTCATTGAGGGTAGATCAGCTCGTAGCAAGAGCAAGCAACCAAACACAGTCAATTTTGCTCTTATGGCCAACCTACACAACATCTATGAGCCTCAGACATATTCTAAGGCTAAAGGAATTCCTGAGTGGGAACAAGCTATGGAGTCTGAATACCATAGTCTTCTGAAGAATCACACTTGGGTTCTCTCTGATCTTCCTCCTGGGAAGAAACCTATTAGCTGCAAATGGGTTTATAAGGTCAAGTATCATGCCGATGTCACTTTGGATAAATACAAGGCAAGGTTAGTTGCTTGGGGTTTCACATAGCGGGAGGGCATTGACTATAAGGAGACTTTTGCTCCTACTGCCAAGATGAGCACAATTCGTCTTCTTCTCACTATTGCAGCCCAATTTGCATGGACAGTTCATCAGATGGATGTTAAGAGTGCCTTCCTCAATGGTGATTTGCAGGAAGAAGTCTACATGACGCAGCCTCCTGGTTTCAAGGTTGTCGGAAAAGAACATCAGGTTTGTAGGCTCATGAAAGCACTCTATGGACTGAAACAGGCTCCTCGTGCATGGTACATCAAGATTGACCAGTACTTGGTTGATCATGGTTTTCAGTGCAGCCCTTCTGACACTAATTTGTATGTCAAACACTCTGGTGATGATGTTTTGTTTCTTGTTATCTATGTTGATGACTTGATCATTACTGGCAGTTCAGCACACTTGATTGCAGCAATCAAACAGGATTTGTGTCAGGCTTTTGACATGACAGATTTGGGCCTTCTCCATTACTGTTTGGGTATTGAAGTTTGGTAGACCGCTGATGGTATCTTTATCTCTCAGTCTAAATACGCTCGGAGTCTGCTTGACAAGTTTCGGATGCAGGACTACAAACCTACCTCCACACCTATGGAGAAGGGGCTGAAGTTATCAACCAACTCTGATTCACCTCCAGTTGATGAAACGACATTCAGGCAACTAGTGGGCAGTCTCATCTACCTCACTGCCACTAGACCTGACATCAGTTTTGCAGTGAGCTACATTTCTCGCTTCATGACAGCTCCAAAAGCTGATCATTGGCTTGCAGCGAAGCGAGTGCTGAGATATGTTAAGGGCACTTCCGATTATGATATTTTGTATGGCAGATGTAAGGATCCAAAGTTGATTGGTTATACAAATTCAGATTGGGCAAGTTCAGTGGATGACCGAAAATCTACTTCTAGATATGTATTCAGTTTGGGTACAGGTGTTGTAACATGGACCAGCAAGAAGCAACAAGCAGTGGCTCTTTCCTCGACCGAAGCAGAATATCGAGGAACAGTTAAAGCAGCATGTGAGGCAGTTTGGCTCCGTCGGATGCTTTCTGATATGCACATGTCACAAGCAGGTCCTTCTCCCTTGTACACTCACAATCAAGGGGTGCTCAAACTGGCCAAAAATCCAGTCTTCCATGAACGTACCAAGCATGTCGAACTTCATTGTCACTATATCCGCAAGCTAGTAGAAGACGGATCAGTTCAACTGCAGTATGTTCCAACAGCGGATCAGACTGCAGATATTCTCACCAAGTCTCTGAGCCCGGATAAATTTGTCAAATTCAAGGGGCAACTTGGTGTTTTTGACAGATTGACCATTAAGGGAGGGTGTTAGAATATTATTATATATTCCTTATTAATGGTCATTTGTAATGTTTTGCTACAGTAGTCGGTTGTCTACTGTTGCTACAGTAGTCGGTAGGTTTAGTTGTTAGATATATTTAATATCTTGTATCTCTTGTATCTTCTATTAATTGTAACTTCTTTTTATGATTAATGTAAGTTAGAAAATTCCAGTTCTTTTCAGAACAGTTCCGAAGGGTAAATAGTAATACTAAATAAGGGAAGATCTAGTGGAAGTAACTTCAAGTAAAGATTTGCTTAATGCCCAAATGATGACATGAAAATCTGAAGAGCGTTTGCATATACACCCCAGCAAGACATCCTGGTGAGCAGTCTGAGATTCCAAAATTGACAATTAAATACATATCTACTTTTATTGAGCATGAAAGTGTTAAAAGATTCAACAAAGTATTCACCATAGTGAATCACTTAGTTCTAACTCCAATAAAATTTCATTTGTTAATCGTATGTATTCTAAATCCATCTGTAGATTTCCTGAGCAGAAAATTCATCACTGAAAATATATAATTTTCACAGTACATTATAATAGAAAAGGAATTAATTAAATTTGTAGATAAAGTAATATATTTATTCTAAATCAGTCTAGATTTCCGGACAGAAAATCACCCATTACTCTGTTCAAGGTACTGTATGGTCTGACATTGTCTCACACAGGATTGTTCTTGCTGTATGGATGAGATGGCAGCTTCATTCGATGTGACAAAAGTTGATTACATTGTCACTTAATTGATTGTTTGGATTTTGAGAGCAAAGTATCGATCACTCACTTCATTTTGATGACAATGAAAAGCAAGTGTTTTTGGTATTGTGATTGTTTTCAAGTGTTCTTTTGACTTCTGAATATAAATAGTCTGAATTCAAGTAAATTTGTTTTAAGGGTCTTATGTTTTTGATGGATCTAACTGATTGAGGATAACTAAATAGTCAATAACCCAAATTTAAAGGTCACTCACTTCGTTTTGATGATGCTGAAAAGCAAATGTTTTTGGTATTGTGATTGTTTTCAAGTGTTCTTTTGACTTCTGAATATAAATAGTATGAATTCAAGTAAATTTGTTTTAAGGGTTTTATGTTTTTGATGAATCTAACTGATTGAGGATAACTAAACAGTCAATAACCCAAATTTAAAGATTTATTCTTTTATATTGAACAAATCCTTCAATGAAAATCAAGAAATGCGAGTTTGATTAGCGTAAATGAAGGAAATCTTTTTGTGTGTTTTGTCTTGCCTTTTTAATATTTATGAAACAAATGTAACTAATTTTGAAATCTAAGGTCTTTTCTAAAATAAATGTGATAAACAAATCTCTTTCTTCTCTTTTCAATGCAACAATGTAAAATAGCAATGAAATCTTTCTTCTTGCAAATAGAGAACAAATCAGCAAACTGAATCCTTTACCTTTTTCTTTTTCACAAACTATTCTTTATAATCAGCAAGCAAGAGGGTAGAGGAAAAGCAAATTCAAGATCAATTTCTCTTCTTCAGTCAAAATGCAAACAGCAAAAGAGTTTCCTTTCAACTTTCTTCCAGCGATTTTTCAACATGCAAGAGGAAAGAGGAAAAGCAATAATTCAGGTCTGCACTTTCTCTTCCCAAATTCAAATATTCAAAGAATCTTAACTTGTGTTTTTCACAAAATCTTTTTATGTTTCTGATGTATATGTTGGATCTCAATAAATTTGATTATGTGGTTTTGGCATTTCTTTTTTAAATGATGATGATTGAAGCTTTCAATTCATTACTCTCTAATGAGCTTTGAAGCAAAAATGAAAGAGAAGATTTTAAACAATCTGAATATACCTCAAGCCCAGAAACAATGAAATTATTGATTTAAAACAGAATTCTTTGAAGAAAATTTGAAACCATATAAACAAAGTTCAAACTACAATCCAAAAATAATCAATCATTTGAAGCACTTTCAGAAAACAAGGAGCAAATCATTTAACGAAATATATCTGCACTAGTCAAAGAAAATCTCATTAGAATTCCACACCTACAACTAGGTGTATCCAAGTCCAGAAGCAAATCTGGGGATTGATGGAATGGAACCCAACTTGAATGCAACCATCTCTTCCTTCAATTCTTAGATCCTCTCCAATGGTGAGCAAGGTAGGTACACTAGGCTGGAACTACTGACTTAGAAGCTTGTATGAGTCGTGCAAGAAATCAAATTAGAAACTTTGGAGTTTTCTGGTGGTTATGGTCTCAAATTTCACTTGAAGATAGAGTTCAATAAAGCACTTGCTACTCTTTCTGAGCATGGGCCCCAAATCCTCAATTCAGATCAAGCTACCTAAAGCGACTTAGCTCACTTAACAAACTATCTAGACTAGGGAAAGCTATGCAAGTTGAAGTGGAATAAGTACATATAACCATCAATCCAATATACTCCCCTATTGCACCAGCGTTCGTTCAGAATGTTTGAGCTTGACTGTGACTAAAAAATGAGCTTTCTTTGTTTTTTATTAAGAAAAAAATAACGATAAAATGTTATTTTTCTCCAGGGTTCACACATGTTCACCCTGGGTATGCCTGGATTCATTTCCAAGACTCTGGATTCTTTCTATTTACATCTCAGACATACCCAGGGCAAACCCTAGGTATACCCAGGATGCACCCCTACCATACCAGTTCAGTAGGATACATCCCCAGAAACTGCAAACCCAGTAAGGTACGATTCCAATGCATGATCTTAGTGGCCATCTGGAGCCATAACAAAGGAGTTATAGTCCTAAAGAGTTGGCAGTCCTAAACTGCTTCTAGCAAACACTACCCAACTCAGTATTTTGATAACCATCAAATGATGAACCACTCCAGCTTCCAATGCTACCTCTTCCACTTTATTATAGACACCTATATATAGTTCTGCAATTCTACAGAAAACAGAGAGTAATAGCTTAACATATCCTCTTATAGTTTGTTGTACATAACCCTCAAATCAATAGAAATGTTAATTCCTTATGTTACAATTATTATTCTTTTTGTTGAATTGTTGTCTTTAGCTTTTGCTTTAATTTCAGTTCCTTCATAACAAATTCATTTTCAAATTGATCTGTTTTTCAATACATTGTCCCTGAAATCCATATCAACTATGCAAGAAATGAGATTAAGAGACATCCGAACACAATGAGAAATCATATGAACAAGGAAAGGAATATAAAATGTTGTAAATAAGAAATGTTGGAGATTATATGATGAATTCGTAGAAAAGAGGAAGGAACTTGAAGAAACACTTAAAAAACAAGAATTAATTATCCCATACAAGAAATTCTCAAAAATATTCAATGAACAAAAATAAGGTATTCAACAAAAAAAGAAAACTAGATAGCGCACACGAGCAAAAACGGCAGAGTAGGCTTGCGAATTGTCCGAAATGCGTTATATAATGCGAATTTGGAATTGGAGCAAGAGGAACTACATGGAAATAAGTAGAGGGATGGCAAAAGGAAAAGATCGGACATTCCCCAAATCGATGTTACCGAACAAGTCGACAAAGATGAAAAGGGAATTGGAAGACACAGCGATAATTGGCTATTTCTTGGGAAGAAGATTCACTCGAAGGGAAATCAATGATTGGATATTCAGAAACTGGGAGGCTGACCTGGTTGTGAACTTTATGCCAAAAGGCTTCTTTGTGGCTGTATTTGAAACGGCTCAAGAGAGACAAGATTTTGGATGTTGACAATTGGAGGTGCAGGAACGCTATTTTGTACCTACAAAATGGCACAACTTCAATCCATACAAATACTGTTTGGGCCATGCTTAGCGAAAGTTGGAGATTGCTTTGGGAAAACAATTGAGTTGGATTGCACAACAACAAATCATTGATCTACGCTCGCATCTCAGTCGTTTCCATCCACGAATTCCAAAAACAATAAATCTGATTGTTGGGGATAAATGCTCGATGCAGACTTTGGAAATCGAGACCCCGAAGCACTTATGCCTAAATTGCAAAGCTCAGAATCACTTAGAAGAGTATTGTCGGCACTTCCCAATGGAATTCAAGGACGCATGGAAAAAAAGCCAAAGGAGGATGTCGAAATGGGAAATGCATCACAGGAATATGTGGGGAGAAGGTAAGTCATATCACCAGGGCTTCGAATGAGGGGGCTTCGTCCTCAAGTTATGCAGAGAATAGAAACCAAGTGATGGCCCAAAGCAGAGATCCAAAATTGGGGAAGAAATTTGTGGAACATATCAAAAGCAAAGAGATGACCTCTATTGTGGACCCACATATTGGTGGGCCAAAGCCGAAAGATGATAAAGTTTGTGAGATAGAAACAATGGTGGAGAAAAGCAAAGAGATGGAACCCATTGCAGAAGCACATAGGGGAGAGCAAGAGTTAGAAGATGACAAAGATGGTGAGAATAAAATACTAGCGAAAAATATTCCTCTTGAGGAGATTGACATAGTTGAACCAAGGTGCATAAGCCATAGTTCGGCAAAAATTCTTCGAACTGGATCAATTGATAACAAGCTAGGAAGAAAGACAAACAAGCAAAAGAGAGAAGATGTTCTCAATGGTGACCAATATTCTATTAAAACCTATCTTCTGAGGTCCAAGGGAGGAAGTGCCTCCCTTGGAGGGCAATGAAGATCCTCACATGGAATGTTAGGGGGCTTAAACACCCCTAGCAAACACCCCTCAATAATCAGAAATATTTTGAGGTCCAAGGGGGGCAATGAAGATCCTCACATGGAATGTTAGGGGCTTAAACACCCCTAACAAACGGCACTTGATAAACGCTCAATAATCGGAAATAATACTATTGCAAGAGACAAAATTAGACATAGACAAACCTGATTTATTTATAAAACATTGCAAAGGCTGGAAGGGGCACTTAGTGAAGGCTATTAGTACATCCAGAGGTATTGGGATAATGTGGAAGGAAAGCAAAATTGATATGGAGCCGTGAGCATCAAAACCAAACTGGCTATTAGCTAAGTTACATAACTTGAATTCTAATCTAAAGTTCTACAACTTTAATGTATATGGGCCAATCAAAATAGAGGAAAAGAAAAATATTTGGGATGCAATCAATAGAGAGATCCAATCATTAGAAATGGAATTTATAGTGGGAGGTGACTTCAATGCAATATTGGATTTAAAAGAGAAAAGTGGAGGTAGTAGGAAAATAACACAAGTCTAGAAAGACTTTGGAAATTTCATCGAAAGCAACAACCTACTGGATATTATGCCAACAAATGGCAATTACACATGGACCAATTGGTGGAAAGGGTTCACAAATATAGCAAAAAGATTGGATAGGTTCCTCCTATCCGAACAATGGCTTCTGTAGTCAATCATGTTGAACTCGCGAATTCTGGCATTAGTGATCTCAAACTACTTCCCAGTTGAACTATGCATTCCCGAAGATGTCAAGCCAAGCTCTGGGCAATTCAAATTTGAAAAAATGTGGTTGTGATGCCCGAAATTAATAGAAACAATGAAATTGTAATAACCCCCACTCAAGTGCCAAAGAAATCGCATACAGCGGACGCATCATCCCAAGACATTAATTGACATGAAATAAATCATCACAAGTTAGAGAAAAGACAAATCAATCGATCAAGCATTGACGTGACGATCATCAATAAAGATATCACTGCTTAAAGGAAGCACAATCAATTCGATCAAGGTGCAAATAATTAAGTTAAGGGTTAGTTTAGGAAGCACAATCAATTTGATCAAGGCATCAAATAGTTAACTAATGATTAATTAAGTAAAGAGACATGATTGAGAGACACAACTTCCCACATCATGGCCACCCAAATGCTATATGAGAGGGATTGAAGTTCATTCGAGAATCAGCAACGAACATTGTGGATTTATATATTTAAAACTTCAGATCAAGTGCTCTAAAAGAGCCTGTGACCAGCCAAAGGAATGGACACATGATTAATTTGTAAATTTTAAACACAGTGGCCAAGGAAATCACATGAATATAGAGACCAAGTCAGGAACAACGATCAAATTAATTACATAATTCTCTTCTATGTGCTAACGCATGATTTTAAATTGATAAATCAGAAACAGCACATATACTTTCTTGACAAAATTCCATTATTGAACAAATAATTGAATCAGACTTCTTATTTCCAGTGTTACCCAGGGACGCGTCCCCAGGTCTAAATCCCCCTGTCCCCGGGGGACGGCCAGGGGACGACAGCAGTGTACTATGTTTAATATCACATGCATATTCAAAATGAATTCTGAATTTTGAATGCATATTGAGTTTTGACAATGAATTCTTAACACTTATGGAAAAACTAGGGCGGGAAATCTGTTGGGCCCCAAAGCCTTCTCTTGGTGCATCGCGAATGTCGCTTCTTTGACTTCCTCCATGGCAGTAGGGGCCATCAATAATGCTTTATCCTCATTCAAAAGAAGAATGATGTTGACTCATTCTCAGATTATCATCCAATCTCACTTTGCAATACAATTTATAAGATCATTTCTAAAGTGATGGCAAACAGACTCAAAAGGAATACCCAAAGTCGTATCGCAAGAACAAAGTGGATTTGTATCAGACGGGTATATAACTAACGGTATCGTCATCACACATGAAGTGATTCACTCACTTAAGAAGCACAATCTCAAAGGTATGATGTTAAAACTTGATATAAGCAAAGCCTACAATAAGGTTAGACGGAGGTTTCTTATTAAAGTAATGGGAAAATATGGCTTTGATGAAAAATGGATTCGGTAAATATATTGTTGCATATCAACACCGAGATACTCTATAGTGATAAATGGTACTCCATGGGGCTTCTTTGAAAGTGCCAAAGGGCTAAGGATGGAGACCCATTATTACCCTTTTTGTTCATGATCATGGCTAACGCTCTAAGTAGAAGAATATCCTCTGTGGTGCAATTAGGTGTGTGGCATGCCATCAAAGTTGCCCATACATTTCCCGCAATCACTCATCAACTTTTTGCTGATCACATGATCCTATATGGGAACCCCATTGTACAAGAGGTCGAGGTCATCAAAGGAATGATTGTTACTTTCTGACACAAAGCGGGCCAAGCTTTCAACATCGATAAGTCAAAACTATATTTCTTCAATACAAGCAAAGCTACACAGAGGAGAATTGCCAATATCCTAAGTATCAATGTCGGTACTTTGCTTATGAAATATCTCAGGATGTCGTTGTATGGTGGAAACACCAAACACAACTTATGGGAGGAGACCATCAACAAGTGCAAGTCAAAGACTGAATGCTAGAAAGGGAAGTGGTTGATGATGGTCGAGCTATAGTTTTGTTGAAGGAAGTACTTGTGGCTATTCCAATATATATGCCCTTCTGCATTGAACTCCCAAAGCAAGCGGAAAGCGCCCTAACTGAAATTTAGAGGAATTTTTTTTGGGATGGCTCAAACGAAAAGAAGAGGATACCACTGATATCTTAGGACATAATAAAAAAGAATAAGGAGATGTGAGGTGTGAACATCTAAGATACACAACACTAGAATGTTGCCCTTAGGGCCAAGCTAACATGGAGAATGTACAGGAATCCTAGTGCACATTGGTGCAAGCTTTTGCAAGCTAAATATCTTGATGAAGAAGACCCAAATAGAATACTAACTATAGCCAATCCATCGTCTAGTTCATCAATATGGAATTTTCTAATCAAATGTCGACCACTAATAACTAAGCACCTCATCTAGAGTATCAGAAGCAAGAAGAATGCCTTGTTCTGGCATGACTCGTGGAACAACTACGTACCGCTGGCATCACTCCCGGGAATGGACGAAGCAATACGTATTACTCAAGCAATGTATGGGGAGAAGGTTAGACAGTACTTGGAAGAAGAAACAATAAATGGGCAAAGTGAATACAAATGGAAAAGTTTTGTCATGGTAGACGAACACAGCCGAACCATATTGCTAGGGAATCTAACGACTAGAACCGTCCTAATAACAGAGGGAAATGACACCATCATCTGGTGTGTTGCAAAAACTAGCAAATACAACACCAAAGTTGGCTATGAAATATTGAACAAGGAGATAAATGATGGTAATTGGCCAAAAGAACTATGTTGGAACACCGATGTTTTGCCCAAGGTTGGTTGCCTTTGCATGGACTACTTTGCATAAGCAGATCCTCATGAGAGACAAGCTACACAAAATTGGAATCACTGGTCCCCATCGGTGCGTATTGTGCCAATCGAATAACGAGGATGTTGACCACTTGCTAGTGCAATGCGAATTTGCAAAGGCTTGCTAGACCACCTTCATTGGTAAATTGGGTTGGCAAGGGCCATTGCCAAATAAATTAGGAGACATTTTTATATCTTGGCCAAAATTAAAGCCTGGGTCTGCATTTGCTAGCTTATGGAATGAGGTACCTGTGATGATAATCTGGTAGGATTTGGAAGGAAAGAAATGCAAGAATTTTTAAAGACAAGAAGCAGAATGTCTCATCTATATTAAATAAAATTGAGATCGAGATATTTGAGCATTTAAACATTCAAAATGGACAGTGGCAATTTAAATTTTTCTCTACCTAGGATCAAGAAATGCTCAAAGTATGGCCTCCCCTAATACCACCTAAAGGAGACCTCATACAAAAAAGACGGATCAAGTGGTCACTCCCCCCAAGTGGGAGACTAAAGATGAATATCAATGGTGCATCAAGGGGAAATCCCAGTGCCTCTGGGGTTGGATGTGTTATCAAGGATGATATTGGTGCATTGGTGTGGGGGGCCTCGATCAAACTCCCCGACGGCACAAATAATGAGGCCGAGTTCATAGCTATATGCGAGGGTGTTAAATTTTGCCACAAAGAAAACATCACCAATAGAGATATTGAAGGTGACTTTGTGGTAGTAATCAAGGCCATATGCTCCAAGAATGCACCAAGTTGGAAAGCGAAAAGGTGGATCGACAAAATTCTTTCATACCTCAATGATATTGGCAATTATACATTAAAGCACATATTCCGAGAAGCAAACAATGTAGAGGACTTCTTATCTAATCGGGGCATCGACCAGAATGCGTGGCATGTGGAGTCGTACAGTTGGGATGCATGGGACAGGATACAAAAGCTCATCAAAAAAGACTATGGGACGGAATAATTGTACAAGGATTGGGCTCTTCGAGAATACAGATAAAAAGTTGGATGCATCTCCACTTTGGGATTGTTTGTTCTTGATATCTGCAAACTGTCACTTTGGTCAGATAAAATCCGATTGCTTTGGATTCGCTCTTTGTGTTCCAGAGCAAGTACCTCACAGGCCATGGACTCACACTATATACAAAGCTATAGCCTGGCTCTATATCACCATTGGCCAAGGCATGCGAGAAAGGAAAGACAATGGCAAACTTCCTAAAGATAAATGCAGCTGTAAGCAAACCGACATTTCCGCCCAATTATGGGAGGTGTTCAACATACAATCGAACATGGCCAAAGGAGTAATCAAAGCGATCATTGAAGAGATGCACTTGTGGAATGTCACATCCATAACGGTGCTATGTTGGAGAAATTCATTTACAACTTGGTGCGCACGAGCGGCAAGTTCAATTGGGTTGAACAAGCCATTAACAATTATATCCGGCCGGAGTACAGAGAAGGCATGATGCAGGTGCTGCCTAAGATAAGCCAAGACCCGAAAGAAGGCCTGGTGGGCGATGCAATCTGCATTGTTGTTGCAAGGAAAAATGACGATACAAAGCAGGCCATTACCTTGCTAAGGGAGGGGTTAGAAAGGAACAACAAGCAAACCTACACCTTTTATGTAAGCCATGAGGAAAAACTATTCTCCCCTGCTCAAATTGAGAGGCTCCAGGAAGACATCACAGCCATCAGGCTCATGATTTTCACTCTGTGCTGATTGTTATGTATCTCTTTTTTTCAGTTTAATGAAAGGGAGCCACCCCCTGTTGTGGTAATTTGACTAAAAAAAAACATAAGGTATTCAAAAAATGTAATGTGATTATGCAAGGAAAATTGATTAATCCAGCAAGATGCTAATATTGAACTATTCACTTGTTAAATAAGTTAAGTACTTATGACAACGAAAACATAAATGAAAAACCATCAAAAAAATGACAGTAATATTAAAAAGATGAAAAATTATCTAAATTACAAAATTCATTCTATCATGTTGAAAAAAATTGAAAAGAACCCAAGGAAAATATTATAGTGTTGAAAAATGCACACCTAGAGATGTATATAAACACATGGCAGGTAAAGATGGTGAGATCACAAGGATTAAGATCAGACACTTAAGAGGAAAAGAAAAGTACTCATGACCTATGTAGGATGGCAAAAATAAATTCTGAAAGGACATAGAAGATAAGTCTAAAGACATTGGAATGACCTTATTATAGAATGAATATGAGCTACAAAGGACAAGGGCTCAAAAATGATGAGCAGGCAATTATTTTTCAAGAAAAAAGCAGGAAGGAATTTCAAAAAAATTGTGCCAACAATGATGAGATGTGATAATTAAATGACTACCAACTTGATAAGAAATTGAATATTTCATGCACAAAAACATGCATCAAGGTATATTGCCATTTTATTAAAACACAAGTCTAGAACAGATTGCTCAAGTTAATGTATTGCCTGGAAACCCCTAAAATCCTAGAAATGACATTTGAATAGGAAAATATCATGAAAGCAAGAATGAGATGCCAATAGGGGTCCAAGGTGTGGGAACGCATTCCCATAAAGCATAGGTTTATTATCAAACAAGATCAAGCAACAAACCTTTGGTGAACGATTCTCAAGGCATATTTTTTTTAGATTATAATGCACATTCCACCCCTATTGTTTGAGTTGTGAAAAATGAAGAATATGTGATCTTCTATGTCAAGAGAGAGACTAAGAGGTTTGAGATACTCTGGTGGCTGCTCAAGAAGACAGAATTGCCTCTATAATGTCCCCCTCTCAACAGTGATCTTGGAGATGACCGTTAGCCTATTTTATGAGACCCGTAGGCTAATCAGATGAGAAAATTAGGGTTTCCTTCTCTGGCAGAGGTTGTTTGGCTCTTTCAAAAGTTTACCCTTGGATTTCCGAAGTTCTGTTTGTGGTTTCTTTCTAGGTTTTATGAGAGCTTCGCAACGGTATAACTGGCATGCTGTTTTGAGCAACTTCATGAATTTACTATTTTTAGTAAATTCTATTTCTGGCAGTGGCCCTATTGGCATCAGTACTTTTGGCTTTCCTCTTCGAGCAATCAGTTGCAGTGTTTGATTTGGCCCTTAGTTACTTCGTCTGGTGAGATAAGTCATTTTAATGTTATATTTTAATATTATGACCTTGGCCTAGTGACATAACTTAATGTTGTGTTTAAAAAGTGGTCTCCATGGGTGGAAGCCTCATCAAGAGGTAGGATTAATATTTCCCAAAGTTGAAATTATGATTTACTTAAGTGGACGCCAACTTGGGGATAAAAGAATTATTTTATTTTATTAAATAATTCTTTCATGAAAAGGGACGCCAATATTGAGGAGGAATTGGGGTCAACAAGGATTTTGAATTGTGTTGACTCTTGGAGTGAGTGCACTTTTCTAGAGGCTTCTAGAAAGTCTTCTCAAAAATTATATATGGAGAGGTTGTTCTGGAGTGAGGTATCTTATGTTTTCAGTATTGTTATGCTGTCGAAATGGTGCCAGAGTTGCTTCGAGGGATGCACACCTCCTAACTGGCTTGACTTCTTGCTTGAGAGATAGCAACTAGTTGAGAATAGGTTACTTTAGAGTTGTCTTGCAATCTATAGTTGAGTTTTGGTATTTCAGTCGAATTTTACAGTTGTTGTATTGATTGTGGCTGAACTGAGTTTTTGCTCATATGTTTGTGATTGATTTTATTCTGCTTGTGGGTAGTTGAGGGATGTTTTTGGATGGTTGAAGCAACCCCTTCCACCAATTCTTGGATTTTATTTCCAAGTCTTTGATTTTATAGAGTAAAATCGCCCCTTCTTGGGGGTCGTGCCATTCTGGAAGTGCCTTGTTTTGTGTGCCAAATAAATACAGAGCTTTGGGATTGGTTTTGTGGTTCTATCTTGGGCGCCATCAGTTCTAGAACTTGTTGCAATTTGTCTCATGAGATTTGAGTGAGTTTTGAGGGAGTGAGTTTTGAGGGAGTTATCAATAATCTTGTGATTTTTTGTGTTGCTGGTCATGCATTTTCAGTGCAGGTCTGTCATAATCAGATTGTTAAATTTGGGAATTATAAGCTGGGATTAGAGTTTGGGGAATCAAGATAGGTATAGGAGAGTCTCTCCATTTTATTGCAGCATTATATACTTGTTCTTGATGACAAGCAATTCTATCATATTGTAAGCTGAACAGTAGTACTATCAGCATTCTTGGTTGTGTACCATTTCCCACGATTGTGGAAGAGACTGGCATCCTTTCAATCTTTAGCTCAAGTTTACTTATTGCATTCCCTGCTGAACAAGTGGAAGAAGTCGGCTTGCCGCCTATTTGCTTATTGTAATGCATTATCTCTTCATTTTGTTGATTGGTTGAGCCGTCAACATGCTCCCGCTGAATAAGTGGTCGAGTTGCATTTTACTTTCAGTATTGTACTTTAGTTCCAGTCCTCCCGCTGAATAAGTGGTTGAGTGATTGTATTTCCTTTCTGTTACTCTTCAACAAGCTTCAGTTATTCTAACGATCCCCTTTCGAGTATGCTCTCAACCTTGCCCGCATTGGGATCTAGGTTGATCAGAGGAAAGGTTCCTTTCAGTTGATTTGAGTTTCATTAACATTAACGGGTGAATTGAGTTGTGGCAAAATTGAAAAAAAAAAATTGGCCGGTATATTTCAGCCTCATAGCCCTATCACCATTTGCACACAGAAGTTAATGGTCTCTTGATACCACCAAAGGCTGAAATGGGATAAAATAAGGGGTTCCCTATGGAACCAAATGTATTAAAGTAATAGCTTTTTTAAGGTAGAGACATAAACACCTTTCATCTAGTTAATGGATGATAAAGGCCCCAACATTTGAAAGCAATTGTCTCGGTAGTCATGTTCCCTTCGTATCTCATAATAAACAAAACACATCTAGGTAAAGTGCTTCTCCGTCTTCATCTCCTAGAAAAAATACAGTTGGTTTCATTGTCTCAGGACATTCGATGGCTTATCTCAACGCATAAACTTGTGAGAACATCTCCTCAACTAAAAGGGGATTCCTTACGCCATAGAGCCAAAGATATTGAAGGTAGTGAAGAAGAAAGACAGTGTCATCAGCAATCTGCAAGAAATGCTTAGCATACTTTGTCATTGTCTATGAACATTGGAGAACCAAGGAGGCAACCCACCATGAGGAACTTCAAGCCAAATATGGATATTTCTCCAGATGTGAGGCTAAATTGCCAAAAGACAGCAGCTATGAGTGAGTATGTAAGGAAAGCATGGAAGAAAAGGAGTTTGGGAATGGCTCTCTAGTATGGTCATTGGAATCAAATTGTCAGCTCTCATACTATGTTAAAACAAAGACTAAAGTCGAAGAACATCCATAATGCAAACAAGAGAGCACACAAATATGTGTGTGGAGACACTACAATATATTGAATTACAATATATTGAATTGATCACATCAAATATCCAGTATGTAAATTGACTAACTTTGGTATATTTATGCATATACGTGATATGTAATTCCACACATGAACAATACATGGTCATTACTTTAATTATTCCAAAGCCATTCATATACAGCAAAAAATACTCTATTTATTATGACATAAACAAAACTTGTATAGCAAATTTGACATCTAAAATAATATGCCACATACCTTTAGGAATAGGAGAGAACAAAGGAAGTCCAATTTGTTTTCAATAATCTAAAAAATGAAAATTACTTATTATTATTTTAGTACAGAAAACTACTCGTCTATTCATATCACATACCTTGATATCCTCTCGAGGTATCCCACGAGAGGGAGCTATTGGATCATTTTCAGCCTGCACCAAAGGTCAATTAGTAATAACTGGCATGCATTTCATATTCAAATACTCAATACTAGATGTAGAAACTACTAATTGTATTGTGTTGCTGAAAACATCATCATTAGTGAACGTCAGAAAAAATAAGTACCTGTATGCATAGCAGAGAAGTCTGGACATATTTAATAGAGAGAGAGCTGCTAGCATCAGCATAGTAGTCATCCACTGATTTGTACCCAAAGGATACTATGAAAAGATTAAAATCATACATTAGAATTTGAAAATAATGTCATAAGCAACTATATTGCATTCAACATGCATGATCTTGTCTTAAACTCAGAAGTGGCAAGTTAAACCTCTTGTTAAGCCTTCATCAAAATCTCGCACAGATCTTGCTTTAGCTACCAAGGGTAAATTGTACTCGCCTCCTATTCCTTCAAAAAGGTGTTCATGCCTACCATTGCAGCAAAAGAGCAATGAGATCACTAGCATGCAAGAGAGATGAAAGCACAATTTAATGCACAACAATAAAGTCTTGAATACATTAAAAAAGTCTTTACTTTTTGAATATTGTGCGGAGCCCTCTAGCAAGGGCCTTATCATAGACATTATTGAAACCCTTGTGAAAATCCTCATCTGCAATGACCAAGTTCAAAGGGTTGCAAAGAGAAACTGCACCAGAGAGAGGGCAGTTACCAGCCTCCTTCATATGCAATTTTAAACTCCACAGATTAGTTATACATAAAAATGATTGGGAGTGACTAAGAAAGGCGCCAAAGATAAATGCAGTTAACTGATATGACAAATATAATAGTAGGTGAGAACAAGAAAATAAATCTCTGGAGTCTAATAGGTGTAAAGATCCTTATAAACTTATAACTAATAAATTGCATGCAAGAAAGAGTGTTGTCTATAGAAACTCTGAGTATACCACCCATTTCTTTACTTATAGTGTGATGTGATAGCAATTCAAAAACCCTCAAAATCTTGATTGTACTATTGCAAATACAGATCCATTGCACCAAAGCCAATAGGAAATCAAGAAATAAAAAAATTTATCATCCATACATACAAATGTAGTCGATGAGTTTGGAAATTTCAAATTCTAATACATCAAGACAGTGCCCAAAGGCTGCAAAAAGCTATAGAAGGATCCATATAGCATGATTTGGTACATGAGCAGAACGGTAAAGTACCACCAATCAGCAGGTACATTAATGTAAGGAAACATGCATAAAAGAGAAAAAGGTAAGAATCTAAGATCATGTACTCTGCAAAAATTACTGAACTTAAAGAAGGTAAGCATAAGAAAGCTGTCATCAATCTAGTCATACAGTTCAAGCTAAACATTTAGACATACTCAACATTATTTAAGGGATCAATCAACATATTTTATCAGTCCTGAATTAATAATGAATATGACAATCATTTTTCATTTTTTCTGTCCCTATCATAGGGAAGGATTATTACACTTCTATACCAAAAATTCACTTATGATGCATTTTTACTATTCTTGATTATTGAATACTACTATTCTTGATTATTGAAAATAAAACTGCTAATCTGTTTTGATTTTAATGTGGGAACAATTTTTGCATAGTTGCAATATCAAGCAAATTTGGAAAGTTGTTCCTGATATTTGTAAGGTAGGAAAAGCTTACCAAAAATTGATTTCCTTGATTTGAATGGCACCACAAAGTCTACAACCCTGTGCTTCCAAGCCATTTTCATTTCAGCCCAATGTTACAAACTATGATTTCTTGCTGCTAAGGATCATTAAGATTTCATGAAGGAGCTCAGACTATTTATGAATATGGCAATGATATGTAAGGTTGGATATGACAAAATGCAAAATAAAAATGGATAAGGGCTGATTTAATGAAAGAGATTTCAGAATCTCTCTTGTTCCCTGTGAAACATTGGGCTGAGTGAGAAAGAATAGTCTAGATGATATCCCATTTTATACATCCTTTTCTAGTCTCAGGCATTTTATTGCAAGATTGAAAGTGTAGCAGTACAAAGGATAATATCACAAACAAAAATATAATGAACAAATAAAAGAGAGGAGACTCAATTATTGGCAAAAGAAAATATTTTCAAATTTTTAATAATAAATTCTGAAGGTGTTTTGAACTTAGGCCCAATCAGCAGAATGAGCATTGAACTTTTTAAATCACCCACCTAACCCATGATGTTTAAAAATGTTTAAATTAAAAATGCTAACCGCACACTGCTTGGTTTTCACAATTATCCCACATTCATCCCATCATGGGTTGAGTGGGTGATTTAAAAAGTTCAATACACACCATAAGCTTTGTGAATTGGGAAAGAGGCTCAAGCAAGAAAAGCTCAAAATAGTGTAGTTTTTTACACTGGCTATTATTCCCCCATACCAGCAAATGCTTCATGGTGTTGAGAATAATTTTAATCATTTCTCACCTTGTACTAGTCTGGATTAATTCCGTAGCAATAACTCTGTGTTTCCATACTGAAAGTGAATGTCAGTCCCTGAGAGATAATTTCATTCACATATGTAAGTAGTTTGAAACTATCTAATACTGATGATGGATGGAAGCAAATATGGATATCCTAATGTTAATGTTTCTTCTTAGAAACTGAAAAGTTCCATTTGCATGTATCGCTGACTCACTGAGCCATTTTTATTTGGATACTTGGAGTGATATCCTATTTCCTTCTTTTGATGATGGAAGCTTTGAGAATTTTTTTTAATCTCAGTGAAAAGTGTATGGCTTTAAATAAAAAAATGACTTGGTTTGAAATCAAACGAAAAACACATAAGATCATTACTCACTTTTATTCACAAAAAATCTAGATGACAAATTAATTTTGATTGTCACAGAAGATCCACCATATTG
This sequence comes from Sequoiadendron giganteum, assembly GCA_007115665.2. Classification (NCBI taxonomy): domain Eukaryota; kingdom Viridiplantae; phylum Streptophyta; class Pinopsida; order Cupressales; family Cupressaceae; genus Sequoiadendron; species Sequoiadendron giganteum. Next base: position 23,719,960 of record VCHN02000014.1, read on the forward strand.
ACATAGGCATTCTGCTACTATGCCTGTAAAATGAAAGATTCAACAGGTCTTCCTTGAGTTGCCCCATTGATCTATAAAAACTACGATAATAGTTCATCAACATTTCTGTTAACTTGGAAGAGAAGAAAAACTGTAAATATGAACATGAAAAGCATCAAAACAAGCCATAAAAATATAAAGACTTAAATTTACCCTAGAGAAACCCAAATATGGGAAAAACTCCACCAAGTGTGAGGTCTCGTGTCATCCTCATCCGCTATCTCCATAATTGAAATTACATTTTAGGCCTTGTAAGGGGCACATCACCAACCTAAACAACAAATAGTTCAGTGCCTAAGATCCAAACTAGTTCTTAAAGACACTCTAATCTGCTCACAATAGTTTGTAAAATATAGAAAACATATTCAGAAGACCACAACTAGGCAATCCTTACAAATGGTCACTAGAATGCATTTTACAATGGATCTTCCAACTTCCATGGGACTTCTTGGATCTTTCTGGTCTGCTCCTTGGGCTCACGTAGCATCTTCCCTAGTGTCCATGACTCCTAGACCTTCCACAAGCCTCTAATGGACCTAGGATGCCAAAGTACCTTCCTCTAATGCTCTACAATGTCTATTTCTGCTCCTCCCTGCTTCTTGGCTTGTGAAACAGATATATAGACTTGTACAAACCGAACTGGAAACTGAATAATCAAAGCAAACAACCAGTTTGAGGGATCTGGAATGCCAACAATCATTTCTGTCGTATATGGAAGCCATTACTTTCCAACAAAACAAAACTGCCACTTTATGACAAAACTACTGTTCATTGGGCAAAACCACCATATGTTGCTCACAAAACCACTGATTTCAAGTTGTCATTTCACTCATATGAAACCCACCATTTGTAGGACAAATCTGCTGCCTGTGCAAGAACTAAGGTTTCAAACAGAAGCCAAAAGCACCTTTCTCGAGATTTCTCAACTGCCAAAGCTAGTAAAGAGATATCCCACACCATTCCAACCTTCTCCAGCAACCTTAGCCTCTGAATTTGTTGAAACCTTAACATCCTTAACCTGGAATGTCTTCAAAACCAAGTTCTCATTTAGTCACAGCAGTATGCCAACTTGAGTTATTTTCAAGGACCCTTTTTACAGATCAACCATTGAGGAATTTACTGAAGAGCCCAAGTGAGTGAATACATATACAATACACAACTAAGGTTTAAGATAAAAAAGGATGCAAAGTAAATACTTCTATTGTGGAATGCTTGGGATTCTTATGAATGGGCTGCAGACTTGAATAGTTCTCATTAAGTAAATGGAATTGGCACTATAGATATGATATGCGGTTGTTGGCGTTTCAAATCGCACCTCTGGAATGCGTTTTGGAAACGGACGGCTATGTGCAGTAAACTGCTCATCGAATTAGGAGGGGAAGCTCCCTCCTTTGCTGAGTTGCATAAAGAAAGTAAATTAAACTTAATTACGCCTATCTTTTTGGTTCAGCTGCGAAAACACAAGGTTATAGGACACTAGATGTTGCGGTTGAGGTTTTCCCTTTAAATGAAACTAGACAGCTACAACTTAACCTACGCTAAAACGTTTCTACCCTCCCAAGTAAACACAGAGCAAGAGAGTTTAGAAATAGACGAGTTTGATTTTCTGACAAAGATACTTAAACAAACTTTTCTTCAACATACATTTAAGGCAAGCTGAAAAAGAGATCATAAAAGTATTACAGAAATATGAGACTTTTAATTCAAGAGCAGCAAAGCAAGCTTCAAGATTTTATTTCCTCATACTTCTAACACAAAACAATAAACAGAAATCTGAGATATTTATATCGAGGGCAGCAAAGCAAGCTTCAAGATTTTATTCACCCAAACTTCTGGAACAAAGATTATAATTTCGGGACAGCAAGTTGTAGCAAAATACTTGCAACATGTGATCAACCTGATTATAATTGACACATAACACATGCACTAAACAAGGATTTGCAGCTAAGGAGGCATGCAAACTTGCTCTTTACACAAAGTGAACTGACACTAGACGATAACAAACATGAAGAATTGACACATAACACATGCACTAAACAAGGATTTGCAGCTAAGGAGGCATGCAAACTTGCTCTTTACACAAAGTGAACTAACACTAGACGATAACAAACATGAAGGCATAAGCTCAGCGATTCTGTTATCATAAGCACAATTAAAATAAAATGAGCAAACACTGCTCTTATTTAAAACTAAGCAAAGGAGTCGGGAACCCTAAAATCTCCTTGCTTTTACAACTACTGCTTGCCAACATGCAAGCTTTATTTCTAAATCTAGAAAAGATAAAACATCTAAACCCTAGAAAGCATCTAAAAAAAGAAAGTGCCAACTCGTTACAACTTGTTACAACTGTTTTCTTTCTATCCTCAAAGAATGGATAAGATTTGAGACAAGAATAGAAAGAAAAGGGTGGAAGATGCTTCTAGAAGAAAGCAGATTTAAATCTCGATCACATCCGCTAAAAAGCGGGAAACTTCATCTTTGGTGGGGGTGTTGATGCTATTAATAGCAAAATGCCGCTTTTCTAGGATTTCTTCGCCATCCGCAATAGATTTCAAGAAATCTTCGCTCTCATTGGCCGCTTTCTTGAACTATGCTGACATCATGGAAATCATCATCATTCTCCCAACACTGCCATCGCTGCCATGCAATATGCTTTGAAACTCTACTTGGACTACGTCAAGCCCAATGTATGGACCATCCTCAAGGCAATACTGACAAGGAATTGCTGCAACTACTTCTCTGACGAACCTAAGAGTATCAACAACTCTTTGTTTATACCCTACAAACTCCTCAGATATTCTGACATATGTATTCACCTTGAACAGATGACCTTCTTTCCACTTCAGGATCTATCTCTTGTGTTCTCTTGCCATCGTAGAGCCATAAACCATCTCTAAATCTGCAATTATAATTTTGTGCATAGGCTTGAACTCAGTTATCAACTGCTCAAAATCTTGGTTACCTTGACGTAAGTCGTGAGCTTTGTATCTTAGCTGGAAGACCTGTATTAGAACTTCTTTTCCTCTGTTGATGATCTCTTCAATCCACTCTTGAGTTTGTTTTCCACAAATAACCAACTGCCTTAACTGCTACTGATCAGCTGGTGTTTCTAAGACTTAAGGCAGCAACTGAGTTGTTTGTGAGGTGCCTTGAATAAGATTCGATATACATAACAGGAGTTGACGATTTTAAGCCTTGAGGGTTGCCTTGTCTTCTCCATCCTGCTGTACTCTTTCTTGGATATTTTCTGTTACCATCTTAAACAAACTCAAATCAGCATGTCGGGTACTTTTACCAAGGTTAGCCTTAACCATTATGAAATCATCTTCATCCACCTCATCCCTGATTTTATCTTCAAGAGGTGTCGCCGTCTCCATGACCATTTCACCCTCAAGATTCCTCTCAAAATGCATTTGTTTCTTGGCCTTCTTCTTGGGTGCTTCCTGATATATGCTAAGGTCATCAACATTCACCTGATACGGAGGCCTTCTTCTCGTCCTTCCCAAGGAGCTCTCAAGCCAAGATGTAGTATTTCTATTAACATCCAAGGGAGGAATAATTGTAACATCAGCCTCTATCTCCTCGTCTTCCAAATCAATGTGAATTGGCGAAGACCTAGGAGATGGTAAAGGGTCTCGTATCAAAGGCTCATCATGTTGTACTTCTTCTTGAAGTATGGGCTCTGGTGGAGGAACTTATGTTTCAATTGTAGGCTGCTCCTATATAACAATTCTTGTGTAGTCCAACCTCCTTTTTGCACTCTTTGTTGATCTACTACCCTTTGTGGCCTCTTGAGACTGAACTTTTTCTTTCATCTTTGTTTGCGCTCCTAAAGAATAAGGAAGAGATGAATGTTTCTTTGGCGGCTCTGCTACTGGAATGGACTCTCTTCTTTTAAGGACTAAGAAAGTCTTGCTGTAATCCACCACTAATTGTGTCCTCTCTTCCACTATACTGCATTCTTTGTGAGCCCAATTGACCTGTGGAAGAGGTTATTGTTCAACCTAATTTCTAGTATAGGCTAGGAGAATCACATCTCCATCATCATCTAACAACCCTTCAATGTCTTCTGATAAGCAATCTTTTATCTGATGAAGGGTTAACCTATTGTTACTTCGCCTTCGCACCTCATACTCTTCTCTACAGTTAGCCCAAAAGTCTTCAAGTGCGGGCACATGAGCATAGTTTTGACCAAGTCGAGACACATAGAAGCCATGGGGATCATCTCCATCATCATCTGACAACCCTTCAATGTCTTCTGATAAGCAATCTTTCATCTGATGAAAGGTTAACCTACTGTTACTTCGCCTTCACACCTCATACTAGTCTCTGCAGTTAGCCCAAAAGTCTTCAAGTGCGGACACATGAGCATAGTTTTGACCAAGTCGAGACGCATAGAAGCCATGGGGATCATATGATCGTCTCTCGATCATATGATCGTCTCTCGCTGAAAGGCTTGAGACCAAGTTTGTCTAACTCATTACCCATTAGTTTAGCTTCTGCGGATGATCTACAAGTGTAAATACCTAAAGCAAAAGGAAAGTTGAAGGCTGGTTTCTTCTTGTTGTGCAGACGAATGCGAACATTTGATACCTGTCTGAAGAATTCCATACACACTACCTCATCTAATGGATACCTCGGTAACATAAGAGGAGCTCCTGAATAACCATACACCCTTAGGTAAGTGAAGGTGGCAAACTGAATAAACCAATCAGCCCATTCTGATATTGCAGCCCTAGCAACAGATGAGATGTGAACATGTAGCTCGTTGTCCAGGTCTCGCACTGTGTAGATTAAGAATGCTTCAGTCACCCATTTGTAATGATGTGATGTAGCAGTGAACTCCAACTGAGTGTAATAATTGTAGACATGTTGAACATTTAGAGAACCCTTCGTGTTTAACCCTCTGAATTTACCCTGATAGGAAACCAAGTAGACTAGGTAGGAGACCATGTGGAATGCATGTCTATTGAAATACTCGGTTATTTGATAGTGTAGGCAATCACTGATCAATGTAGCCCAGTCATAGAACTCTGTTTTCTTCATTATGTGAGGTATAACGTAGAACATCCAAGGCTGAAACTTTGTTGCATCCGCTTGACCAGTAACCCAGTTGAGTAGAGTGATTATTATAGCAAATTCGTCCTTAAACTGTCCTCTTCCAACGTCCTTTGGCAATGTGGTGTGTTTCTCTTTCAGCCACCTGTGTGCAATCTTCTTGTTGTACTTATCTTGATGCTCTTCCCATATCCTTTCACATTCTTCTACGTTGATGGTAACACTCCCAGGCCATAGTGGAATGGAGAAGTAATTCTCAATCATGTCTAGCTTTAGGTTGCATATGATTCTTCCATCAACTGACTGTATTTCCCTTGTGGCTGGATTATAATGCTTAATGCAAGCAATTATGAACTCTAAGCTCTGTACTGAGAAAGGTATGGATGTTGCTGCAAGGAGACCTGAATGGCCAAGATGCCTGATAGTGGTGCTGCCTGCATCATCAAAAGGACGTAAATTGAACACTGGCTTGATATGATACAAGTTCGTCTCTACCGTTTCAACGAAATCATGGTACAACATTGATTTGGTTTTGAAATCTGCGGGAGTGTACTCCGTTCTACAAAACTTAAAGATAGATAGTAAACATGCCTAGGTTTTGACAATTTTTAGAAAACTTTCTAAATTTAGCTTGCTGATTTTTCTTCCTCAAACGGACGAAATTTTGAGATATGGGTTTTGATTAGAATTTCATTACAAGCCAACCCAGATCATCCGTTTTTGAAAATTTGAAGTGAAGACTGAAAAAGCAACAAACCCTGATTTTCTCCAAAAAAAGCAGAAAAAGTTGGCATCTGGGTATTGTTCTTGAGCATATTCTGGATGAACCCAGTTGATTAGATTTTACAAACCCTAGCTTCTGACTGAAAAAGCAACAACTTTTGGTTTCTCTGAAAAAGTTGTGATATGGGTTTTGTCCAGAAGAAGGTTTAGCATAGACCCAGAAGATTAGAAATGGATGAATTTGAAGTTTTCCCTGAAATGCAAAATAAAAGCAACTACTGCAACTTAGAGAAAATTCTTCAACAATTTGTCCAGAAGAGAGCACAAAAATGGATCAGCTTGCCGAAAATTGATAGTATTAGCCTTCTTCTTCACAAATATGAGGTTCTTGATGAAGAAATATAAAAAAGGAGGCCTTCTTTGATTGCTGATCTGAAATTTTATGAGAAACCAGCAAGTTAGGGTTCTTGAATCTTGAAAAATACAGGTTTGAAGTTGCTGCTTTGTTTCTCTTTGAAGGCACCTGCAAGAAAATATGAAAAATAATGCATAGAGATGTCCTTAAATAAGTTTTTTGCTTTGAAAACAACTTCTCAAAACCCTAATTTGATAAAACTCTAAATTTAGTTCATGCCTTGAGCAAAGGCGTTTTTTCTTCTCTTCTGAAAATTTTGAAATTTCTCAAAATTTAACTAAGGCATGAGAAGTTGGGCACCCTTCTTGAGGTATGACACCCAGTCTCCCCAAACTTAGCCATTTTTTCATCTTTTTCATCTTCTGTTCATTTTTCAACCATGTTTCAACTCTGTCTCCCAACTTCCCGATTGATCCGACAAACGAACAGATCGTTCCATTGCGGAGCCTGATCGAATTTGACAATATTGTTCTAGAGATGTCATTAGCTAAAAACTTCATTTGTCCCTTCAAAATGTCAGGTGCCTATCCTTGATAGGGACGCCCATTTTCTTCAGTGTTAGCCATTTTCATGATATTCAAATTTATGCTCATCTTCTGACCTTCAGATGAATTCATGATTTCGGGTGCTGTGTTGATCAGACTGACTGGCTGACGGATTCACTGGATAGCTGAGATGATTCTAGAAGGGGTCTCCTAGATACCTCATCTCTGGAAACTGACTTCTGGTGACTCTAAACCCTAGCCGCCCTTCTCCTTCAGGGGCGCCCATGGCTTCCAAAGTTAGTTTTTTATTTTGGATTTGCACTATTGCTTCCAACTTTTGTCATTTCTCACACTTTTTCTCCTCTGTTCGGCTTGCGAAATCTAACGACTGCTGACTTTGAAGGACGAGCTGATGGATTCGTTGGAAAGCTGGGTCTAGTCTAACGAAGTTATGTTGGAGGATTCTTCTTCAAATTTGATCATCTAATACCTCAAAAGTTTGGGCGCCCTTCTCCTTCAGGGGTGCCCATCTTCTCCAAACTTAGATTTTATTTTATGTTCTTTGTCTTCAGAGTCTTTAAAATATCTTTCTCCATGACCTCCGTTTGTCTTGGATTTGCCGGTGACTGGATGATCTGACGAACGTGCCGACTGATTCGTTGCGGAGCTGGGATGTTTCTGAGCAACATTGGCCTGGAGGCAAAAACCCTAATTCTAGATTTTAACCTCTTGAAAAGTTGGGCGCCTTTCTCCTTCTGGGGCGCCCATGGCAACCAGTGTTAGAAAAATTTATGAAATTTTTAATTTTTTTACCTTGTTAAACATGCCTTGTTTTCGATTGTCGAAATGAAAAATTTACCAAGGCATTGAAACATGGGCGCCTCTTCCTAACTGGGGTGCCTGAAGTCTCCAAACTTAGACAAAATTTTGCATTTTTCATTTTTTCAAACTTCCTTTGCCTGTTCCTTGTTCTTTGTGCACGTTGTTCGTTGACAGCCTCTGTTTGATGCTCGAACATTTGATTCTAACACCTGGCAACTGACTGACCTCCATTGATGACTTTGGATCTCTGAAACAACTTCTAAAAAAGCAAACTAGACCCAGTAGAGTAAAACTGATCTTTTTGTAATTCTGACTACACCAGCCTGATGAGGAAGTATTTTAAGCCAATCAAAATCAATCTTAATCCTAACGGCCAAACTTTCTATTTTTAGAAAATTTTACAAATATTTGTTTCGTAAAGAAACCCATAAAAAGTTTCTATTTTTAGAAAACTGCTAAAAATAGAAATTTTCCTAAAATTTAGGGATGAAAAACTAAAATTTGGGTATTGTAGGTTTGATCGTTTTGAACCGACCCAGATTGCCTGATTTTGAAATTTCTAAGTTTTTGACCCCCATGCAAGACATGCAGACCCCAATTTTGACCTTTTCTGACAGATTTAACAATATTTTGACTCATTTCTTCAAAATGCCTAAGAGTGTAGCGAAAATTTTAATTTGGGGTACAACAGCGATACAGCGAACAACCATGAGATGTACAAAGAAAAATAAAAAAGCAAAATTTTGAAAAGGTAAACAAAGCAAAAGTCTTTGGTTTACCTCCAAGTTTGAGGAACATAAAGGGTGCTGGTAGATGGTTACAGAATGGCACTAGATGAGTTTATAGCCCTGGCCAAGCTAGGAATTTTGTATCGTAAGAGCACATAGCAGAGTTACACTGTATGCTAGAAAAAGAAGTTGCTCATGGTTCCAATGGAAGCTTAGATTGATCGACTTCTTCAGCATTTTATATTTTATCATAGTGTTTAGCTGCAGGACACAAAACAGTCAACGAATGTTTTTCTAAAGGGAGGGGTGTTCAAAGGAAATCTTAACATTCACCTGCCTAAGGTTATAATATTGATTTAATCCATTTTGAAAATATATATATTACATGCTGTTGTAGTGGTTGCAAACTACTTACTACAATCTTTGAAATGTTTGATCATATTAATAAAATGTGTCCTTTGCTTCAATTTTGTATGACACATCGCATCTATAATAAGCTAATAAGTAATAATATTAAGTAAATAAGACAACCCATCTTATGCTATTTTGACTAGCAGTGCAACAATAGACATCGACATGGTACTTGAGAGAATAGCACACAACAAGAGAGAATAACCGAATGATAGACAATCAGAACTAAGCCAAAACAAAGCAAAAGATAATTATTATGCAGTGATTACATGTTTTTAAATACTAGACATTTTGGAACTAAAGCCTGTAGACAATTATATATACCTATCTACAATATCTTGAAGAAATTTATGTATGTTCTAATCTTCCAATGTTGTCTCTTAATATAAATCTGACACTTTGCAAATCCAAGATATAGTGATAAAACTTGTCAAAAGATCCTGCTACATCAAGATGCAAAACACTAAGCACAAATCAGATTATCTTATAAAAAGCTCAGAGAATTTTGCAAATCAAAAGTAAATTCACTCACAACTATAGGTTCTCCTAATGCCAACCCAAAGGAAGTTCACATGGTTAAAAGAGCCTAAATGCATCAAACATAGTCTTTGGAAAAAGGGTACAGAAGCAATGCAACGTAAGTAATTATATAGCCTATTAACCAACCTAATAAATATACATTAGGCAAATGAAGAACATCCCTGCAAATCTTTAGGAAGACAATAAATTTCAAATCTCTAGAAAAATGTAGTTCTCATGATTGAGTAGAGTCTGGACAAAACAAGAGATAGCATATTGTGAAGATTTGGTAATATACTGTTAAATCGTAAGATAAAAGCTAAAGATCCACAATATCCAGAAAAGAAGTTGCATGCTACTGTCTACCAATACAGAAGTGGAGATTTATCTAAAAATGTTATCATACCTGGCCTAGATACCGCACAAGAATATTTCCCCCAAGCGACCAACCGACTGCATACACATTGGACTCGGGAAAGCAAATGCCCACATGTTTCACCACCTGACGAAGATCCTCTGTGAACGAGGCTGAGTAGAACTGCAACAAGAACAGAATATATTGTAATTGGAATGATGAAAATGTGGAAGAGTATTTTTGCATCCCACAAATATCATTTCTACAAGTTTGAAAGCATCCTAACAATGAAAGAATAGCATGGAAATTTTTTATTGAAATGACAGCTTAGCTGTATTAAAAAGTTTACTAATTTCAGTCCCACTATTCTCATATTTGATGATAGAAAAAAAACACTCAATTGTATAGGAAAACAGAGGAAATTTTGTAAAATTAAGAGTTTGAACAAATCTTCAAATATGATGATCTTAAACATTTTTAAAAATGTCTGGTGAATGGATTACTCCATGAATGGCCGTATAGACATACAACCAGCTTAGATAATATGATTTACTAGGGAGCTGTAGCTTAAACTGAAAATCCTAGACAGTCATCAAGAAAACATAATGAGGTGATCTATCAATTCTCATTGAAGTCAGATAAAAGATGAGGCAAAAAAAGTGTCCATAAAAGATTATATAGTGAACTGGAAAGCATTTTGCAAAACAGGAATATGTAGAATTTTTCATTACATTCTGAATGAATTATGTATATCATCTACTTCACCAAAGTTGTGATCAAATGCAAGTTTACTTATCAATGCAAGAGATAACAAAGCAAGGATTAAAGACTGCATTAGACCAGTTGGAACCAAGCAATCTAAAAAAGAATGGATGAAAATGATGCCGCTCAAGAATAATTATACAAAAAATGAATTCAGGTTTTCCCATTCCAAGCATGTACTATGCCATCTAATAAAAAGAGGGTGGATTTGCATGATTTTGAATGGAACATAAATATACCAGATTCCTAATGAAAATAAGTCAATTTGAAACTTTCAAGTATCTCAATATGAACATCTTTAAGAGGACAATAGACCACAGAACATCCAAAGAAGTTATCAAATATTAGCTGGAGGAGAACAGAATGTCATCTAGTGTTTTCAAACTTCATTAAAGATGTAATAAATAAACTGTAGGAGGAGGATTACTTGAGGTGTGGTGACAGAACTGTCTGCACAGCCACGGCTGTTGAAAACTACAACATGCCATCCATGCCTCCTTGCTCGTAAAAGCATGTGCCTTACATACGTATCACCACTCCCACCTGTGAGACCTGGCTGAAACCATCAGTGTTGGAAACATGTTCTCTAGAATTAAGAAAAATTAAAATTTATAATTATGAAGTCTAATTTAACCACTCTTACTGAAAACATGAGATGCAGAAATTAAAAACTTTTTATTGTCCATCAATCCAATATTTTCCATGTCAAATTCCAATGTCATAAGTTCCCTGCCCCAAGTTAGAAACTAGAATAATGTAGTTATAGGCTGCATGACAACAACATAACCTATGGAAAATATAATTGCAAAAATAACCCCTCCTATATCTCATGTTCAAAACCAAATGAAACAGAATTGACATTGCAATGTTTCTGGCCCTCTGGGCATTGAACTTACATGATGTTGCAGAATTCAAGCAACTTTTGGAATTACGGGACTTTTTTGCAGCAGTATATATTTTGTATAGATCTGCCTTTATAGCTTAGGATAAATTACGATAGGATACCATTGATACATTATTGAAGCAGTCTCAATAGTTAAAATCTTGATAATGTCAATCTTATATCAAATAGTATACAACTCTTGTCACCTAAGCTACATAATACACAGAAATGGGAATGGCTTCTGAAAAAGAATACCTTCAGAAACAGAAGCCCAGAGAGAAAGGGAAACAGAACAGTGAACAACTAACTCAAATAATACATGAAAAAAAAATACACTTCTAAATTTTTATCTAAAAATAAGAAAAGATGTCAAATGCATGAAAGGTATTTATGATTATGTACATATTTTCTTTTTAGTTTTGTCATTCGACTGCCTAAATATGAAAGGTGATTGATCTTATGCATGATTTGGAAGGAACTGACTTTTGAGTGCTTTTTATAGACAAGATTCAAGTCTCCAAAGGTAAAATCAGAGAAACGAGACTCGCCAAGACTCGCCCGGACTCGGCCGAGTCTGGACGAGTCCTAGCGAGACTTGCTGAGCCTCTCAAACTCGCCGGACTCACCAAGTACGAGCAAGTACTGTCAGGCAGACTCGCATAGGCAGGTTTGAAAAGTGCAAAAAAAACATAAAATTTAAAACTAAAACTTGTTTGTTTTTTTACTTATTGTGAATGCAAAATGATGTATGCCATGAAGGTTTGTATGGTTTTGGAGGTCTTAATTTGGGCTTGGTGGCGGGGGCTCTGCCCCTCGACCCAACCCTGTATCACAACAGAGAGCGCGACCCCGTGAGGGGCGCTACCCCTCAACCCCACTAAGGGCATTGCCCCCAGACCCCCACGAGGGGTGTTGCCCTTCAACCCAACTAAGGGCACTACCCCCAAAACCCCGCAAAGTGCACTACCCCTCAACCCCATTGGGGCAGTTGCCCTCAAACTTGAGATTGTTGTTGTTGCATTATCCAAGACCTATCTTAGACGCATTCATAGGAAGGATGCAAGCTCCTTTGAGCCATAGACTTCTAGTTATTGTTTTGATTTTCATATTCGTTTGGAACATTTGATGTCATGGATTTCATATTCCATGAGTTTTGTATACATTTGACTCTTTGACTATATATCTAAGTGTGCTATTTCCTTCAGCAGCTCAGCTACAATTTGAGTTTATACTTATGTGATCGATGTATACTTGTGTATGTGATCAAATTAGCTTTTATTTGATGATGTTATTGTGTCTTTAAGTTTTATTTCATAAATGGTTCATGAAACAAGTTTTAAATCCTTAAAAATCTCTAAATTCTTGGGGTTTTCACTTTGTTGAGTCCCGAGTCTCGAGTCAAGTCACCCTCTTTGAGTCCACGCCGAGTCCGAGTCTCGTAACTATGGGTAAAATATTTGATTTTTCATCATTAGGAACTTTATGTGGTTTCTAAGTGGAAACGGGTTCCAAATTTGTGCTTTCTTAACTTAATTTGTGATATAAGCCAAACTAAACATGTAGCAAACAAAGCAGGCAAAAATACACACAAAAAAGTAGAACAATTGAAGATTATAAAGAGATTATTCACCAAAAATTTATCTATATACTCTCATTAGAAACATTCAAAGAATTTATAAAAATAGGAATCTAATTGGATAAGGACAACGGCATGCAAATACTAACCCTGAACTGGAAATGTGAAATTTCCCTAGTCTAACTTATGCAATCAATGCAGCTCCAATGATTCCATACATGTGGAATGTTTACAATGTTATAAATTACAAGAAAAAAGATAATTACAAGACTAACTCTTTGTTGTTGTGAACAGGGTTGTCTACCTAACCAATTTCCTTCTAGGACCTATTCACACTAATCTAGCTTTTGTGTCTCAAGTCATAGGATTAAGACATTTGTCATCATCTAAATTTGTCCTATGTCTCACGCTTGACTATATGTACAAGGGTTTCTCTCATTGTCCATCCTATATGCATTATGTCCATTTTTTGGCAATATAGCATTCCCATTGCTTCTCTCTTGTATGGAAAGTTGTTTTGGTTGCAAGTGATCCTTGGCTCCTATGGAGTTCACTATCAACTCTTACATTCCCATTTGCTATTATAGGTAGAAGTTCCATCCAACTACATGAGATAAGAGAACTTCTCAGCAAAAGCCATTTATCTAAGAGGGAAAGGTTCTTTCACAAACAACAAGATGAGTAGTGTTTCGCTTCATGCAATCAATGTGATTCCCGACATCCAGCAAAAATATTCTCTAACAATGATATTTACAGAAAAATGCTATACAACTGTACATATTACTCAACTTAAAATGATTGTTGAAAATTCAGAATAGTAGCCTTAGGGTGAATGATGGAACTAGAAACCTCCTCTTCCAAGTAAGATGGTGCATACAACTTGAGACATATCACATAGGCCATATCATGGATGCCAAGTCAAAATGGAAGATCTGAAGGAAAATCTAAAGCTAGACGACTCAAAGAATATTGTTTATCATGAAACCTCTACTTATCAAGGTGAAGTGTTAGATCCACTATTCATGCAACAAGAAAAGATGTAAAGCAACATTTAAAAGTGACAAAAGAGCAACTTTTTTTTTGTTTTGTTTCAAAGAGAAGATAGTTTGTTACAAGATAAGATAATTTCATAGCTGACTCACATTTAGAAAGATTCTATTCTAAGCATGAACGTGATCACAACAAATTACTTTAATTAATATTTCAAATAAAAGCATTAGGTAAGAGATTAGAAACCCGCATTTGGTTAGCATTTTTCAAGTCTCGGCCAGCCATCTACATACGAGGGAAAACATCATCTGAGTGTTTTTCCCCCATCCACGAACATGAGCAGTTCCCCGCACACCTTCCCTTCTTACGAAAGGTAAAGTGGAAAGACCCTTGAAATAGCCATCTAAGCTCTAGTGGAGAAACCCTACCTAACTGGCTCTGCCTCGCTACTAAGGATTCCTTCCTACTAAGCGGGCAACTCTGGCTAGTTAGGTATCTGAGTATCGTGTGAGTACAAGTGCAATCAAAGGCACCTGCTCTTACTATGGCCATAGCTTGTACTACTGTACAGACTCACTCACCCTACTCGGCTTGGAATGCATAAGGATTGCGTCGAGACCTCCTAACCATTTACAAGTCTCAAGAAGAACATTCAAGAACTAAGGTTTACATCTTATCACACATCTTTGGCTTCCTGCCATGTGTGGGTATCTCCCAGACTAGGGTTTTTCAGACCACTCCTCACAAGATGGTTCTAGGGCTCTTTCGTGATCTCAAAACCCAAAACTGAGCCCTAAATAGAAATTGAGGTTAAAAGACTCAATTGATTAATAAATTACAGTCAGCCCCTACTGTGGCTGCAAACCAAATCTTTTACACTCCAGGCACCTTTTCATTCCAGACCATTTCTAAAGGCTTACACAACTAGCCTACTTAAAAAGCATTCACAAGAGACATTCTCGTACTTAGCTTTTGTTTACTGCTCCTGATTACGACATCTGAGTCAACAACCATAAAAATTAGGATCGACGCAAGAGCACAACGACCTTGACCTCTTGCTAACCTTAAGTAAGAATATCTTCCAATCAAGCTCAACATAATAATCCACCTTACAGTGTATTCCAATTTAAAGAGAGATACAAAGGTATTAGGAAGAAGCAGATTCAAACAAGACTTGGGGTCTTTAAAGATTTACTTTCTTGATTAGCAAGAACCGATAATCATAACAGTGAAAGAAAGGCACGCATTATTCTTACATGTCACAACTAGCAGCTTAATAGACTTCATAATCCTTGAAGGCTTGAATGAATCAACTATTCAGCAAGCAAAAGAATGGACAAGCTTCCATTTATTAAACCAGAACTCCTAGTTATGCAGAAACGAATACCAAGACTCTAATAACGAGTTCTTAAGGCAGTACGTGCTTGCTAGAAATTAGCTGGTGCAGATAAACTCTTCGGTGAAGACGTATTCTGAAGGTTCTCCTAGTTCCGATCTCCTGGCTCATGTTTTCTGGCTTTGGTAGTCTAAGACTCGACTTCTTATAACATTGAAGGTACTGCGGAATCTTTTCTGAAGCAGCTACAACCACTCTCCACCTCCCAGCTCGTCACGCCCAGCTTGCTTTTCTATTCTCTCCCTGTTTCTTCAGCCACTCCTCTCTGTTTTCTGTGAAGAGCGAGATCCTCTCCCCGTGACTTCTCAAAACCGAATGCCTTCTTCCGCCAACTGCCGTTGCTAAGATAGGCTCCATCCCACAACCGACGGAAGCCTCCTGGGTGGTTACGGTAACCACTTCCCTATTGTTTCGCACTCTCACCCCAGCCAGTCATGCCTCCACCAAAAACGTTGGCAACCATCTTCAATCCCATGCGGGTAACTTAACAATCCCGCCTTAAATGGATAACCAAGCTACTTCAAGCACAAAGAATTCAACCCGTCAGCCAATCGATCATACCAAGGAAAAATACATCATTAATTTTAATTAAAAGTATGTATAAATTTCCCACGAAGTCGCAAGGTTTAAGGCTTGCACAAATAATCGTAATTTTAAAAGCAATCATTGTCGCATCCCTTTGTTACCGGGTTCTCCATTTTAGGCCCCCGTACCCGCCAAAATACGTATGGGTTCGGGTTCAGGTTCGGTTCTCCTCTGGGTTCGGCTAGGGTTCAGCGTTTAGAACCTGGGTTCTCCGTGGGTTCTTCTGTGCAGAGAACCCAGGTTCTAAACGCCAAACCCTGGCTGAACCCGTGAAGAACCCAGGAGGACCCAGACGAACCCACAACTTCCAGCCCAAAAAAAGAGAAAAAGTCAACTTAAAAACATAAAATGAAACCCTAAAAAGTGCCCAGATTGCCTTATATTGACTTGGCCGACCAAATGAGGCCCATTTTGCAAACTCAAAAGAGCAAAAACACCATTGTTTTGCCTCCAAGCTAAAATAGTTGATTTTTGCAGGTTTTCTCTTTTTTTCCGAAGGTGAGATCGTGAGAGCTACGAAGGAGTTCAATTGATAGAAACAAGAGAGGAATAGGTGCACTAAGAAGATCAAGCAATCAAAGGTGAGTGAATCTATCCTCTCTTTTTTTAGTTTTCAATAATTTTTTTGAAGATTTTTCAAGTTTTTTTTTTTTTTTTTTGTTTTTCTAGTAAGGTTTGAATTTTTTTAAGAACATTTTATGCAAAATAAGGGGTTATAATGCCCATTTTTTCTAAAAAAAATTACTTGTTTTTCTTTATTATAGGTTCATAACTTCATAGAGAATGGCCAATAGTTTTGCTTCAGTTGGCATGGGTACAGAGAGTCAATTTAAATATGATCCAGGCTCACCTCTTTGGCGACATACGACAATGATTCAACAACTTCCCGGTGGTGGGGGTTATATTTGGCGTTGCAACCAATGTGGATCTACATATAGGAGCTCGTACTTTCGAGTGAAAGCCCATCTTTGTGCTATTGCTAATCAAGGAATAAAAGTTTGCGTTGGGCCAAATAAAAAAAAGTTGCCAAAGAATCAAATAATGGGTTATATTAAAGAACAAGAGGACGCTGACAAGGCATTCAAAACACCAAAGGCTATGGACCATCCTCTTATGAAGAAAGGTAAAAATAAAAGTAAAAGCTCGCAAAGACTTAGTGGCTTATCAGAACCGGCTGGCCCACATCCTTTCATGGAAATGACACAATCTTCTGAAGGAGAAAATGTTTCGATGACACGAAAAAGAGGCCCATTGGATAGAGCCTTCAAAAATGAAGCAAGGGAGTTGGCAGATGAGAGCATTGCACGTTGCATTTATGGCAATGGGCTTCCTTTCAACCTTGTTAGATCACCTTATTGGCAGGAAATGGTGAGAGCCATTTCTAACACAACTCATGATTATGTTAGTCCTGGGTATGAAAAGGTGTGAACCACCTTATTGGCAAAGGAGAGAGCTTCAGTAGAGGTAGCATTGAGAGTAATCAAGGATACATGGGTCGAAACAGGTGTGTCCATCATTTTTGATGGATGGAAGGATTGCAAAAATAGACCATTGATCAATGTTATAGCAGTGTCCCCTAAAGGGGCGATGTTTTTGAAGGCAGTTGATTGTGAAGGGCAAATAAAAGATGCAAGTTTTATTGCCAATATCCTCATAGAATCCATTGAAATGGTGGGGCCTGACAATGTTGTCCAAGTCATAACGGATAATGCTAAAAATTGTAGGGCAGCTGGGGCTATAGTGGAGGCTAGATATGGTCACATTTTTTGGACACCATGTGCAGTCCACTCACTCAATTTGATAATGCAAAAGATTGGTACACAAATTGAGTGGGTCAAGCAAATCTACGCGGAGGGCGAGGAGATCCAAATGTTTGTGACTAATCATCATATGTCACAAGCCATCTTTAGAACTTTCTCCAAGTTGGAGTTGTTGAAGGTAATTTAAATTTGATTTTTTAATATAATTTTAATTTTTCATTGCTGATTTGTGACATGCATTTTCTTATTATGTTAGGTTGCCGAAACTTGATTTGCATCTCACACAATCGTCTTAAGACGACTTTAGAAGGTGCGAGAGGCCTTGAGTTCTATGGTCATCAACAGCTTGTGGAGTGTATGGAAGCAATCAAGCACAGAAAGAGCCCAAAAAGTGAAAGCAATGATCTTAGATGATGAGTGGTGGGCTCGTGTGGAATATGTTATAAATTTCACCGAGCCTATTATGAGCATGATTAGGTATGCTGATAATGATTGCCCATGTTTGGGTGAAATTTATGATGGCATGGATTCCATGGTGGAGAAAATAAGAGTAATAATAGATGCCAAGGAACATGATCCAACGGAAACATTTTTCAAAACTGTGCAAACTATTATTGTTGACCGTTGGAACAAGATGACCACCCCTTTACATCTCTTAGCATTTGCTTTGTCACCAAAGTATTATAGCAAAGAGATACTTTCATTGCCAAGGAGGATGGCACCATATAGGGGAGCAGAGGTTGCTGCTGGCTATAAGATTGCATTTAGAAAGATATTTGCAAATGAAGAAATCCAAAGCATTGTCATGAGTGAGTTTGGCCAATTCATAGCTGCAAGAAATCAAGATGTTTCTGCTCATCTAGATAGATATAGGAAAAATGTTGATGATTGGTGGTATCTACATGGTCAAGGCTCCATTTACTTGCAGCCTCTTGCAATTAAAATACTCTCCCAAGTATGTATCTTTTTATTTATTTAGTTTTTCGTTTTTCATTCAATGCTATTATGCTATATATTATGATTATTATTGGCAAGTAAAATTAAATACTAATTACTAAATGTTGTATGCATAATCAACAGGTTGCAAGTTCCTCTTCAGCTGAGCGGAATTGGAGTACATACTCCTTCATCCACTCGGTCAAGCGGAATCGTTTGGGTGCAAAAAAAGCAGAGGATTTGATCTATGTACACTCAAACCTTCGTCTCTTATCACATAAGAAACCTGAATACAATGAGGGTGTGACAAAAGAATTGGGATCTCATCCCTGAGTGTTTTGATTTAGATGCTACAGTTGCACAACTTTCCTTGGCTTCTGTAGATGACAATGAGGCAACTGATGCACCTAGTGTGAGTGGCAATCCAATTGACAGTGGTTCAAATGAAATTGAACCAATTGAAGACCACGACCTTGATGATTTTGATGAAGACGAATTTGAAGAATCTTAGAATACTGATTTAAATATTGTTTTGATTGTAATTTGAATTTTCAATGTGTAATGACATTTTAAGACTTGAGTATTTACTATCTAGTAATTTACTGTTTACTTTTTTGCAAACTACGAATATGATTATATGAGGTATTACCGTATGGCGTATTTCATTGTTTCAATATTCTATGGCATTATGGCATTATCATTATTCATTATATCAATATGATTATAATTTATTAATATATATATATATATATATATATACTCCCGTACCCGTACCTGTACCCTAGGAGAAAAAAAAATTGCCGAACCGGCATACCTGAACCCGAACCCGCATCTGAACCCGTACCCGAACCGGCAACTTAGTCGCATCCCACTAATTAATTACGAATTTAATTAAAATGACTTACAAACCTTTAGCAAATAATTAAAGTAGATTTACATGAGTAGAAGTGTCATCAATCGTCACCAAGAAAATAACTAATAATATTTATTAGACAAAATTACAATATAGTTTATTATATAACCAATATAATATATTTATATATTTATATTAATATTTTAATATAACAAACATATTCAATAACGCAGAGGTTAAGCCAAAAGGCTAAGTTCCAACACAGATCACAGAGCCAAAACTAGGTTAATTCAATAACGAACAAGTTGACTTTCGAAAACCCTAAAATTCTCAAACGAAGGAACAACTCAACGAAATACTCGAAGACCAACATCTAGGGTTCAAACTATTCACATCTAGGGTTCAAACTTCCTTGACCACTCCCGAACTCAGATGGCGTTTCAAGAACATTTCCACAATACCTCTCTACTCAGATGATGTTTTCCCTCTTCCGAGGTTCACAGTACGATTGTCCTACAACCAACTCCAAACAAGAGAGAAATTAGTAAGACATCCATGTATTATCTCATTGCAAATCTTCAATCAACATAATTCTTGCAAAATAATCTACTCTTTTATTTTAGGGCATCGTACACATCGAGTACACTATGTCTAGATCAAATCACATGCTTTCATTGCCTTAACGGAAAATATTCACAAGATTTCCACATCATGAACTGGAATTCAAAATTGCATCATTCAACATTCAAATAACAACAAAATTAGAGTGTTTTAAAAGTCAGTAGGGTGGGATGTAACATGAAGCCAAACCCAATCATCAATGTAGCAAGAATGAGGTTCCCATGTTGATCATGGAGTGCCTTGACTTTGACCTGTGTGTGTGGAAGAATTTCCTGAATTTTTGCAAGATGTCGGGCCAATTTCTTGCTACTTCTAAGGACCAGTGGCAGGATGTATTTGCAACTAGAAGAGAAACAAGAATCTCATATGGGTAGCCCAATTTGTAGTTGTACTAAAAGATATGCAAGTAGCTGTCCTATTGTTTATTTAGTTTATGATAGATATCAAAAGCCTAGACTAATGGGTGAAGAGCCTCAACTTGGCCATCAATTTGTGTTATGAGCGGCTGAAACGAAGGGGAGATGCACTAGTGGCAACTAAGAAGATTCCATGAGGATGGTCAGAAGTAACTCAAGAAGCACCAATTGTAATCCAAAATGGTAGTAACAATGGGCCAATTTTCCTCCAAATAGTTTGAAGTGCAAGACAACAACTTGTTTCTAAATAAGGAGGATGCTTCAAAATTAAATTGGAAAGGTAAATGGTCTCCACTAATACAAGGATAGGTTAAGCTAAAATCAAATGGAGCCTTGAAAGACAACGCAAGCTAAGCAAGCACAGTGGAATTATTAGGGGTCCCTAGGGGGAGGGTTTTGCTTGGTACTTGGCAGGCCTTCGATCTCAATCTAATAATTTAGATGAGGCTATAAACATTAGGCAAGGCCTTTGGTGGGCCATGAAAAATAGAATTTACTCTTTTTGGGTGGAGACTGACTCAATGGTTTTGGGAAATGATCTACAACAAGGAAGCATCTCAACCTCAAGTAATTGGCACTCAAAGAAATTGGTTTATAAATCAGAACTTTATATCAAAACCCCCGACGTATTATGGTGACTCATATTCTCTAGAAGCAAAAGTAGGTGGCTGATCACCTACCCAAACAAGCTTCATGTTAGGAATTTCTTGTGTACTTTGCAAAAGTCGTTGGTGGGACCCAAAGATTCATGTCAAAGTGGGACATTGGATGAAGCATTTTCCCCCAAAATAGAGGAAGTATTTGCATCCAAGTGGACAACATGGATTTACTTGGAATCTTGTATTTATTGAGAAAAACAAGCCCTCATGTACTTTGGAATACCCCACTTTGAGGGAATCTTGGGAATCTCCTCTTGAGCCACTTGGAAATTGATGCACAAAGATTATGAAACCTCATTCAATGGGGAGTTACTAAGATGCCTCATTAAGTAAGGGTTTACTTGTGGGGTATCTATGACACGTCATTAAGCAAGAGGTTACATTATTGAAGCATCTTCACCTATCATTGATTACCCATGAAGAGGGGTGCACCATTTGGAGGAACTGCAAGGTTTACCTTCTCTTGGGAATCACACCCCATATGGCCAATTAGTGGCATTTGGGTTTAGATGAGGATTTTAAAATAGGGCTTTAGAAGATTTGAGAAGGGTCTCTTCCAAATTTCATGCAGTAGGCAAGGAGGAACAAGCTCAAAGCTAAGTTACCAATTCACTCCTTCGAGGCCCCAGATCTGGGTCTAATTCGAAGCTAGTTCAGAATTCAGGTTCATTTGACCAAGGATTCTAGTAGGATAATGCTTTTTGTTTGTGGGTTTGCCCATATGAACCCAAGCGAACCCAAACAAAATTTTGTACTATGTTGCAGAACCCAAAACTAATCCGCCCAATTTGGATGACCATTTTATTTGGCTTTTCTTGTAATCATTTTAGGCCCTTGGAATTTTGTTGACCAGAACAAACCTGTTTTTTTTAAACCTGGTTGAACAGTAAACTCTCACTTTTCCCTCAATTTAAACAAAACAATAAACACAACTTTTCTGTGCATCAATTTTATACACTAAATAGAGATGTAATCCACTCTTTTGTGGATGGAGGCAGCTGTAATAAATCCATGATCAGCAAAAAATAAATGAAAAAGAAAAGGAAAATGATTCCCTGGCCTTTACACAACTGTCCAGCCAACTGCACCCATCCTCCTTGATAGAACCAGATTTTACATCCTCCTGTTCACAACTTCCCTTGCTATAGTCAACAATTTTTTTATATTACATTTTTCTCTTTCTAATTTTCCAGCATTCAAAAAAGTTTAAAATGCTAAATAGTAAAAACACTCTAATTTACTAAATTGTAGAGTAACATGTATGTACAATGAAATAAGATGTTTTCCTAGTGTAAAGATAAAAAAATACCTACATTAATTATCTAGGCAATAAATTAATTACTTTAACGATTTAATCAATTTGGAAATTAATCTAGATAAAGGAGAGTCTCGATGGAATTGACACTCAGATGAAATAATTGAAATGAATATGCACTTTGAATTAGAAGAAAGGAGATTTATTTGACTGTAACACAGAACTGATGCTTTTTTTTTTGCAGACCCATATGACACTGATTGCCAATATTATTATTTTAGTATTGAACAATGAATTTTTATCATGAGTTTGACAAGTTGACATCAAAGTACTGTTTTTTATTTTTATGGTGGTTCTGTTTATTAGATAATACTATGTGGTTTCTGAACTTAATTCCTGTTTTTAGGCTGCAAATATGTATATGTTTATAATTTTATATGTGTTTTGTACATACAAACCGAACAACAAAAAAAAATAGCCAAATCATGCACCGAACTCAGAAACCCGAACCCAAACCAGCTACTTTGGCTCAGAGTTGTTTCTGATTTGCAAGGTTTTAGAAGATTGCAAGTCTTGCAGGAGCTTGGGAATCATTGGTCTCTTAAGGAAAGCTCTGTCCAATTTTCCATAGGATTCTTCTGTTGGGTGGTTGTTCTTATAGGAGAGTCATTCCACAGGGGAAACTCTATCAAAATTCTTGTAGATCCAATGCATGTAAAACTCCCTTGTATATTGAATAAAATTGAATCTATTGTTGAATGAATCCTTAGGTATGATCGGATCTGTGATTTGTATGTGTCTAGACTCTGTATTGAGTTGTTGAAATATCCGTGTGGTTCATATTAGTGTTGGCTACAAGGCAAAGGTCACCATTCATTTGGCTCCCTATCCTCAACTACATCACCTACCAGCTCCTCTCATATTGCTCATTCATCACCAAGAATGGATATTCTCCACCAAATAGATCCACTAAGAGCTCAACTCCTTTATATAAAAAACGAAAGAAGCATCGTCCCTAGTCCCTATCATAAGTACACAAGACATTCTACAAATGAATGTTGTGTCCTTAAATCAAAGAAGGTTAAGACCCTTCTTTTCAGAAAACTTCATAATATGAAGATTCAAAGATTCCAATAGCTAATCACATACTAATTCTTAGCTCATTCATATAGTCAATGACTATTCTAACAACAATAGGGAAGCTTTGTTCCCTCATAATTGTCAAATCATGAATAGATTGGTGGAACTTATCCTTGACAATGCTTGAAGAACTTGACTTCACAACTGGATGACAAATGTCGATTGCAAACTACAACCCATCCACACCCATATTAGTTGGGGTGGGTCAAGAAGAGTGAATATTCCACACATGTGGCTTGCAAACGTCATGTAACATTTGTCATTGGGCCATTCCAAGATATAGTTGATTGTGATGTCACTCCTACAACTACTGAAGCCTAGTAACTACAACACCTTATCAATATGGTTTCCACAAGACTGTGTCACTTTTTCGTACTCTCCTTTGCTCTTTGGTATGCCAACAACTAAACAAATCAATTTGAATTGTTTTCTTATTTTTTGTATCACTCAAGAAGTCATGGCAAATAATCTTGACAACTAACAAGCTTCCTATTAAAGCAATCAAATCTCTTGTTGATGCAAATTTTGATAATTGATTCACTGGTGGACCCAAAGGATGTCCTCCTTTGAGACTCGTTCAATATTCTATTGAATTGGTGCTAGTTTCTCTATCGCAAAATCAATTATCTTATCACACTATACACATTGAGAGTGTTCAATTAAAACAATAAATTAAGTAGCTGCTCAAAGAGGGAAATATCCAACACAATACTTCTTGCAAATGTCTTGCTCTCATTGCACCAAAGAAGAAACTAATGAGTGGTGGTTAGTCATAGATTTGTCATTCTCTCAACAAAATCATGATGAAGAATGGCTACTCAATTCTCAAGGCTGACAATCCTTTGACCTAGTTCCAAGTTGTGAAGTATTTAATTTTACTAAACTTGAATTGACTTCTCAATATCATCAAGTCAACAAGGACCCCTATGGCATTTGGAAGACAGATTTTAAGACCAAGTTTCAATTCTATGAATGGTCGATCATACATTTTGGCCTCAACAATACACCTACAATATTCGTATGCATACTCATTGATGTTTTTGACCACATCTTGGCAAATTTATTGTCGTTTACCTTGATGACATCTTACTCTACAACAAGTCCTAGAATCTTTGTAGACAATTTTGGATCTTTTTTGCTAACAACATATCCAAGAAAAGATGAAGAAGACCTCCTCTGGTCTAACTCAATTAACTATTTGGAGTTCCTCATTAACAAGCATGGTATACATGTGGATCCAAATAATGTAAAGGTCCTTTAGGATCAGCCCCCTCCATCTAGGATTTTAGATCTAACAAGCTCTCTAAGGGACATAAACTTTTCAAAGAAGATCATCTATAACTACTCACATTTTCCCCATCCTCTTCATTTGCTCACTAGCCAAAATACTCCTAATTAAAGTCTTCTTGCCATTCAAGTGTTTCATCTTTTAAAATAGAATTTTTGTTATGTGTCAACACTTGCTTTCTCCAACTTGCAACAACCATTTGAGCTTCAAACTAACACTTATCAATATGCCATAAGCACAAGATCTTCCTTTAATGACATATAATTTTAAGCATGGCAAAATGCCAAGTTCAATCGTAACAACTATGAAAACAAACTCTACCCCTTGGTTGAAGCCCTCAAGTTGTGGCATAGTTATCTTATTGGTCAAGTGGTAATTCTACATATGGATCACCAACAATTTCAATTTTCGAACACCTAGACTAAGATTCAAGAACACTAACATTTAAAGTGGTTATCTTTATTTACATTTTCATTTGATGATAAAATATAAAAAAGGGCATTACCAGCAAAATAGCAAAACTTCTTAGTCATATGATGAGTGAAAATTTCTCTACCCCATGGTTCCTTGATTTAGCCATTTTCTTCAAGATTCACAACATCTAACAATGCTGAACCAAACACCTTTCATTGATTATAGATGTTGGGATGGGTGGTTGTATAAGTTCACTTAACATTGTATTCCCACAAGCCCTTCTTGCCATCTTTTGCTAAAGGAAGCTTGCTCATCTTCCAATAGTGGACATTTTGGTGTCCAAGAAATCTTGAGTACTTTTATTAGTCTTCTATAAAGAAGTAGATTGAGGATTACACCTGTTAGGGCTCTCTTTGCAATCAATATAAGCTTTCCAATTGAAATATTGGATTATATCAACAACTATGTCTTTGAACAAGTACTAGTACCTTCTCAACTATGGGAATCCCTTTCCATAGTCTTCATTGATTGTTTTCTCAACACTCATCAACATGTTTGTATATTTGTGGTTATGTATTAATTTTCCAAAACAGCAATCTTTATGCCATGCACCAAGGCTATGGTGCTTCATAAGCTACCCACTTGTTCTTTGAGAATGTTTGAAACCATTTTGAGTCATTTTTCATTATCATTTCTGAATGTGATTAAAGCTTCTTAAGTCACTTTTAAGTTTTTAACAATCATCATGAAAACTTCTAGGTTGTCAAGTGCATTTCTCTACTTCCTTTCATCCACAGATTGATGGTCAAACTAAGGCAGTTGATTGCACTTTAATTGATTCTCTCTAATTTCTCATCAAAAGAATAGGCAATTGGGTACCTCTTTGCACCTCATTCAACATAACTAAAATTTAGTTACTCATGTTTCTATAGGGCATTCCCCTTTCAAAATCAGTTATGTCTTCCAAACTTTAGCAATTTGCACCTTATGAGATTTCAGCTACTCTTCAAGCTCCAAATGCATGCCCCAACAAAAGGAACAAAACAAAACTTCTACCTTTTTGCAAAATTTGGACAGACTACACACAAGAATTCAAGTCATTCTTTAGTAAAATCAAGCAAATTTAAGGCACCATGACCAACATCTAGTTCCTCATTGCTTTAAAGTTGGAATCATGTTTGGATTCATTTGGATGAACAAAGGTTTTGCAACAAACATCACAGATTGAAGCACATTAGATACAAACATTGCACCATTCTTCAAGCAATCAAATCTTATGCATTTTGACTTGATCTTCCTGCTCAACTTGGCATCCATGTTGTAGTCAATGTGAATAAGCTCAAGCCATATGAGCCACGTCATTTAGAGGAGAGTATTTGTATCGCTAATCCCAAGGCTACCATTCCAATTTTTCAATAACCATTGATGTTTGAAAGCACATCAAATGCAAGAGGAAAACCAACTACATATATTGTCAGCCACAATGGAACTCTACCAATAAATGCCAAATACTTCTTTGAATCAACTTTTCCAATGAATTTAGAAATTTCATGTTGAAATTAGGGACAAATTTCTCTAGGCAATGAGAAAATTATGACATCTACTAGAGTCAATTATTTAACTATTGCCATTTTATAAAGCAATGGCATTGCTACTAATAGCTTCTGAAATTAGGGTTTCAAGAAACAAATTTGCTTGTCTTTCATCTATGGTGGACAATTTCAATGCTAGCAATGTGATCAATGGATTTGGCAATAATCCTGACCTCAATGAGTGGTTGAACACATGCAAGATTTCTCAAGAAGGTAAAAAGCACATTGGCACTAGGAAGGAAAAATGAATACTTCTAGATTCCTCAACGCCAACTCAGGGAAAAACAAATAATAGCATCCAAGCTTGGGCAGGTTTGCAACATAGGACATTTTTGGACACAGCCACAACTAGGAACACCTCAACGGACTCGACAAAACTCAAGGAGCCCATCAATAAAATCATTGCACTTGGAAGGCCCATCTAATGCAACAATAAGCCCATCGAACTAAATTTAGGTGATGATGTTAAAAAAGTAGTTGAAAATGAAGAATTCTTTGCAAAGCATGGGTTGATCGGTAGGTTCAACCATTTATAGCTCTACCTCCTATATTTGCATCAATGGATCACTAACTCCTAGTAGCTTGTTATGGAAGAAAATTTTGAAATCTATCACTGTGCGTGCGATTTCTTCGTTGTGATATTTGACAACATGGAGGATTGAAAAACTATCCTCGGCAATCTTTGGGCATGGGGATAACATCTGCTATTGTAAAAACCTTGGCACTCCTCATTCAATCCCTCCACTAAATCTTTTACTACCACGTCTATTTGAGTTTGCCTTCCTAATCTTCCACTTCACTTTTGAGTTGAATCATGATTTGAAGATATCGGTGATTCGCTAGGCAACTTTCTAGCTACTGACGGTGATTCTTTTGATTCCATGCACACAACTTTTGCTCACATATTGGTGGATTTTAGATACTTCAAAAGACCTTCCAGCAAAAATAATTTTAAAAGTGAATGATCCCAGCTGGCCTCAACCCTTGGATTATAAGGGATTGCCTTTCCGTTGCAGGAGATGATGCAAAGTTGGCCACCTTGCTACAGAATGTCCTAGCTCCAAACTTAAATCAAATCATCCCACCAAATGGTGGAAATATGCTGCTCCTCACCATTACATTGTTGATAGTCCATTTGGAAAACATGAGCCTTTGCTAGAGCCTTTTCAGGATATGAGTAATAGGTCCACACAACATGAATCATCTCAGGTCAAGAAAAGATCAAAAACGAAGGTAACAGCAGCACCTGAAAATGATCAACAGCTATCCATGGATGGGCATGGGAAAATGTCTACAACTTCTGAAACACCTCAGCCTTCCCATCTTTCCTCGGAGACACATAATGAAGAAGGAAGCAACGAAGCAAGGAATGTGGTGCAAAAGAAAAAGAAAGTTTCCTACAGAGGGGATGATGCCCGCCACAAAATGCACCTGCAGTCTCATTCCAAAAATGGTGTTAATACCTCCAAACCGAATTTGACAGATCACAATGAGATCCTGAATTTCAGAATCCTTTTGGACAATGTTATGCACCCCTGTTTACGGGTCTGATGCATTTTATGCCCTCCATTTTGGAGCTGCCCAAATCGTGTTAGTTTTTGGTTTGCAATAATATGTGCATGTCCCCCTGGGCCAAATTCACCAATCAAAAGATAAATTAAAAATAATAATTTAACTACTGTTATTTGTCATATCTACTTGTATCCAGATGTATAAAAATAAATGAAAAGAAGATGAGCATCTGTAATTGTGGCTAGAATAAATCAATAGTAGTTGATTTATTTCTTCCTGACCAGAACAGATATAAATGATAGATAGAAATGAAAAAAGTCAGTGGGCAGCTAAAACAGCTAAAAATGTTAAATAGACAGAAAAAAAAATGCTACTATAAGTTTTTTAGCCTATACTGTACATTCAATCTTATCCAAAGCACATACAATCTTGTCCAATTTAATAACAAAATATTAAAATTTCAAAAGGATAGATTAATTAATTTAAACTATGTGGAGATTAGTAACAGCTAGAAAGTTTAGGCCAGGCCACTAGAAAAATCAAAAGCTACTGTAGGATTTTAGCCTATATCAAACATTCAGTCTTATTCAATCCAATTCAGACAATCTAAAACCGTTTACAAAAGGGCTTCTACATAAAGTTGTGTAAATTAATAATTAACAGCTATAACCAAAATACTAACCAGTAAAATAACAACAGGAGCGTTGACCGGCAATTCCCGGTTCCAAAGATCAGCATCCTTCCCTCCGACCGGCCAATCCAGTGCCACCGTACCCCCATCTGCCATACGTAAATCTTCCCTCCGAAAGCTAATAGCCGGCAGAGACCTAAAAAAGGCACCAAAAATAGTCTCCACGTGCCGGTTTCCCAACAGCGGGAATGGCACGTAAGGGCGCCCCAGAGTCGTCAGCTTAGCCAAAAGCTCTGCATCCTGCCCTATGATCTCCAGTGGCTTTCCAGGTCGCCGGGCAGGGGCTCTGGAACTGCCCGGCACATCATTCCGGGAGCATTTGACAGGTTTCCCGGCCCGGAAACATAGCCGGAGCTGCGAAATTCGCCAGGGATGTCTTTTCGTTTGGGCTTGGGGAAGAATGGCCTCTGTGAGAGTAAGGGATGTGGCAGCCATTGCGATCCTCAATTGACGATGAATTTGCCTGCCGTCAATGTTTACGTAACCAGTTCTGTTATTCAAATATAGACATGGTTGATGTTTTGGAGGAAAGACGGGGAGGGCTTGTATTTATTGTGCTTTTAAGCACGTGGCACTGAATACTCTTTGGAATATATGGGCATGTTTTATAACGCTATTCGTTGATTGGTGAGGTTTGTGATTGTTTTTAGAAAAGAAAAAATTAAAAAGATTATTATCACTTAGATAGAGGCTTTATGAA
Organism: Sequoiadendron giganteum; assembly: GCA_007115665.2. Lineage (NCBI taxonomy): Eukaryota > Viridiplantae > Streptophyta > Pinopsida > Cupressales > Cupressaceae > Sequoiadendron > Sequoiadendron giganteum. The sequence goes on from VCHN02000014.1 coordinate 23,749,544, forward strand.
TTTAGCACATGCCTTTTAATTGATTGGTAGGCATTTTCTTTGTGTTGGGAATAAAATTTGATTTTGTAGATATTTTGTGAGCCCCTCAACTATATCAATAATTAAGGGATATTCGATAGATTTTGAATATTTTATGTTTAAATTCTATAGTATTTAGAAAAATTAGTTTCCAGTTCAAGACTATCTTTTAGTTCAATTGGTGTGAACACACTCTTTTAAATTCTATTAGTGGTTGAGACAAAATTTATTGAATCTAATGTGATGCAAATTATTTCATTTTATTTATCTATATAACTTTGAAATAGATCAAAATACTTCATCATAACAATATAATTACTTTAGATTGGAGTGTTGGGACGTAGTTGCTTGAAATAAATGCATGTAAATAAAAAACAAACTAATGGTAATAGTTGGATTCTAATGTAGACTTGTCATGATATATGTGAGGAAATTACTTGTTAGTATGCATAAAAATAAGAAATGTTTAGACAAGTGAGTCAAAATTTAGAAAATGATTATTTGTCTTTGCAAGTCATTTATACATATTACCTTGTTAATTAAGGATGTGACCTAGCACATGGATTTGACTTGTGGTGCACAAATCTAACCTATGTTATTCACTCATGCCTATAACTTGTTCATTTGTGTTTTTACTATCTAAAATCAATAAGGAATAGTGTGTATCTAGAGACATTGTTCAAGGTCTTGCCAAGCAAGGTAGCTTCTTCTTGTGATAAACCCCTAAGATACTGAGTCGATTTTTTTAAAAATATTGAAGATAGCATGCAAACATGCACAAGATGCCCTAAATGTTTATACAAGTTGGTGATGTAATATGATGCTTTTTTAAATGCTTGAATGATTATTGTAGAAAGCTCTAAATTTTAGATAGATTGATGAGACTAGATTCCTTAAAATGAATTAGGGTTGGTCCTTAAACATAACTCCAAAAGTGGCAAGTGAAAATTTTCATTATTTAAGTCAACACACAACCAATTGGAAGTGTTTAGTTGGACTCAAGATTAGAATTTGAATTTAAAGGTTTGGGGTCATTTCTAAAAATCAAGCATCAAATTACAAAAATTACCTAAGGCAAGAAAATGGATGATTGGTAGTAAGAAGTAGTTCATGCAAATTGTACATCCAACCCAAGTCAAATGAGTAAATTGTAAGAACAACCAAGGGTAGGAAAGTAAATGACTAAATGTTGGAATTGGTTCCTAGGAATGAATGTAGATGGAATCAAGTATGGCTTGGGTTGTGTGCCAACTTTTAGCAAAAATTGTACCACTTGTACACTTTCTATTTCATAACAAATAACTAAGTCAAAGTGAATCGAAAATAAAAGGGGAAAATACAAGGTATGTAATCTTCACCATTCCATGTTGACTCGACTTTGACTTGTGTGTAAACTACCACGAGGATGCATGTCAAAGTAGAATCAAGTAGTTAATGTGAAATTAAATACACACACTCATGAAAAGGATACAAATATATATATATATATATATATCACTTATTAATATGTGGCCCCTTGTAGTGAGTGTCCCATCTTCAAAAATGCACAGGCACAGAAGAAAAGGTTTCAATGAGTAGCAACATAATTGCATTTAAAATAATAATATGTTATTTATAAATAGAAAAGAAAAAGAGGGAAGGAGAGGAATATTTTTCACTTGGAATAGAATAAGGATACCATCTCAATGCTGCAAAATTAAAGGATGTTGCTTTAGAGTAACAAAGTGGTACCATTTGAAAGTGACATAAGATTATGATATTCAATGTAATTTCATACTTGAGAAAGATATTCTCACTCATATTGTATGTCCCCTTTAATTTAAAGTTACATGCATATAATGCAATTAATTTGGATATTATAAATATAGAAAATAATATGATTATAGGAAGTCTGATATATAAAATATATCATGTGACAACCTGTAACAAGATATTGAGACATGCTTATGAAAACACATATAATGATAGGAAGCATGATGCCTCTGATGTTGCCCCTAACTAGGGAAAATAAAAGATGATTTTTTGGAAAATAATTATGTGAACACCAACACATGTGAGATGTCATCATGATAAGTGTTAAGAACATGTATAAGAATCATAAAATATATCATCATAAGATGCCACAATGTGACACAGATAGAGCAAAGATGATTATCATAAGAGCATACGATGTAAGCATGGCAATCATAGGAGATTGTGTAACCACATAAGAAAAAGTTCATGTTACTAAACATGTAATGAAAGAGTGCCAATCATGAACATTGGAGTATGTAAGGAAGTTAAGGTAGCGAAACAACTTCCTACACTAATCTTGAGAGGAGGATAATGTAAAACTTTATAGATCTTTTCAGCAATTACAAAAATTTAAACATAAATATCATGCATACCACAACACAATGATTTACGTGGGGAAAACCCTTTCAAGAGAAAAACCCCACACTCCAAAATTCGCCCAATATATTATTCAAAAATCATGAAGATTACAATATACTTGTAGAGCAAGCTTCTCGTAGAAGTATCACCAACTAGAGATCCACAGGCAATACGACCACTATCAAAATCTCATAATACATCACAATACATAGTTGTAATACAAGGCCCTCATAAACTAGGGTTGCCTTCTAGGGCAAGTCAAGCCAACAAAATATCTATCGTCAAAACTGAGACCTAATGATGAATGGTCCAAATTTATAATAATAAAATATACATAAAATTTGGCCCATCAAGGCACACAGCCCCCGACCCCTCGCAGGTGGTACCCCCTTGCAACCCCCCGTGCTTACCTATATTCAACAGTAAACCTATGTAATTGCAAGGTTGAGACACATTTTCCCAAAAAATCTCCCACTTTTAAAACACCTTGCAAGAGCAATGGGGGGAGTATAAACATCATCTATTAATTGCTAGGGGTCGAAAGGCCCATAGACTTTGAACACCATCTGAACTTCTTTGTGCTCACAAGCTTAGTTAGAGAAACAACAACATTCATCAAAGTCTCTACCTTAACCAGCTTCACCCTACCATCTTCGACCATATCTCGAACAAAATGATATTATACATCAATGTGCTTGGTCCTAGCATGAAATGTTAGGTTCTTAGCTAAACAGATTGCACTTTGATTATCGTAATAAATTATCATTACACCTTGTTTTGTTCCAATATATGAACATGATCTCTTAATCCAAATGGCTTCTTTATAAGCATGAGAAGCTTCCATATACTCAGCTTATGTAATGGACAAAGCAACCACAGCCTATTGCTTACTCATCCAACTAATTGCACCACCAAATAAAGTAAACATATAAGCACTAGTGGATTGTCTACTATCAGCATCACCTGCCCAGTCTGAATCCACATAACCATGAATAATAAGGGAAATGTCATCTTCAGTCAAATTACTATGATAACATAAGGAATACTTTGAGGTACCATGCAAATATCTGAAGACTCTTTTAACTACATCCCAATGAACTCTACCAAGATTCGACATATATCTAGAAAGAACTCCCATTGCTTGGGCAATGTCTGGTTTAGTAAAAACCATTGCGTACATCAAGCTTCCAACTATACTTTAGTAAGGCACTATGCTTGTGTCTTCCATTTTTAAGGGAATGTTAGACAATCTAAAATAGATAATTTTGTTCCAATTGAAAAAGGAACACATGATGGTCTACAATCCTGCATGTTAAACCTCTGTAAAATTGAATTGGCATACTTACTTTAGCCAAGCCATAGCTTTTTGCTCACTCTATCTCTTCTAATCTGCACCCCAAGAATGTGTCTAGTTGCACTAAGATATTTCATTTCAAGTTTAGCTACAAGTTGAGATTTCAAATCTAAAATCATACATTTCCCTTTACCAATAAATAACATATAATGCAATAAATAGGAAACAGTCACTATTAGTTTTATTATAAACACAATCATCTAATTTAGAACGCTCAAATCCCAAACTCAACACATATGTATCATTTTTTTTGTACCACATCTTAGGACTCTATTTTAGGCCATACAAATATTTCTTCAACTTGCAAACCAATTTACTTTTACCTTTCACCACGTAGTTCTCTAGATATGTCATAAATATCCTCGTCCAAGTCACCATGAAGGAAAGCAGTTTTCACATCCATTTATTCAACATCTAAATCATAAGTAGCAACAATAGAAAGCAAAAATTAAAGAATTCCATTTTTGCAATAGGAGAAAATATCTCACTATAATCAACACACTCAACTTGAGAGTAACCTTTTTCTACTAACCTTGCTTTGTACTTCTCAATACCGCCATTTGAACCAATATTTTTCTTGAATAACCATTTTCAATCAACGGGTTTTCATCCTTTAGGCAATGGTACAAGATCCCATGTGCCATTACTTTTCAAAGATATCATTTTTTCATCCATAGTAATCTTCCAAGATTTTGCATCATTCATACCTAATGCCTCACATAAATTAAATTTATGATTACAATCAAACAACCCTTCAATAAGGTTTTTATTTTTCAAGGTCCTTAGGCCATTTTCTCCAATGTGGCCAAGTCTTTGGTGCCATAACATAGTTTTCTCTAAAGGTAACTTTGATTCAGAAGAAAAAGCACCCTTGGGTGCCCAAAAGCCATGACCATCTGCTGGAGATGAAATCCTCACCTCTTCCATAGACTTTCTTTTCATAAAAGTACTATTGCACTCAACAATGCAGTCATCAAACTTATACAATGTGTCGTATATAAAACCTTTAGCAATCACCATAGTACCTCTAACCATCTTGCATCCTCCATAAAAAATATTACCTACACACTTACATCTATTAGTTTCCTCACAGATAATAGATTTCATGTTAATCCAAGGATATGCAACACACTATTAATCTTTTTTATTCTACCATCAAGAAACTTAATTCTAACTTTACCACAACCAAAAATATTTAAATAATAATCATCATCCAAGTACACCTTACCTCCATCAAATTATTTATATTCGGAAAACCAATCTCTATTAATGTTCATATGGACAGATGCACCTAATTCAATTAACCATGCATCATCACCTATACGAGTTACCAAAGTTGAAATGAATGCATCACCATCTTCCTTATCAGACTCAAAATTAGAATCAATATCTTCTTTTTTTGCTTCTTTTCTTCTTTGCAGTCTCTACAAATATGTCCAAGCTTACCGCCATTCCAACAAATAACTTTGGACTTTCCAGGAGATTTAGATCCCCCCTTAGACTTAGATTTATCACACTTCTCATTCTTCTTGCCTTTCTCCGTAGGCTTCCATGGACAGTTAGGTCCTCCTTGTTACCGATGGATACCTTCCTCCTCATCTCTTTAGAAAGCAAAGAGCCCACCACACTTCAGTCTTCAATATAACAGAAGTGCTCCCAATAACCACAACAAAAGAATCCCACAAATTGGGCAAATAATAAAGCAAAGTTTGACATTTCTCCTCCTCATCTATTTTGAAACCAACTAATGCCAATTGAGCCAACAAAATATTGAATTCTTTTAGGTGGTCTGTAATTTTTCCACCCTCTTCCATTCTCAAGGAATACAATTTCTTTTTCAATAAAATTTTGTTCACTAAAGATTTGGCTTGATACATCTCACCAAGTTTCTTCCATAGTTTTTTGTGCAGAGTTCTCTTCATGGACATTGATTAAAACAAATTTTGTCAAGCACAATCTAATTAGACCTTTGACTTTACAATCCATAACATCATATTGAATAGTCAAAGTAGGATTTGCAGACCTTGAAACATTCTTGTCAATGGCATCCCACAGATCTCGATCTATCAACAAATCCTCCATCTTTAGCTTCCACATCTCAAAATCATTTTCAAAAAAATTATCCACCTTTATTCTCCCTATTGAAATTTCCATCTGAAAATTCCTACAACAAGATCACAAAGTATCTTCTACATAAGCTCCCACTCAAATATGGATTAGTTCAAAAAACCCAACAACCAACAACTAAACCAAAGGTGATCGTGCTTTGATACCACTTGTAAGGAAGTTAAGGTAGCAGAACAACTTCCTACACTAATCTTGAGAGGAGGATAATACAAAACTTTATAGATATTTTCAATAATTACAAAAACTTAAATAAAAATAAACATAAATATCATGCATACCACAACACAATGATTTACATGGGGAAAACCCTTTCAAGAGAAAAAACCCAAACTCCAAAAGCCACCCAATATATTATTCAAAACTCACGAAGATTATAATATACTTGTAGAGAAAGCTTCTCATAGGATTATCACCAAATAGAGATCCAAAGGCAACAAAACCACTATAGACTCTCAGAATACATCACAATACATAATCGTAATAAAACACCCTCGTAAAATAGGGTTGCCTTCTAGGACAAGTCAAGCCGACAAAATATCTACTGTCAAATATGAGGCCTAATGATGAATGGTCCAGATTTACAATAACAAAATATACCTAAAATTTGGCTTTTGGGGGCAGCGCCAGGGCGCACAACCCCTAGACCCCTCGTAGGGGGGTACCCCCTACAACTCACACTCCTCATGCTTACTTATCAACATTAAACCTTATGTAATTGTAAGGTTGAGACACATTTTCCCAACATAGTTAATTTTCTAATCATGAAAGTATATTATCATAATAGTATGGGTAGAAAATTTCATAAAATATATGCCCTAAGTGAGAGGCATCATAAAAACAATGTATGTATATAAATATGTAGAGAATGGAAACTCCAATTTTCAACTAATCATATGTTCATCTAAAAAATGTATTCACCCCAATTATGTGCTTAGTAACCACCCTTAAGGAGGTGGCCCTCACCACGATCATAAATAGTGCTCTTGGTAAAGTACTTGAGGTATGTCGGATGGGTATTTTTCTTTTTTCCACACCCCTTATTCATATGACTTTGAAAAAGAATCTTATTTAACATTTGAATTCTTCTTTGATACCTACATAGTAGAGAGTGCTTTATATGTATCAATGAGATTATCAAATTTGACCTTGTTTTCTTATTTCTAAGCATGAAACCTTCCTTTCTTTAGTATATAAGGAGGATGGGGAGTAGCTTTCTCTTTATTTCCTTGTAGTGGGGAGAAAGAAATAGAACTTACTTTATTTGCATCTTGTGTAGGACCCTTGGGATAATTACAAGATGTAACTTGTTTGCATTTGAATGAGTTGAACATTTAATGGTACATAATAATTTTCATAAGGAACCTCCTTATCATGAAATGCACTCAATAGAGATGTACGAGGAGAAGATGTTATGTCATGATTTATACCCACAAAAGTCCCTAATTGAGAAATGAAAGTAGAGCCAACATGTTGTATGTTCATGTCTTGCATTGCTATATGTGCATCCTCTATGTTAGGTCTAAGATGGTTGTGTACCTTTTGATAATTTATATTATGACATTATGGGAAAGAAGAGGATTTGTATAAAATTTTAAAATTTGGTTAGGTGGACCAACAAAATGATTGTTCTCGTCATTGACAACATCAACATGTACAACATTATTATCTATCAAATATTGGACTTTTTTATTTTAAGGCTGAGAAATTTGGGTATGATGACCATTTACCCTATGGAATTGGTAGATAGATTGTTCATTATATCTTTTTGGAAGTCCTCTTGGTGGATTTGTTTGTACTCAATTTGACAATGTGAAAAAAAATCTTGAATCCTAGACCCCTTTGTGTTTTTGGCCTCATTTTCACCATCACATATAACCAATCTGGAAAATCTATAAATGGGTCTCCCTTGGTCATATTTGCCTATGTTCCCTTCCTCGTCATCCCCCATGTTCCCATAAGGTGTTGAATGTTGCAAAATATCTAATTTTTTCTAAGTGTGGAGGTATTTAATTTATTTTTCAAGGGTGAGATGAAATTTTGGGACTTTGGGGTTTCCCTTCTTGCCATGTCTTTCCTCCAACCCCCATACTCCAAAATTTTACACTGTTATCTTTCAAAGTCATAATTTTGGTCGTTCTTTCATTTGTATGCCTTGTGACATGGATTCTTTAGTATCCTCGATACTTGACTCTTAATCCTTTTCACTAATATATTTTTTAAAATTAGCGATGCGTGGGTGCCCTTATTTTATTTGAGTATAATTTATGGAGTAGTCTCAATCTCCAATGTCCAACAAGTACTCCTCAAAATCCTCAAAATTTCACCAAATAAGAATCATATATTTTTTAAGGTTTGCAAACCTTTAAAATTATCAACAAATTTTTTAAGGGTACTATTTTTAGTGTCAGCTAGTTCATAGGTTTGTAAAGTCATTGAAATTTTTAGAAAGGTTTCAAGTTTATGGTAAACACTAACAAAGCTCAAGCTCAAAGATTGAACTACATTTTGTAAAGATTATGCATCTATAAGCTCATGAGTTTGTAAAATTATTGAATTGTTGATAAAGTTTAAGAATTTTCAAAATCTTCAACTATTGTTAAAAGAACAAAAGAAGTGGCATATTTGTGGGTTTCCAAACTTCCTAAAATATTGATAGAATTTGGCATAGCTAAAAAATGTTGTCAATATTGAAACCCTATATTCTTGCATTCCCTCCATATTTATTTTTTCACTCATTGGATCTTCCCAAGAATATTAATGACTCAATTTGACTCTTGCAACTACCCTAAGAGGAATTTCTCTCCTAACACCATCACTCATCTCAAGGGCATTAATTCACATGCAAATTTAATTATGGAAGAATAAAATGACCGCATGGTCATAATGCATTGGTTGAATTTGAGCTCTTGGTGTTCCTTGTGTTGATTCCAAACCACCCATTCATGAGATTTCATGAGATTTCACTCACCTTGCATACCACATTTATGATCTCTAATCCTCTGTCGAATTCTCGCAAGCAACTAGGAAACCAAACTAAGTGCTATACATACCAATTTATTTTTCATTCAAAGGATTGGTTATTTCAATATTTCAACGAAAATACAAGTGTTAAGGATTGTCTAAGGTTTCAAATCTTGCAAATACAATTTCCTTTAATGTAACATGTTTTGTAAATCATAATGACATAAATTTGTAAGTGGTGTATGTATCAAATTTCTCCTTGGCCATTAATAGATCTTTAGGGCAACTTCTATGTGATAAATAGTGATAGGTATTCTAGCACAAGGTTCAATCTTGCCACATTTATTGGTATTATTGCAATGATGAATGTCACAATATTCTAATTTATTGCTATCTTTGTAATAGTATCTTCTTTATTACATGTGGTTTTATAGATTTTGAAGAGGGATTATTAAGTATCTTTGGTTGTTTGATCACATATTTGGTATTTTTTATATATAGATTATACTATGTTATGATTTTAATATGTTTTGTCTCTTGGTAAATTATGACTTTGTAAGCCGATGGATTAGGCATTAGTCCTAGAAGTTTGTGATCAACTATACTCTCAAAATGATAAACATCTTTCACCCATATTTTAGGAGTAGGTTGGTATTTGATATGCACCACATGATTCAAAGATTCATCCAAGGAAGCATCTAGAGCAAGCCTTAATAATTATCATCTTTAGGAATCATGTGTTGCATACCTACATCTTACATATATGTAATTATGTATTTATCATCTCAATAGAGGTTTTATGTGCAATAGGTTAGTATTTGGTTTAGTGACAACCTTTGGTACCAAAATTTACGCTAGATATACTATAGAAATTTTAGTTATTTATTGTCAATTATGATTTTAATCTTGTTAATGATACTGTGAGACGAGGATTGATGAGGTGGACCGATTACACTTGATCCATGATGAATCGAAGTATAATGAATCCACTAAACCTCAATCTACCAAACAATATCATTCAAATTCAAAGTTAAACTAAGCATCTATTGAAACTAAAAACTACAAACTATGAAAACAGTTAAATTCCTACTCTAACCAATTTGAAACATCCTATTTTGGAATTGGTTTCATGTTAATGTGGAACAACGACCCTTTCTCAATCCCTTGATTAGTGAGCCTGTTTCAATCGATTCTATGGAAGAGAATCAATGAAAGCATTGTGATAAAATGGATTAAAACTTTATTTATGCTAAAATGAACATGATGTAAGCTATATTAATATGGTACTATGCTAAAAATTATCTAATTATGAAATTGCTAAGATAATATAATCTATTTTTAAGTTAAAAGATGAAAACCCTAATCTATAAACAAGTTAAGATGGATACATGGAAGCCATTAATGGATTTCTTGAGCTATTTATGCAACTAAAATAAACTAAAACAAGTTAAAAGTGAGTAAAATGTGAGTGTGGATGTGATTTAATTCAACAACATAAGTTTGATGTTGAAAGATGGATTCATTTGTCTCCAAATATGGTTATATTTATAGAAGAGAAAATGAGAAATGGAGGGTTGAGATTGAAAAAATTAATCAACAGTCTAGGATGAAAGGAAGAAGAGGCATGGATCATGGATTTTCATCAATGGATGAGAATACAAGATGAGAATTAATCAAGGGCTCACATTTGGTTCAAACAAACACACTATTGACCTACACACAGGTCATAAGGTGACTTGTTCAAGAGGTTAAAAGATAACTTGCATTTGAAGCCAAGTGAGAATATCCCTTTCTTAATTGATTGGAGGAAAGAGAATATTATTTTTGGGATATTCTCATGGATAAAGATATTTTGCAAATTAAAAGAAAGTCTTGGTTGTGCAAAAAAGGGGATAAGGAATATTCCCCTTTTTAGAGGAAAATTAGTTTAATTGTTAATTAAACAATGTTTAATCACACAATTAGGGGATTTGGAGGAATAAAGTGATTTTCATTAAATTAAATGATTTAATGAATGGAAAAAGGTGAAATGATATTTAATTAAATAACCTAGGGTTATTTAATTAAATTAGAAGACTTAGGGAATAAAATTATATATGTTGGTTTATTTAATTTAATTAGATGAAATGTTAGCATGAAAGGGGAGTGAATTAACCCAATTTAATAAATTAGATTAATAGATGAAAAATGACATAATTAATTAAATAGCAAGGCTAATTTAATCAATTAAGTAAAAAGAGGATGGGTTTAAGCGAAAATGATGTTAGTAAACCTGTTTCGAGTGCATGATATTGATCAGGACATTTTTTAGTGTCTGTATTTTTCCCCTCTTTGAAGCAAGGTACCCGTTGCTTCAGTTCAAAGAATAACGCTCCTCAGATTAAAAAATGTTGCACAAATCAAAAAAATAAATCTAATTTTTTAGATGCTCCAATGGAAGGATAAAGCTAACTCCCTACCCCCTTGAGAAATCAGGCATAAATTTTGAATTTTGGGTTAATTTCTCGATAAAGATGATAAGCTACCCCAAGGGTCCAAAAAGGCTTCAGGATGCAAGAATTATGCCTAAAACACAAAAAATGATGCAAAATTAGGCTCTGATTGGCAAAATTGGTGAGAATGGTGATAAACCCTAGCTTGAAGGTGAAATTAGGGCAAAAAGCCCTAATTTTATAGCATAAATAAGCCAAGAAGGGTCACTTTCAAGTTATTTGTGCATTCACACTTAAGAGATTCTTGTTGTTTTGAGCTCCAACCCTCCGACGAAATGGCACACCATGGGCTTCCTAGACACATCTCTTATCGAGTTTGAGAGTTCCAGCGGCTTCCAAGCATAGGACCATCGATATGTGATCGAAAACCTAATTTGAAATTTGACTTTTTGATGCATTTATTACGCTTTAGGATTTAGAATTTGGCGGTGTCGCTATATATTGCAATCAACGACACTAAAAGGAATTATAGCGATGCATTTATTTATGGCAATGTCATCTCGTGATTTAAAATTAAGGTTTCTAATTTTAAATGGTGATGCATGTTCATTCAGTGATGCTTCAACCGATTTAGAAATTAGGGTTAGGGTTGTCAAAGAATAAATCACGACCCTAATGTATTTGGCGACGCTTGCTTCGATTTGCGATTTAAAATGTCTTTAGGCGTCGCAATTTGAAATTTGAATATAGCGACGCTATTGCAAATAGTGACGCTATTGTGATTTTTGAGATGTAAATTCCAAATTGAGTCAACTTTCCTCGATTTCTTGACATTGTTCACTTTGTGGATGCAGGAGGTCATTCCACCGTTGATGTCATGGGAGCATAAGCCCGCCGTGTTGGAAAGACTTAGCAATTTGTTAGAGTTGCGCTAGGAGCACCTGGGGGAGATCAGCCTCTGGTATGTTGCATACATACCCGTGATTCAGACACATCTTTCCATGATGACTACACTATGTGAGAGATGGCACAGTGAGACCTCGTTGTTCCACCTCCCAACAGGCAAGGCAACAGTGACCTTGGAGGATGTTTGGCAGATCTTGTGCTTGCTCATTCATGGCGATCGTGTGATCTATGATGTTGATTCCAGACTCAACACCTGCCACAAGGTGGTGGAGATGGAGGATATTATCTTAGTTACATCTTAGATCGACCTTGAGTCGTAAAGAGGTCATGTGCCCACCTTCAGATTGATTATTGTAGCCATTATTTTAGGTTTGGTGGCTCCAAACAAACGTGGCAGAGGATTCAACCTAGGATGGGGCTTGGCATGGCATTAGATGTTGCATAGGAGGACACTCTTTGCATGGGGGCCCATGATGTTGGCCTCCCTATATCATGGTTTACATGATTTTGTTTATTGTGATGGGAGAGTCATCAGTGTAGGGGTGACTCTGCTACATATTTGGGTGTGGGAACACATTGCAGTGCTTTGACCTATTGTTCAAGTGGCGGGCGTTGAGCTAGATGATCCCATCATTTGGAGATACAAACGGGCCATCACTTTGAGGCACACTAGTCAACTTGGGCTCCCGTATTGGCGATGCGTGATTGGTGATATGACAGTTTTCCACTGGCACTCATTTCTACAAATGCACCCCTAGTATGATGATATTCAGTAGTTGTACTTTTCTAGGCACACCCGATATATGCAGGGTCACGAGCATACTATGATTGAGCGGTATTCACCAAACAGGGTTGGTCGACAGTTCGAAGATATTTAGGATAGGCCACATGATGATTACAAGGTCATTTTTGCTAGGTCGGCCAGAGAGGTTCCCACATGGGGACCAACCATTCCAATTCTCGAGGAAGTCGAGAGCTTTAGATAGTTAGCGACTCAACCCTAGGCCTATGATCAGGGTCAGGCGGTAGGACAGACTATGTTGACATATGATGCTTGGTTCATTCCTCTTGACGGCTAACAAATCCAACAGACGCTCCTCCCCGAGGGAGAGCTAAAGGCAAAGAACAAGGTGGCTAGAATGGCCAAGATGATCAAGTTCTGGAAGCTGATTCGATAGGACAACAACCTCCGCAATAGCCTCCAATGGTACAACAACAGGTAGGACTACCACCACCACCATTGGATGCGAGGGATGCACAAATACAATAGTTGCATCAACAGGTGCAAATTTTGACTGGCGAGAGAGATTAGGCCCGCCAACAGGTTTTAGGTATTACTACTGAGTGAGACCAGGCATGGCAGCAGGTGGTGGCTATCACAACCGAGATAGATCAGGCCTTGAAATAGGTATAGGCCATGACCGCAGAGAGGGACCAGGAGGTTGCTCGATGTCAACAAATAGAGACTATGATGGTGGCCACACATGGTGGGACAGTGTCATCCAGGTTATACCAGGAGGCTGTGACAGAGGCTACGTATTATAGGAAAAATTATCACCAAGATGTACCTTAGGCACTTAGACAGCCTAATTTTTCACAACGAAGTGATGCAGGGCTGAGAGCCGAGGATCAACCTGAGAGGTAGGCTAGAGAGGGTAGCTACCATCAGGGCTAGCTATTTTGTGTAGACACTTTTTTTAATTTTGTTGCTCGATTCTTTATCACATTTATGGGCTCCTTTTTTATGGCCTCATGGATATTGTACTTATCATTGATATTCATACACTGGTCCAGATTTTGTACCATGACATTCATTTTTTGATATATATATATATGATACGGATACGGATGATTTATGTTGTGATGTGTTCACCTTAGTTCGTGTATATGAGATGAGATGCTTATATTTGATTATGTATGTATGTACTTTATTTATGCTTATATGATATGCAATGATCATGATATGATATGCAATGTTATGATATGTTTTTTTCATTTATATTTTCATGATATGTTATGATCATGCGATGCAAATGTTATGGATGCAAATGATGTGGATGCATTTATTTTTGTGTATTTTATATGCAATTTTATGAGATGATTATGTATGCATATGGATGGATAATTTGATACTTTATGTTATATGTAATGTATGTATGATATGCAATAATTTAAGATGTTTATAATAACAAATGCATATTATTTATCACAACTTAAATGATGATGCAGAATGTATGATGTGATATGCAATGATTATGTTGATGAATGCTTTATGATTATGAGATGCATGCATGTTGATGATTTGTGGATGCAGGATGGATGCATTGATGATGTTTTTTCTTGACTGTCATGATACCAGGTTAGCGCGAAGAGAATATAGAAGAATAAAGAATGAATGACCGTTGATTTTGATGATTGCTTCAAAAGATCCAACAAGTCCATAATCCATCAAGACTTTATTAGAAATGGCGATGAGACAATGCAAGATGTAGGATGATGAGGTGCTCACATATCGAGATTGGCATTTTTCGTCGTTCCTTATTGTTTCATACAACACATAGACATGATGCATCAAGGTATTGATAACCAGGATGGTGTTGTATCTAGTGTAATGGACTTTGACTCTGCAAACAAATAGGTTGGTTCTTGTTCACATCTTGACATACAAATACCTCATCGGAATGTAAGTTAGAAGCTTAGAATAGATTGGACCAAAGCATACACAATAGTCAACAACATACGCTAAATGACCGTCCTACACACAACCAAGCAAGTATGTGTCAAGATTATTTTACAAGAGTATCCACAAGCACAACAAATGAAAGATCATGATCAATTCCCCATTCCTTTCTCTTTAAATCAATTTGATAGACATCATCGAGAGGTCCTTGGAATGGGTCATTTAAGATAAATCATAAGAAAATATCAAAGACAAACAGTCAGTGTTATCTATATCTCTTGCCTTGTTTAATTTAGCTAAAGTGATAACTGATACCGATGCCCATTGTAGGAAGGATACATCCTAAGACACGTTGATCAGAGGCCGTTTTGATGTTAGGATGATAATGCTAAGATGAGTCGCTAATACAAACTTCACTAACGCATTCACCTATGATCTACACTTTAGATTTTGACACTTAGGTTTCACTTTATGACTTGCTACACTTGCTTTCTATTTGCTTCTCCAAAGGGTGAAGGTGATAATCAATGTATTATGGGTGTAGGTTTATTGTGGGTGAAAGCAAGATGGGATGGGTGGTTTTAGGGTTTTTTTGGAATATTTGAATGTTTTTAGTATTTTGAAAATGTTTTGAGGTTATTTTTGGTCTTTTTGAAAGTTTATGCAAATATTTTGGTTTTTGATTTTTTGAGGCTTTTTAGAGTTTTTCAAAATATTTGAGGTTGTTTAGGTCTCTTGAATGTTTTCTAATGTTTTTGGATTTTCAATTTTCAAATGTTTTGGGCTTTTCTGAATATTTGGATGTTCAGGGATTTTTAATATTTGGATGTTTAGGGATTTTTGACAGTTCGAATGAGAACCTAACCTAAAAGACCTATCCTAGGGGTCTTGAGGGCTGATCAAAGATAAGCCTTGCTTACATTATGCACACAGAGACCACGGAGTTCGACCTAACTTGACTTATTGGAAGATGAAATATGAAAAGTTGATGGAATGTCAGTTTATTGTGACAGACTCCTAAAGGACTGGCCTAGGGTGTCTCAGGGGCACATCAATGATGGTCTTGCCTACGTTCAAGCTCAGAGACAACGTAGTTCAACAAGGGTACTACCTTTTTTTTGGATTTTTGGTTTTCAACCTTTCTAGGGTTTTCACGTGTTTTGGATATTTTGGATTTTGACTTTACAATTTTTTGAATGTTTTTGGATTTTAGCTGTATAGGATTTTGCAAATGTTTTTGGATTTTAGCTGTATAGGATTTTGCAAATGTTTTTATATTTTCTAATGAGATTTTATGAATGTTTTTGGTGTTTTCTGATAAGATTTTTGATGATCCCAAGATATACAAGGACCCGATATGATCCAGAACAAAGTGCCCCCAGCGTGACATATTAGACTACTTCGATATAGGCAGGACAAATTGTCCTTTGGAATATTCCAAGTAGTACTAAAGGGATACAATACTTCACATCATCAAGCTATGATAAGGATGTGGATAGGTGATGGGTGAATGGTAGTGCAAAGAATGATAGGACCAAAAGAGCCAAAGAATAGATAGAGGTTCTTTATTTATGTGAGGTGTCTATTTACCAGGTTTTTACCAAGGTACTTGCCCAAAGTGCCGCTGAAGTGGTTTTCATTAGAGGATGATTTTTTTCTTTATTTTTTCAATCCTTTTTCTTATTTTTGGATTTTGATCATTTTTATTTTTTTTTTGTATTTTTCAGATTTACACCCTTCAAGACTAGGCATAATTTTTTTTAGATGCAAGTTGTTAGTTGGTTCCTGCAAGAGTTCACCTTCAGGTGTTGATAGTTGATATTCTCCTGATCCATGGCTTACTGTGATGAAAAAGGGACCCAACCAATTAGGCTCAAATTTTCCTTTACTATCTTGATCTGGTAGATTCTTCTGATTCCCCCTACTTGAAAAGATCAACATTTGATCTTCTTGTTATAGGTCTATTTCAATCGGTTTTGAGATACTTACAAGTGATTGAGGGTATCAAGACAACGCTCATATAAGAACTCTAGCTCATTCAGCCGAGGTACTCTGTATTCTTCATCTATGATTAGGTTTTGTAGTGACACTCACAATGATGGGAGCTCAAGCTCAATAGGCAGGATAGCTTATGATCTATAGACCAAGGAGAAAGGGGTTGCACCTGTTGGTATGAGGATACTGGTTCAATAGGCCTAGAGAATGGGATTTAGTTGCATATGCCAATCATGACCAACTTTGTTGACTGTTTTCTTCAAGATTTTCAAGATAGTTTTATTTGTATCCCCTACTTGGCCATTGCCCTGGGGATAATACGGGGTAGAGAATCGGTGTTGGATGTTGAATCTTTGACATAGATCTTTCACATCCTAATTCTTAAAAGGTGTCATGTTGTCTACGATTGGGGTTTGTGGGATACCATAATGGCAGATGAGGTAATTCAAGATAAACTTGGCAATCTACTTCCCCATTATGTAGGTCATAAGAATGGCTTCTACCCACTTAGTGAAGTACTCAATGGTGATTATGATAAACTTGTGGCCATTAAATGAGATTGGGGTGATTTTGCCTATGAGTTCAAGTCCCCACTGTGAAAAGGACCAAGGTGTGATCATGGGTTGTAATTCCTAAGTTGGTGCATGAAATAGATCTCCATGCTACTGACACTGGACACACTTATGTACATATTGATGAGCTTCCTTTTCCATGGTTGGCCAATAGTACCCCGTCCTCAACAGTTTCTTAGCTAAATTCATACCACTAGAATGGGAACCACATATGCCATCGTGTACTTTTGTTAAAGTAGTTAAGGCTTCCTCTTGGTTAAGGCATCACAGTAATGTTCCTTTGGTGCTTCGATGGTAAAGGGTATCACCTAGGATCACAAATTGGGATGCCTTTTTGACAAAGGTCTTTTAAAAGTTCGAGGTAATATTAGATGGGAGAGTTCCTCTACTTAGGTATGTAAATATGTCATGATACCATGAGGATCCAAGACCAACAATGACACACGTGAATTCAGATTCAGGGATTTCAAAAGTTGGTATGAAAAGTTGTTCTACCAAGAATTCACATTGGAGGGCATTGTTCGACATGTCTAATAGTGATCTGATTGTTGCCATGGTGTTTGTTGCTCTATTGTTCATGTGAGGAATCTGCTCAAAATTTATGTCTTGAACCACCAAAAATGTAGCTCTAGACCTAGGGCAACAAGATTCCCTTTACTAGGCCCTTAGGGTTTTTCACCCTAGGAGCACTTGGTGTGTGAGAATGACAATGTTGCCTCTAGGTGATTACAGGGTTTTTGTTGCATTCAAAGGGGGAGGACTGATTGATGAAGGTTGTGATGAGTGTGTGTATTGTGTGGCTAATATTGAAAGTAAAATGATGCTAATCTAATGTATGCAAATGTAAACAAAGTAAATCTAAGCTAATGCAAACTAACTAAACTATATGCCCTAAATGTGAGTAATTTGGAAATTGACAGAGAAGGATCAGAAGGTGTCTACCTGGAAAAGTGATGTTTTTGATGAATGGTCCCAAAATCTTCTGGAAAATGTCTAAAAATAGTAGAAGGACACTTACGCCAAGTTTGGCGACCTAGTCCACTTGTCGGGAAACTTTGCCAAAACAAGTTTCAAGGAAATGGGTGCCCAAAAATATAGAAACCCTTTTCCGGTCTTAGCACAGGGACGAGGTTGCCAATAGGGGTGACTTATTCCGCTTATTTCTTTTTGAGGAATTAGGGCTTGATTATGTGGTTCTCGATTGATGTTTCCCTTTTCTACAACAATCTATGTTTGAAACTCCCGAAAGTGACCTGTAGCTTGTCTTCTTGCTTTTTCTAGGGTTTGATGCTTGCATGTGACTTGAGGGGAATGTTTTTACTTTCTCCAACACTTTGTACTTCACCAAATTTACATAAAAACCTAAAAACACATGCAAAGACCAAGAGAATGTTGGGGTTAGGAAATAGGGGTTTGCCTAAGTCAAACCCCTTTGAAGGTGATTAAACCCAAATGAGATAAAACCAAAAGAATGTAAGATTGAATGATGAAATTAATGGAAATGCTTACCAAACCTTTGTTGTTGATGGTTTTCAACATGTAAGAGTAGCTCCAATGGAGGTTGCTTGTGAAACCCTAATGCTTTTTTGCTTGCTTTGGAAGGCTTGGATGCTAGAGTGCTTGTGAAGAGATGTAAAAATGATAGCAAGAGTGAAAAATAAGTTAATGAAGGTGAAAACTCTTCTTTGTACATGTAAAACCCTAATTTTCTTGAAATGCAACCTAATAGGTTGACACTTAGGGTTTAGGAGGCAAGATTCCCATTGAATTCCATTTTAAATTTGAAATTTATGCCTAAAGGGACTAGGTCGCCCAAAGTGGCGACCTAGTCTACTTGGGAAAATTTAAGTGGTGGTTGGGAATTAATTTGTGTTTAATGAAGTTAATCATCTTTGCCTCCTGAAACACACTTAAGTCGGGACTAAAAGTACATTAAGGGGACAAATTAGCATAGAAAAAGGGTTAATTTAGGGGTAATAATCCTAGATAGGTGTGAAAATGCATCATAACACTCTACAACACTTTGGCATAAGGCTTAGAAAGGTGTAAGAAGGTGTTATTTAAGTGAATTATGTTGAAAGGATCTAAGAATTGTGAGGAAATGTGTTACAACACTTCAAAACACCTTAGTAAAACACCGTTAGGTTATTGTTGAATTGCAAGCTTACAAGATTGCAAGGTAAACAAGGCCAAAATGAGTGAAAAAGTGCCAAGGTATACACTTTTTGGCGACATGGGTCTATAAAGATATTTTTGAGATTCTCTACCATCTTCTTGTAAGGGGTGAGCTTGTCATCTTTAGTTTGATAGTCTTCATTGACTTGGTTGATAACTAGTTGTGAGTCTCCATAGACTTTCATCTCTTGAATCTGCCACTGAATCGCTATCCTTAGACCTATGATTAGAGTTTTGTACTCAACAATGTTGTTAATGCGAGGAAATGATAGCTTGTATGAATTTAGAATGCAATCACCTTAAGAGGTGATGAAAAAAATGTCTACTCTGGATCCATGTTGGGTGAACAATCCATCAAAGTACATCTTCCACTGATCTATGAGGTTGATAAGGAATATTGATTCATCAAGAAACTCAAATATCAAGGGGTAATTTGCATAGATGGGTGATTCTGCTAGTTGGTCTGCAATCACTTGTCCTTTGATTACCTTGCGTTTCACATATTATATGTCAAATTCAGTTAAGATCATCACCCATTTGGCCATTCTCCTTGTGAGAGTTGCCTTAGATAACAAGTATTTCAATGGGTCTATCTTTGCAATGAGATTGATTCGATGTGACATCATGTAGTGCTTGAACTTTTGTGAAGAAAACACCATTGCCAAACATGCTTTCTCAATAGGTGAATAATTCATTTCATAGCCCACCAAGGTTTTTCTAATGTAGTAGATAGCCCTTTCCTTTCCATTTTCATCATGTTGTGCTAGAAGAGTTCCTAGTGTCATTGATGTTGTTGAGATATATAAGATCAGTGGCTTGTTTGGTATTAGTGGCATGAGAACTAGAGGTGTTAGTAGATAATATTTGATCTGCTGGAAAGCTTTATCACACTTGTCATCCCATTTTTAGGTTATCCCTTTATGGAGAAGATGTGAAAAGGGGTGGATTTTATCTGATGGATTGAAATGTTCCTTGTAATCTTCTCATCTACTTTAGTATTTGAGGTGGTTCCATGTCGAGGATGGATTTTACCTTTGTTGGATAAATTTCTATCCCTCTTTGTGAGACAATAAAGCCAAGAAGTTTCCCTGATATAACCCCAAAGACACACTTTTTTGGATTTAATCGTACCTTGTATTCTTCAAGTCTATCAAAGATGGGTCCTAAGACTAGTATGTGCTCACTTCTTTTCTTTGATTTTGACAAAATATCATCCACATAATCTTCAACTATTTTTTGAATCATTTCATGGAAGATAAGGTTCATTTCTCTTTGATAGGTTGCTCCTGCATTCTTTAACCCGAATGGCATCACATTCCAACAATATGTTCCCCATGGACAAGTGAATACAATTTATGTTGATCCTCCTTGGTGATTATGATTTTATTGTAGCTTCAAAAACCATCCATGAGTGATAGCATTTATATTGAGCTTCTCTTTTGGTATTTGTCCTTGATGACAATATTGTGTTTCAAATTGGCATCTTTGTGGTTGATTATCAGTTGCACAATTTACATTTTTTTGGATGGCACTCTTGTTTATACTCTATCTTATCATACTTGGTTTTGACTTCGGCTTTATGATGTTGTTTTTGATGGTACTGATCTCTTGACTCCATATGCAGTTTACAAGGAATCTTGTTTACAAGATCATGATTCTATATTCAAGTGATACAATACTGGTTTGACATTTTTTTTGAGCTCTACAATGCTACAGTGATCTACAACATCTTTCAGGTAATTCTTATTGTTAACTTGGCTTTTGGAATCATCATTGGAGTGGTCTTTTAATTTTAAGAAAACCCTATCGGGTTTCCTTAAACAATTGATATTGGCATGGGTATATGGTACATTGATATCTATTGGCATCTTCTTTTGGAAAAGGTATGAACATGGAAAATTTCATGGAAATCTTTGTAATGTGGATTTGATGCATTATTTGTTACTTACATTTATTTGCAAATGACTTCAAAGGAAGTCATATGTTTCGGGTATTAATATGGTTATCCTAAAAATTCTATAAGTTGAACCTCTCTTAGCATGGAATTAGACTTTATTACATTACAAAAGGCATTGGATAAATCGGGCTTTATGTCATGGCAAATGGATTTGAATAAAGGTCGATAAATTGAACCTTACATTTGCATGGAATCGGGTCTTATGTTTAAATATTTCATTAGGCCTTAAGGCCGACAACAAGTATGAGGAATTACTTGTCAAGTCACTTGGAAAGTGACTGACATCGACTCTTGCAATAATGCCTAGATGTATAAGGTATTCAGCATGTTGGTATGTCAAGGAAATCACATGGTAATATTTTTAATTATGTTGTCAGTTTATTGCATGGATGAAGTTGATTTAGTCAAAATTACATGTACCACGGACTTGAAATGGGATTATGACTTGGAAAATTCATTGAGTGCCTTGCAAAATGAAATTAGGTCATTCTTTTGTGCTTTACGAGCTCGAGGGTTTGGAACCCTAGCTCTGCCACTGCCATGGGTGTTGAGTCTCAGTCGTTACTCGGTTGGTTTCTTTGTCTTCTACTACTCTTTGACAACGAATGGAGCTCTCTACAAGATCCTCTCCATGGTCGATGTCTTTGTCAGCCTTTTGTCATTGGTTGGAGGCTCGAAATAGGAAGAAGCTCTGTTGTTTTGTCTTTCAGTTAGGTTGGTAGATCTCTTCATAATAGTTTCTCTCACACTCCTCAGGTATTCACCTTATCATCTATTTTTGAGGAACCATTACTTCTCTTGGCACAAAAATAGAAGACAAATGTTTTCTCTTTTATGAAAAATGCTCAAATGGGTTTATTTTTTTGTGGTCAAAAATAATGCATTTCGGTTACTCATAATTTGAAATGGATACCCAAATATTTTATCATATCATTTTTTCTCCTACTTTAAGGGGTTGTGTTTTCATTGGTGGGTAATCATGCCTTCTGCAAATTATTTCAGTCTTTCTCTTGGATTCGGTGATAGTTGTTTTTGTGTGCACAAAAATGGGGTTTCGGTTACATTGTTGTTACTGCAGTATTCAAGGATTTATTTTTATGGTTGATGCATGGAATACATTTTTTAATGTTTTTTAGTCTGCATTGCTTTTGTAGGCTCCTTGAGTGAACAGGGTTCAAAGTCTTCTTTCTAAAAATGCATTCTCCTTGACCTTTTTGTCAGAAGAAATCTTTCATGATGAGTACTTATCTGAATCATTGCAATACCTGGCAAATTGATTCGACAGAAAGTGGGTACTTTAAAAATTTACCTCTGTTGTTTTAAAAAATGAGAAAATAAGTTGTTGGGTTGTAATTTTCTGAAAAGCAATCATGTCATTTTTGTAAGAAGAAAAACATAGAGAAATAATAGTTTTGAGATTCATGAAAAATAACAGTGAAAAACTATGTGAGTACATGACAACTATTGTATTGAAAAAAAATGGTTGAGTTTTGTTATTGAAAATCTGATATATGAGTTCAATATCAAGCTGTTTTAAGGCTTGACAATGGCTGGAATTCTAAAGGTTCATTCTTGAATTTTGAGGATGTTAGGTATTGTCTGTCAAGAGGCACTTGAGAGAAAAGAGAGAAATAGAGTGATCCTCTGTATCATTGTATGTCTTACTGAAAATAGAAAAGGGGTTGGTGCTCTTTGAAATTGGTGTTTCAAAATGAGGGGTTGGTGCTCCTTGAGTTGGTGCTCAGAAATCAGCCTATAAGGCATTGTCAAAAGTTGTTTTTAATATAAGCCTAGAAAGGTAGCAGTTTAGGAGTGGTTTTTCTACCCCAAGAGGGTTTTCCACTTGGCATATCTTATGTCACATTGTTTATCTATGTTTCACTGATTCTTTGTGTGAATTCTTTGTTATGCTAAGTTTGACTGTCATACTTCTCACTACAATTGTATGTGATTGCATTCAATATATGGATGAGTTAATCATTGATAAATGAGAGAATAAATCTGCTTTGTTTTAGTTTATGTAAAATTTGTTAAATCAGTTTATGGCACTGATTCACCCCCCTCCCCCTCTCAGTGTCTTTTTCACTCCAACAATTTGTATCAGAGCGTAGGGTCCTCTGATAGGTCTATCCAACCTAGGATTGATTTTGGTCTTGGAGTATGTTCAAAATGTCTCAAGCTCATGAAGGCACATCCATGACTAAAGCTCCATTATTTGATGGAACTGATTATGTATTCTGGAAAATTAGAATGGAGACTTATTTGACTTCTATTGACCTCGATGTGTGGAGCATAGTGTTAATTGGGTACACTGTACCAACTACTTTGCCCACAACTTCTGATGAAAACAAAAGATGTGAAACTAATGCAAGAGCAAAACATGCTCTCCTGTGTGCACTGACTAAAGATGTCTTTATCAAAGTCATGCACTATAGCTCTGCTAGGGATATCTGGATTAAACTCGAAACTATCTATCAATGAAATGAAAAAGTTAAACAGTCAAAAGTCCTCACTCTAAAACACCAGTTTGAAGAAATAAAAACGAGGGACGATGAAAAGGTAGCTAATTACTTCTTGAGAGTTGATGAAATTGTCAATGCTATGAAGGGTCTGGGAGAAGAAGTTAAGGAATTCGATGTTGTAACTAAGGTCATCAGAACCTTACCGACTAAATTTGAAGCTAAGGTCTCTACTCTAGAAAAGAAGAAACACTTTGAATAGCTTACCCTAGACAGCCTACAAGGCACTCTGACTACCTATGAAATGAGAATCAGTAAAAAAAATTCCTCTGCAAAAGAAACTACCTTTAATATTGAAAGGAAAGAAAAATATGAGGCTACTGAATCAAAATTTTTTGATTCCAAAGAATCCCACTTTGTTAGAAAGCTCAAAAAGGGGTTTGGAAAATATAAGGGAAAACTTCCCTTCAAATGTTTTAACTGTGGTAAAATAGGCCACTTTGCTGCAAAGTGCCCCTATGGTGATTTGAATAGTGACAATGAGAAATCTGAAAGACTGCCTAAGAAAAAGGCCTATAGACCTAAACAAAAATTCAACTTCAAATAGAAGAAGTGTATGTTCAACAAAAATGATATAGACACTGAATCTGAAGATTATTTAGATGAAGAAGATGAAAACCTATTCATGGCTAAAATCATTCAGCAAGAAGATACTAAAAGCAATGATGTCGAAGTTGGCGAAGTGGATCTTGAAAGTGAACTGAAATGTGCATTAAAAGAGCTAAGAAAACTCAAAAAACAAATGCTTTCTCAAGAACAAAATTATGCTCAAGATCTTGCACAAGAGCAACTCACAAATCAAGAAATAGTCTCCTTGAAGACTCAACTTGAAGAAGCCAAGAGAGTTGAGGATTGTCTTCATATTGGCTTAAATCACAAAGATCAAGAAATTAAAAAACTTGAACATGAAATTGTTGATCTTAGGAAGACCATTGAGAAGTATGAGAGTACTTTAAAACTGAATGACATGCTCAGTAAGCAAAAATTGAACAAGGACAAAACAGGTATTGGATTCATGAAGGGTGAATGTTCAATTGATAGTGCAAAGGATAATATTGTTGCTGGAAATAATTTTTTTGAATCTAATCATCCCGATTCTGATAAGGATCGTGTTCATCCTTTTAGGAATAACATAATATCATATAATTCTAACCCTTTCTTTTATGGGTACTGTTATTTCTGCAACAAATTTGGCCACGAAGTGAGCTCTTGCAGGTTTATGAATCCTAGAACATCTAGATTTGGTCATAGGAAAAATATTGGCTTTGCTAGACATATTAGATGCTTCAAATGCAATTCCATGGGTCATTCTGCTAAGCAATGCAAAGCTGATCTGCAAAATAAACAACAAAAAACCAAAAAGATTTGGAAACCTAAAACTGTCAACAACATAGAAAAAACTATGTTAGTTCAAACAACTTTCCATTCCAAGAAAAAGGACTTATGGATCTTGGACAGTGGTTGTTCAAACCACATGACTGGTGACAAAGAAAAATTCACTAATCTTGAAGATTATGTAGGTGGATATGTGAATTTTGGAGATAATTCAGGTATACAAATCAAAGGTAGAGGTTCACTTCTTCTGAATGAGGACACTCCTATCTACAATGTGTATTATGTAGAAGGTTTTAAGCACAATCTTCTAAGTTCCAGTCAAATCTGTGACAGTGGCTATCATGTTTTGTTCACTTCACAGGGATGTGAGATTAAAAATAAGCTTGGAAAGGCTATTGTTGTTGGAAGAAGGACTAAGGGAAACGTTTACAATCTTCTTGACACATCTGGAAATGAAAATAATCAAGGTATGTGCTTAATGATTCAAGTTGAAGAAAGTTGGTTGTGGCATAAGAGACTAGGTCACATTAACTTTGACAATTTGGTTAGGATCAACAAAAATCAAAATGTAAGAGGTCTGCCTTTTGTAAGAAAACCTAAAAACGCAATTTGTAAAGAATGTCTCAAAGGCAAGAAAACAAAGGTAAGCTTTAAATCTAAAGAACATTCTTCTACTAGGCATCTGCAACTTGTTCATACAGACTTATGTGGTCCTACAAGGACTAGATCTATCAATGGTGAAAAATATTTCATGCTATTTGTTGATGACTACTCTCGTATGGTATGGGTTACTTTTCTCAAGCATAAATCTAAACCTTTTGAATGTTTTAAAGTCTTTAGAAAAATGGTTGAAAGGGAGTCAGATTTAAAATTGAAATGTATGAGATCTGACAAAGGTGGTGAATTCACCTCACAAGAATTCATTGACTATTGTGAAAGATATGGCATGAAAAGACAATATGTTGCGGCTAGAACACCTCAACAAAATGGGGTTCTTGAGAGAAATAATAGAACTATAAAAGAGATGGCAAGGACTATGCTAGATGAAGGAAAATTGCCAAAAATGTACTAGAAAGAAGCTATTCATACAACTGTCTATATCTTGAATAGAGTACAAATTAGAGTGAAATCCAATTTCACTCCATATGAACTGTGGTATGGTAAATTTGCCTCAATTAAATACTTCAGAATATTTGGTTGTAAATGTTTTATCAAGAGAGATGATAATAACTTAGGAAAATTTCAATCTAAGTCTGATGAAGGTATGTTTTTAGGATACTCTACTCATAGCAAAGCCTAGAAATTCTTTAATAATAGGCTGAATAAGATTATTGAATCTGTCAATGTCAAATTTGATGAAAATCTGCTTTTAGATGTTGAACCTATGTAGGATGATGAGGAAGAAGAATTTGAACTTGAAATAAATTCAAAAGGCTTTGAAACACCAAAACCTAAAGTAGAATCAGCAAGTCCTAAACTAGCTAAAGCAAATTCTAAGAATGCTGAAACAAGTCCTAAAAAATGTGTAACAAAAACCCCTTCAAAATCTCTTGCTAGAAACCATCCTAAAAATTTGATTATCGGAGATAAATCTGCAGGAGTTGAAACACAAAGAAGAACTGTTAACTCTGATGAAAAAGCCCACATAGTTGAGCTTACTGCTTTATGTTTAATTACACAGTTTGAGCCAAAAAAAATTGATGAAGCTCTAACTAATGAATGTTGGTTTAATGCAATGCAAGAAGAAATTGATCAAATTGAGAAAAATCATACTTGGGATTTAGTCCCACGAACAAATGACAAAAATGTCATAGGGGGAAAATGGATTTTCAGAAACAAAAATGATGAAAATGGCCATGTTGTTCGCAACAAGGCTAGGTATGTCTGCAAAGGATATGCTTAGCAAGAAGGTATTGACTTTGGTGAAATCTTTGCACCTGTACCTAGACTTGAATCTATTAAAATATTCTTGGCTTATGCTATTTTCAAGAACTTTACTGCATATCAAATGGATGTCAAAACTGCCTTTCTGAATGGTTATTTGGATGAAGAAGTTTATATAGACAGCCTGAAGGGTTCATTTGCAAAAACAAGCGTAATCATTTTTACAGGCTGAAAAAGGCTTTATATGGCCTAAAACAAGCTCCTAGAGCTTGGTACTCCAGGTTGGACAGTCATTTATTCAAAATTTTTTATTAGAGGAGGTGTAGACAACAATCTCTATGTTAAAATTGAAGGTTTTGATATTCTAGTTGTTTAAATCTATGTTGATGATACTATATTTGGCTGCAACAATATTGTTTTGAGTAAAAAATTCTCTCAAATTATGGAATTTGAGTTTGAAATGTCAATGTTGGGAGAACTAACCTTCTTCTTAGGTTTTCAAATCTCTCAACTTGAAACTGGTATTTTTCTCTCTCAAACAAAGTACGCAAGAGAGATGCTAAAGAAATTTCAAATGGATGAATGTCATCCAGTTAGCACTCCAATGGTTACCGGATGCAAAATAAAAAAAGTTGATGATTCTCCTGCTGTAACCTTCTTCTTAGGTCAATGATTGGCAGCCTAATATATCTAACAACCTCTAGACCTAACATAATGCAGGCAGTTTGCATGGTTGCAAGATTTCAATCATCTCCTAAGGAATCTCATATTAATGTTGTTAGAAGGATTTTTAAATATGTTCAGGGCACTCTTGATTATGGACTCTGGTATTCCAGAAGCAATGATTTTTCATTAGTTGCATATACTAATGTTGACTAGGCTAGTTGTCTAGATGATAGGAAAAGCACCTATGGTGTTGCTTTCTTTCTTGGTGATCAATTAGTGGCATGACACAACAAAAAAAAAGAATATGTTTCACTCTCCACTGCTGAAGCATAATATATTGCTGCCACCTCTTATTGTACTCAAGTAATTTGAATGTCACAAACTCTATCTGACATGGGTATTGAAATTCCTAAACTTGTTTCTATTTTGTGTGATAATACTAGTGCGATTAATATCTCCAAAAATCCTGTTATGCACTCTCGCACCATACACATTGCTATTAAATTTCACTTTCTTCGTGAAAAGGTGTTGGCTAATGAGGTTTATGTGCAATATGTTCCTACACAAGCACAGGTAGCTGACATCTTCACTAAGCCTTTGGCTAGAGAGGTATTTGAAAGAATTCGGTCTAGTTTGGGAGTTGTCTCTCAATATTTGCTATCTTAATACTCTATCTTGGTGATAGGGGGAGCTGGTCAGCTCTCTTTGCAGCTCATACTTTGCTACTCCATTGCTACATTTGTAGCTTCTTGGCATTTCACTATTGTCTTCCCTTTATCCTTTTGACAAAAAGGGGGAGAATTATGAGCTCTTGGTTCTAGTTTAATATTTCGGTTTGGTGGCTCATTTTTTGCCATCAAGGACAAAGGGGGAGTTTGTTGAGCTTCTCTTTTGGTATTTGTCCTTGATGACAATATTGTGTTTTAGATTGGCATCTTTGTGGTTGGTTATCAGTTGCATAGTTTGCATTCTGTTGGATGGCACTCTTGTTTATACTCTGTCTTAGCATACTTAGTTTTGACTTTAGCTTTATGATGTTGTTTTTGATGGTACTGATTTCTTGACTCCATGTGTAGTTTACAAGGAATCTTGTTTACAGGATAATGATTCTATGTTAAAGTGATCCAATACTGGTTTGACATTTTTTTGAGCTCTACAGTGCTACAGTGATCTACAACATCTTTCAGGTAATGCTTATTGTTAACTTGGCTTTTGGAATCATCATTGGAGTGGTCTTTTAATTTTAAGAAAACCCTATCAGCTTTCCTTAAACAATTGATATTGGCATGGGTATATGGTACATTGATATCTATTGGCATCTTCTTTTGGAAAAGGTATGAACATGGCAAATTTCATGGAAATCTTTATAATGCGGATTTGATGCATTATTTATGACTTGCATTTATTTGCAAATGACTTCAAAGGAAGTCATATGTTTCGGGTATTAATATGGTTATCCTGAAAATTCTATAAGTTGAACCTCTCTTAGCATGGAATTAGACTTTATTACATTACAAAAGGCATTGGATAAATCGAGCTTTATGTCATGGCAAATGGATTTGAATAAAGGTCGATAAATTGAACCTTACATTTGCATGGAATCGGGTCTTATGTTTAAATATTTCATTAGGCCTTAAGGCCGACAACAAGTATGAGGAATTACTTGTCAAGTCACTTGGAAAGTGACTGACATCGACTCTTGCAATAATGCCTAGATGTATAAGGTATTTGGTATGTTGTTATGTCAAGGAAATCACATGGTAATATTTTTAATTATGTTGTTGGTTTATTGCATGGATGAAGTTGATTTAGTCAAAATTACATGTGCCACGAACTTGAAATGGGATTATGACTTGGAAAATTCATCGAGTGCCTTGCAAAATGAAATTAGGTCATTCTTTTGTGCTTTACAAGCTCGAGGGTTTGGAACCCTAGCTCTGCCACCACCATGGGTGTTGAGTCTCAGTCGTTACTCAGTCGGTTTCTTTGTCTTCTGCTACTCTTTGACAATTAATGGAGCTCTCTGCAAGATCCTCTCCATGGTCGATGTCTTTATCAACCTTTTGTCATTGGTTGGAGGCTCGAAATAGGAAGAAGCTTTGTTGTTTTGTCTTTCAGCCGGGTTGGTAAATCTCTTCATAACAATTTCTCTTGTACTCCTCAGGTATTCACCTTATCATCTATTTTTTGAGGAACCGTTACTTCTCTTGGCATAAAAATAGAAGACAGTTGTTTGCTCTTTTCTGAAAAATGCTCAAATGGGTTTTTTTTTTGTGGTCTAAAATAATGCATTTTGGTTACTCATAATCTAAAATGGATACCCAAATATTTTATCATATCATTTTTTCTCCTGCTTTAAGGGGTTGTGTTTTCGTTGGTGGGTAATCATGCCTTCTACAAATTATTTCAGTCTTTCTCTTGGATTCGGTGATAGTTGTTTTTTTGTGCACAAAAATGGGGTTTTGGTTACATTGTTGTTGTTGTAGTATTCAAGGATTTATTTTTATGGTTGATGCATGGAATACATTGTATAATGTTTTTTAGTGAGCATTGCTTGTGCAGGCTCCTTGAGCGGACAGGGTTCAAAGTCTTCTTTCTAAAAATGCATTCTCCTTGACCTTTCTGTCAGAAGAAATCTTTCATGATGAGTACTTATCCGAATCACTGCAATACCTGGCAAATAGATTCGATAGAAAGTGGGTACTATAAAAATTTACCTCTGTTGTTTTAAAAAATGAGAAAATAAGTTATTGGGTTGTAATTTTCTAAAAAGCAATCATGTCATTTTTGTAAGAAGAAAAACAGAGAGAAATAATAGTTTTGAGATTCATGAAAAATAACAGTGAAAAACTATGTGAGTACATGACAGTTATTGTATTGAAAAAAAATGTTGAGTTTTGTTATTGAAAATATGATATATGAGTTCAATATAAAGTTGTCTTAAGTCTTGGCAATGGCTGGAATTCTAAAGGTTCATTCTTGAACTTTGAGGATTTTAGGTATTGTCTGTCAAGAGGAACTTGAGAGAAAAGAGAGAAACAGAGTGATCCTCTATATCATTGTATGTCTTACTGAAAACAAAAAAGGGGTTGGTGTTCCTTGAAATTAGTGTTTCAAAATGAGGGGTTGGTGCTCCTTGAGTCGGTCCTCAGAAATCAGCCTATAAGGCATTGTCAAAAGTGGTTTTTAATATAAGCCTAGAAAGGCAGCAGTTTAGGAGTGGTTTTTCTACCCCAGGAGGGTTTTCCACTCGGCATATCGTGTGTCACATTGTTTATCTATGTTTCACTGATTCTTTGTGTGAATGATTTTTTATACTAAGTTTCACGGTCATACTTCTCATTACAGTTGTATGTGATTGCATTCAATATATGGATGAGTTAATCATTGCTAAATGAGATAATAAATTTGCTTTGTTTCAATTTATGTAAAATTTATTAAATTAGTTTATGACACTGATTCACCCCCCCCCTCTCAGTGTCTTTTTCGCTCCAACAATTTCATGCCCAACTGTTAATTCCATGATGAGATCAATATTGGGAAGAGGAAAATCATCCTTAGGGCATGGTTTATTTAAGTCTCTGAAATCAATGCAAATTATGCCCCCAGTGGGTTTTGAGACTGGTACCAGGTTTGAAACCCACTCAGGATAATCTATTAGTCGGATGAATCCAACACCAAGTAGTTTTTGTAACTCTAGTTTCACCAAGAGTGCTATCTGAGGGTGCATATTTCTTAACTTTTGCTTGATTGACTTGGCTTCAAGATAGACTGCTAAATGATGCACAACTACTTTAGGATAGAGCCCAAGCATATTTATGTATGACCATGCAAAGTTAGTTCTCCTCTCTTTCAGGAATGCTGGTAGGTTCTTATGCTCTTCATCCAATAGGGACTCAGAATAAAAAGTGATCTTGGGTGCTTCTTCTATTCCTAGATTGACCAAGGTAGCCTTTTTTGCTAGCATTGCTAAGTTTTCAATATGTATTGCACTAAGGGGGAGATTGAATCCATCATCCTTGGACACCTCAGAGAGGTTTTCATGCTCAGATATGTTCTTTCTTTTTACTTTTTTAGGATGAGAGAGTGCCACCATGTGGTTTTCACTCAAGGACATGCATGTTAGTTACATTATATCAATTTTGTGACTGAAGGATTGAATTGTCTCCCCATAGTATGCTCTTGTGTCTAGCTCTACGTCGAAGCCTGCCTTGTGATCTACCTATGATAGGTTATCACAAAGTCCCATGAATTTTGAGACCCTTTCATCATTTTTGAATAAATCCAAAATCGGTGGTCCTTGTTAGTCCATGTCAATAAGTTGTGGGTATACTAGGCGTAGTTTAGTTGTTTGATTGCTTGGAGAAAAGGATGTAATGGATATCATGAAGAGAGATTTGTTTTCGAATAGATCACCCATATCAAGGTGGAAGTCATCTAAGGTTGTGTCATGCGATGTAAGTAACCAAGAGGAAGCCTCAACCAATTTAACGAAAGTACCTTTGCCAATAAGGGTAATCTTGCTAGTAGTACAACCTAAACCAAGATTCTTTAATCTTTTCTCAACAACAATACGTTCTAGCAAGTCATTTTCATTTTGTCCTAGTTTCTCATTCTTGTTATAGCCCATTCCCTTCATGAGCTGCAAGCCTTTATTGTTATCTTCCATGGGAAGGATAAGGACAGGTCGTTCATCTTGATAGAGGAGTTTAGATACATCCTCCTTATTGATGTCTTCTTGATTTAGATCCCCCCACTTAGTGAAGGTAGTAGCTGTTATCTTGATTTTTTTGAGCTCTTTGGTGCTAGATGTAGGTTTCCCATGAGATTGAGGAGAAAGAGGCAATTCTCCTAAGATAAAGCTATCCTTTAGTAGCTTATAATTTCCACAACCATCATCCTGGATTACTGCTTTTATGTCAAGATTTTTTTGTACAATGGGTGTATTCGTTTGAGGTAGATGCAAGAGATGACATATCAATAAATGAGGTAGGTATGGGTGTAGACCTTTCATCATTTTGTAGGAAGTTGGGGTATCTCATAGAACTTGGCCTCAAGATTATTGCAGTAGTAAAAAGGATCGGGATCTCCATGGATGGTAATTTCTCTGCCCTCAAAAGGAAACTTGACACATTGATGGTAGGTTAAGGCAATATCATTTAAGGCATGGATCTAGGGTTAGCCAAGCAGGATATTGTATGGAAGATCAAGATCTAGCACTTGGCATGTAGTTTCTATAATGATAGGTCCTACTCTAATGGGTAGTGAAATGATGCCTTGTGATACCTGCTCTTGGTCGTCATATGCTATGATGGTGGTACTCTTTGTTTTCTCAATGGTATCTTCTAAGTAGCCCAAGCCTTTGATTAGCTTAAGGGTACAAATATTCAAACTAGCACCTCTATCAACCAATAATCTCTTAACCTTATTCTTATAAATGTATACCTCGAGGTGTAAAGCATGATTATGAGATGGTTGTGATGGTAGGTCCTACTTGAAGAAGGTGAGAAGATGATCGGTAATATGTCCTACCATAGCTTGAAACTGATTCGTATCAATATCCTCAAGGACAGATGACTCTAATAAGGCTTTCTCTAAGATTTCTTTATGTGCGGGAGATAGCCTCAATAGTTCTAAGATTGATATATGTGTTGGGGTCTTCTTAAGTTGGTCTAAGAGATTGTACTTCCCAGGGTTTGATGTTGGAAAAATAGGTTGTGCCCTAGACTGAGATGGCACTCCTTGGATGGTAAGCCTTCCACATTGTGTGGTGACTCCACACTCTGCACTAGGTCCTTTGATGGTGACTAATGACGCTATCACAGGAAGTGACCACATTTGAATAGCTATGTTGCACGCTTTTGTAATCCTTAGCTTTTTTGTTGTTGTTCCCTTTGTTATGATCTGGCATAGGGTTCTTGTATATCTTGAGATCCTAATTCCCAACTGGTACTTCGATAGAGATGGTGTCGTTCTCTATGAGGTCTTGGATTATATTCTTGAGTCTCATGCAATTTATCATTTTGTGTCCTTTGATTTTGTGAAAGTCATAGAGATCGTTCTCGTTGTACCAGGATGGTTTTTCTTGTGGTTCTTGATAGTTTTCAAAGTTAGGCAACGTTATCTGATTTGACTCTACCAACCTTTTCATGATGGTTTTGATGGGTTCAAAAAACTGTGTACTTGCGCTTGAGATAGTTATTCATGTTGGTAGTTCGCCTTTGTTGCTTTTGGATGTTGATTTGATTGTTTTGCGATGGTGTTGTTTGTTGCACAATTGGTTGTATGTTAGCAACTTGATTGTTGTTGGGTCTAGGAGAATTTAGGACCACCTTAGCATCTACCACACCATCATTTTTCACATTTTTGTTTTTAGCCCAAACACGAGGTTTGTCATTTGAATTGGTTGATGGTCAGTTGTAAGCTTAATTATTTCCTTGTGAGATTGGAGCTCGTTTGATGTTAAGGGCTCAAGGGACAAGCTCACCATAAGATGTGATGCATTGCATTTTCAAGTGGAAATAGAGATTGAGATCCAAATTTTCTATGATGATTCCCACTTATTATTTGTCGGGAAGGGTCCACTTGCTCTTAGTAGATTTTTGTCTCCATTGTTGCAAGAAATTGGAAAATGATTCTCCTTTGGTTTGTTTGAGAGTGTATAACTCTTCTAGACTAACGTCCATGTCAAGGTTGAAGGAGAAGTGATTGGTGAATTTATTAGTGATTTCTTGGAAATTTTTGATGCTAGGAGACAAATGAGAAAACCAATCCATAGCAGGACGTGCTAAGCTTCGAGGGAAGAGATGCATTAGGCATGAATCATTATAGGCCACCTCCATACACATGACATTGGATTCTTTGACATGGTCCATGAGACTTCCTCTCCCTTTGTATTTATTGAATTTGGGGATTTCAAATCCTAGAGGGAATGACACCATTGCAATGTTTTGGCCAAATGGATAAGGACATAGATTTTGTGTATGGGGATTTTTTGTCTTGCCCATTCGAAGGTCCTGCATTTCTTGGGATAGCACCTTGAGTTGTGAAGCTAGATCATCTTGCAAGTTTGGTGGAGGAGCATACGATGGGATGATGGATGAGTTGTATATGGGATTTTGATATGATGGTGTATTGTATGGGGTGTATGGTGGTGTGATATTATGTGAAGGTGATTGAGGTGTTGATGTATATGTTCCTAACGTGTTTGTATTAATGATGTTATGTTGAGGTTTATAGTAGGAAATTTTCTATTGTTGTTGTTGATGATGTTGGGCATACTGCTGAGCTAGTAATGCTTGTTGTTGTTGCACCACAAGGGCTTGTTGTTGTTGTTGCGCCATGATGAATTATTGTTGGGCTTGATGTTGTTGTTGTTGTGTCATGATGACATGTTGTTGGGCTTGATGGTGTTGTTGTGTCGCGATGGCTTATTGTTGTTGTTGTATTGTGATGGCTTGTTGTTGTGTCGCGATGGCTTGCTATTGGGCCTAATGTTGTTGTTGTGCCACGATGGCTTGCTATTAGGCTTGATGTTGTTTTTGTGCTGCTAAGGAGGCTTGATAATCTTGTTGTTGTTGTTATTATTGTTGTGTAGCTAAGGCTGCTTATTGTTGTTGTTGTTGTTGGATGGCTTGTTGATAAGCTTGTTGTGCTTGTTGTAAGAGTAAGGTATGATTTTGTGATATAAGACTAGTTGTTTGTTGGGACATTTGTGATGGATTGTGAGCATTGATGTTTTGGATGGGCTGTGAGTTGGTGATGAGATGTTGGGAGTTTCCTTGGTTCAACATTCCTTATAAAATGGTGGATTGAGATGGAGGAATGTAGGTTTGAGGCCCCATTTGATTTTGCATAGTGATGGGAACCATTAGGAAAGATGAGGATGTTGTCAATAGATTTTGCAATGGTACTAACATACTAGGACCTTGAGTCCATTGATTGAAAGGATTCCCTTAGCCAATGCTTGGGGAATTTCCTTGTGCTTGGGATGTGGTCAAGGTACTTCCTTGGTTGATAGGGTTCATTACCAAGGCGTTGGTTTGATTTGGATCGATGATAGATGGGTTGGATGTGTTTTACAACACCAATGGTATAGATGAACTAGCAGGAGGATTGGGTAAAGATGTCCCTATTTGCACTGAGGGTTGACTCTATGATATAGTATTACCATTCCCTTGTGTACTATCTTGAGATACTTGGTCCATAATACTCTACGTGATGGTGGAAATACTTGTGGTACTCATGGATGTGGATGAAGATGGGTGTCCTCAATAGGTGGAGGTGGTGGTGGAGTAATGAAGGTTAAGAGGTTTATGTAGTTCTTTTGGATTTTTGGGGATGGGAGGAGCACCAAAGGTAGGTGTCCAAGTGGTTTTTGGAGGTGGAGGATTGGTATCAAGGATACCCACAAGTGTACTACTTTCAAATGGAAGAGTTAGACTGAAGTCCTTAGCAAGACCAGCTGCAAGACTAGGCGTAGATGTTTGATTTATCCCCGATGGTGGAGATGTAAAGCCTTGTGCCAAATTTTGTGCCATAAATGACAAGGAAATAGGAGCTATGTTTTCAAAGGCTTGATGTTCCATGATTTCCTCCTTAGTGAGCTCAAAGGGATTGTTTTTGATGTATTATATCTCATATGGTCCTGTCAGAGATGATGGTTGTTGTGATGGCGTGACTTGGCTTCTTGGGTCAAATTCTAGAGGATTTGGATCACTTGAGGTAAATGTGACTTTGGTTTTCTCCATGATTCTCTTGTATTGTGATCTCATTTTTACCATAAATTTTGGGTCACTAATGGGAGAGTTGTGTTGAGATTTATAATGTTTGAACTCTCTAGTTGACTCGAATCTAGGTAAAAGGGATGCTCTAAGTCTTTTTGGAGCAATGATGAGAATGGGGGATGAAAATATGGGTGATATGGAAAGCGATCTTTGCAATCATTTTGGGACAACAATTTTGACTTGAGTTTGATTTTTTGATGTTAGGATAAAGGATGTTGATGAACTCGAGAATAATTAGGGTAGACTCGTGACCTTTAAGATAAACTAACTCAAGGATGATAACTAGCTTAACTAGGTGCATGGAAAAGGATACATTTCACATATAACATAGCCAAGTTAGAGGTTGGTTTGATTGATGTTTAAGTCAAAAGAAGTTGGTATGATCTAAAGTTTTGCAAAGATAGGTGAGGTGAAGGATGAATTTTGATGAAGGGATGGATGAAATGTTTGACCCAATGTTGACTTAGAGTAAACTTTGTTTTCCAAGACCAAGGTAGTGAAAATGATGCTTGACCTCTAAAATGTTCTAAAGACCCAATGTTGACTTAGATGAGAGGATAAATGGGGATGTTTAAGCCTGTTCTCCTCCTCCTAGCTCGATCATAGTAGTTTATTAAGAAGCGGTTACGATTGCGATAAAGTATTACAAGCCACTTCCTGCCAAAATTTGAATTACGATATCTATGTCTGTGATAATGGGATTTAGGTTTCACTTCACAGATTTTGATTGTGTGATGGATCATTCAGAGAAGCTCAATATCATGAAAAAGACCAGGGTTTTGACTCCAAAATAATGCATATAATTCTGGACTATACCTTGAAGCATGTCTATAAAATTTTGCTACCAACTTATCTCTATTATTATGAAGTGTTAAAAGGTGCTTCTTGAAAACTTTTGGTTTAAGATGTCTGAGCTTAAAATGATGACCTGTAGATCTTGTTTTGGGGATCTTGATTTTGCATGAGATCATTAAAGAAGAAGAAGATATTTATTGCCACGTGGGAGGTGGTATTATGGGCCTTCTAGCCAAAATATCAGCTCTTCGTTCTTCTTTATCTAAGATGGTTGCAACAATTCTCCATTGATTAGATGTTTCCTTGGTTTCAAAAGCGAAGGTTCTCAAACTGTTGATAATATTCATTTGTTCTCCCTCAATTTATTCAAAGTTTGGTTGAATGATAGCACCTGTAAGGTCGAGTTGTAGAACAGGAGTGATCGATATCCAAATCGTCATGTGGGGTTCAATTGTGTCGATTTTATCTTGCTTAAGTGAATTGATTTTACAAAACTCGTCTTGATTATGTTTTCAAACTAAATGTTTATGTCAAAAACATCATAACTTTCACAATGTCCATTTCGTGAAAATCATGAGATTAGAGTCATAATTTCCTATGTTGTCTTTGGGAAAAATATGGTTTAAGATTAAGTCAAGATATTTAGAAATCACTAAGGATGGAAACCCTTAGGACAAGCAGTAATATCAAGGCTAAATCAAGAGGCATCCATATTTAAACCAAAGTGTTTGAAATTTTGAAGATAGTGAATGTTTATTTTTGAAACGTGTTGCAACCAAGCAATGTATCAAATTGACTCTTAATCACTTACAATCC
This sequence comes from Sequoiadendron giganteum, assembly GCA_007115665.2. NCBI lineage: Eukaryota > Viridiplantae > Streptophyta > Pinopsida > Cupressales > Cupressaceae > Sequoiadendron > Sequoiadendron giganteum. The sequence continues at coordinate 23,787,895 of VCHN02000014.1, forward strand.
TCGGTTCAAAATGGCTATACTGGTTGAATTCCCACTTGGATTTCTCCAAACACTAAACAATGTGAACCATTAGAGATTTGGTGACACTAGCTCCCCTCTACGACACACACTTCTCGGGACCACCAAATCTCAAAATCCTTAAAATCTGAAGATCAAAATGATTTTTCTGTTTCTACAATTGAATAGTAAGAATGTGGAATGGCTTCAAAATGGTTGTTCTTGCATCAACAAGTATTGAGGATTTTTGGATTCTAAACATAGGTTCGTAATAAGGGCTTCCAGTTTAGGGGGTGCAATGATAAAATCCCTCAAGAGGTCTCCCAACCCTTAGAACAAGTGATTTACACATAATAAAGATATCGTGGGAGAGCTATCATGTACCACATCCCATTGATCACAATTTTCATTGCAACCACACATTTATATTACAGTTTGGAAGAACTTGGCTTAGTTCATTACCGCTTGGTTCATTCCCTCCTTTTGAAGTAGGGAGGTAGGCCCTCTAAATATGAACAATAGCAAGGAATTGCATCCGTAGTTCAATCATCTTTGCTTTCATGAACAAAGAGAGAACACACACCATGTCTTTTTCTCACACTCGCAAAGGGGGTTTAGTTTTAATCCAAATGAAAGATGTAGGTGACTTTCCAAAGTGTTAAAGAATGTTTTTGTTTCTCAAGGTCACCAAATGGCATGAGAGAATTGCATACACATTCACTAATAATGTTGTAAATCACAAAAAATAGCAAACAGTTATAAATTTTAACCCCTCAAAGTAGTGATGAGTTTGTTTTAAACACCAAATGAAATATGAAGTTGCCTTGTTCAATTTTAATCCCAAAGTAAAATGATGATGTGAAGGTTCAATTTTATTCAACTTTGTGCATTCATTTTAAACCCAAAAAACAATGACGAGGGTTCAATTTTAGCCAACTTTGAAAATGAGTTTTAAGCCCAATTCAAATCTAGTTGGTTCTATGATTGTAAGTTTTAAGCCCAATGGAAAATTAGTTATCCTAAAGAAGAAAGCATGAACATTGGGTTATAATTTCTCCAAAGCATTAAACGCTTGTTACAATTATAGAATTCAAGATAGAAGAGGCTTTCTTCATTTTAGCTTCCCATCTTTCACCTTACAAAACCTAGTTATTCTAGCAATCAAAACACAGTTAGACACGCATTAGTAATCAAATAAATCAAGGAAATCAAAGCACGTGTTGAAAAAAATGATGAAAAAAATTCTTACCAAAGTTGGGCGTCGCTGAATACGATAGCGTCACAATTTGAAGTCTGGGTCTCGCTCTGCAGCAAAAATAGTGAGCACAATAGCGTTGAGATTTTGGTCTGGCGTTGCTGCTAATAGTAGCATAACGATTTGAAATTTGTCTGCATTGCTCTGGTGAAAATGGGCATCGTTGTTTGAACTTTTTGATACCTCCAAATTAAATTGACATCACTAGATTTAAATCAGTGTTGGTGCATTAATTTGCTGTCAGTGTTTCAAATTGTAGTGGCGTCGCTATATGAAGACGCTCTTCAAAAAGCGTGACTATTTTTAATTTGGGCATCACTGTTGTTGGATGTTGTGGTCATGTTGCTGATATGTGGTTGTCATTGATGTCAACACTATTAGCATTAATCTCTTTAAGACTGTATATGTCGAGGATATTGAGAAAATTATAATAAAATATGTTACAGGTTGTCTGTGAAGTTGTCAAGATCAGTATGGTAGAAAGTTCAGTATGTTGATAGTGAGATGTTGCAGATTAAAGGGTTTGTTTTCAAGCTTATCTAGTTTCTACTTTGAAAGTTTCAGAGGTGCGCATGAAGATTTGATCAAGTTATAAGTTTTTGTGTTCTGACAACTATTTTGTTACTGCAAATGGTGTTCATGGAAGAAGATAACGTGTATCTAATAATTAGAGTTGTTGCGTATGTTATTGTGGTGTTCATGGATGTTTCTAGATCATGTTCTATCTGTATTTCATGTTTGCATTGATCATTGTGCTCACGATCCAAGATTTTCTTTTGCATGTTCATGTTTTTCATGTTCATGGCCGACAAGGTGTTTGAAGCGTGTTGTGGATATTCGAGGAAGAATATTTGAAGGTTTTTTGTGTTCGAGAACATTGTTTTGGGTCTCTACTATGTTATGGCCGACCTTGGTTGATGCACATTGATAATCTTTATTGTTTTGGGTTGACATTTTGCATTCATTATATTATTTTGTTGAAGTCAACATGAAGCAATGTAATTTCTTGTTGTGGATATATATAAGTGATTGTTTCTTCATTTGAGAAGTATGTGAAGTGTGAAGTGTGCAAGTGCTATGTGCAAAAAAGGTTCAGATCATTCGAAGGAAAAACAGAGTATGAAGAAGATTGAAAGAAGTGAAGAAGTGTTCATGTGCTTAACCGTAACTGTACTCAGGCATTAGCAGATGCTACTTTCTCAATTCAAATTCTTTAGATGGATTTAATCTAAATATTTTATGTAAAACAGTGAATCTTCCTTTGAGCAGTGAGCTCTATGCAGTGTGCTTGAATGCATGTGCATCCCTCATATATTCTTCTTATACTTTAACATGGTATAACTTGTGGATTAACCTCCACCATGGTTTTTCCCCTAACAGGGTTTCCACGCAAAAAAATCTTGGTGTTATGTGTGTTTTTGATGTGTTGTTGATTCATGCTTTCATTGTTATTAATCAGATTTAAGAATAAATATTAATAAGTTTGAAATTCTGTGACAAATGATTCACTCCCCCTCTAATTTGTCTACCCTTATGTTGCCAACAATTGGTATCAAAGAAGGTTCCTTGGAAGAAGTTTAACAACTTGAGGTGATCCGGGATGGTGACATACAAGAAGGATAGTCTGAGATTTGATGGAATAAATTATTCTCCATGGAAGACTCGAATGGAGTGTCATTTGAGATATATTGGTGAATCCTACTGGAACATTACATGCAATAGGTATGTTTTCCTCAGAATGGTCCTACTACTACTACTCAGATAAGGGATGCTGAATATAATATCAAGGCTAAGGAAGCATTGTTGAGTGCTTTGACTGATTCTGAGATGACGAATGTTATGGAGCTAAGGACTGCTTAAGAGATTTGGAAAAAGTTGGAAACTTTATATGAAGGTGATGCTAATGTGAAGATGGCTAAGCTACAGAGTCTAAAGCAAAATATGAATTGTTGAAAATGGGTAATGATGAGAATATTGCTACCTTCATACAAAGAGTGAATGAACTTGTGTGTGGTATCAGATGTGCTGGTGGACAAGTGGATGAACTAGAGATTGTTGCTAAAGTGCGTAGATCCTTGCTTGATGCATACAAAATCAAAGTTGCAGCCATTGAGGAGCTCCGAACTGTGACAAATATAACCAGAGATATGTTGGTTGGTAAACTTACTACTTTTGAGTTGAGTGAATTCGGTGATGCCCCTTTAAAGATGGAATCTAATTTTAAAGCTACTACTTCTGGGAGAGATAAGCAGAGATATGATCTGGGTGAAAGTTCTTCTAGAAAGGTATTCAGATATGAGGAAGAAATGAGACAGATTGAAGAAGAATAAAGAGAACTGAATGAGCTTGAAGCACTTATTGTCAAAAAGGAAGCCATAGGAGAAGGTAAGTATAAAGGAAAGTTGCCTATTAAATGTTTTTCTTGCAACAAGATAGGTCATTTTGCATCAAGGTGTCCAAAAAGAGTTCCTATGCCAAGACCTTACAAGCCTAAATTTCAAAAGGAGTGTTACTATGCTACTGATGAAGGTGTGACAAATGATGAATCTGACAAAGGGAATGTAAGTGAAGATGAGTTTGTACTTATTGCTATCAAGGAAAATAATCTCGTGTCTACTGAATTTACTAGTTGTACAAATGTGGAGAAAGCTCTAGCTGCTCGAGTTGAAGAAAAAGATGAATGGGTAATTGACAGTCGATGTTCACATCACATGACAGGTGATAAGAGTAAATTTGTAAGCCTAGAGAAGTATGATGGTGGTGTTCTAATATTTGGTGATAACAATGGTGGTATAATTTGTGGTAGAGGATGTATTTCTTTTTATGGTAAGCATAATACTAATGATGTTCTTTATGTTGAAGGGTTGAAGCATAATCTTCTGAGTGTTGGAAAAATGGTTGATAAGGGATACAATATTCAATTCAAAGATGAAAAATGTAGCATATTGGGAAGTTCTAGAAATGTGATTGCTTCAGGTACTAAAATAAAAGGTAACATATTTCATCTGAATGTTGCTAGTAAAAGTTGTCTAATTGCTCAAATTGATGAAAGTTGGTTGTGGCATAAAAGAATGTGTCATGTAAACTTTGGAAATATTATCAAGATAAGTTCCTCATAGGTTGTGAGAGATCTTCCTAAGTTGGTGAAGCCTACTAATACCATATGCAAGGAATGTCAGTTAGGAAAACAAACTAGAATTTCATTTAAGAGCAAACAACATTGTTCAAATGAATTGTTAGAGCTTGTGCATACTAACTTGTGTGGTCTTGCTAGAATCAAAAGTCTACAAGGTTATAGGTACTTCATGTTGCTTATTGATGATTACTCTAGGATGATGTGGGTTACTTTATTAAGGGAGAAATCTGAAGCTCTAGAAAAGTTCAAGATCTTTAAGGCTATGGTTGAGACAGAGACAAGTTTGAATATAAAGTGTCTAAGATCAGATAGAGGTGGTGAATTTACTTCCAATGAGTTTAATTCTTTTTGTGAAGAACATGGGATAAAGAGACAATTATCTGCACCGTGGACCCCTCAAAAAAATGGAGTTGTGGAAAGGAAGAATAGGACAGTTCAAGATGTTGCTAGAACTATGATGTTGGAAGGAAATGTCCCTCATATCCATTGGAGAGAAGCTATGAGTACTATTGTTTATATCCTTAACCAGGTACAAATCAAAGGTAATACTGATAAGACTCCTTTTGAGCTATGGTTTGGTCATAATCCTATTGTTAGATATTTCAAAATCTTTGGGAGTAAATGCTATATCAGGAGTGATGAAGATATAGGTAAGTTTGATGCTAGAAGTGATGAAGGAATCTTTCTTGGTTATTCTACTAAGAGTAAGGCCTACCAATGCTACAACAAGAGATTGAAGAAAATGATTGAAAGTGAAAACATTAAGGTTGATGAAGACATTGCTAGACCCTCCAGAACCTGTCAATATGATTCTGATGATAGTACAAACAAGATTTAGACTTCAAATCAAGTTCAGATCATTCTGGTGAGTCAAGAAGATCAAGAAGAAGGAGAAACTAATGAAAGTATAGAAGAGAGATCATAAGAGCCTAAAATTCAAGAACACTCTAAGACTCCAAGGTATGTGAGATTAAATCATTCAAAAAATTAGATTATAGGAGATAAGAACAAAGGTGTCCAAACTAGGAGAAGAATTGCAGAAGAATATTGTTTAATTTCAAAGGTTGAGCCAAGTAATGTCAATGAAGCATGCAAAGATGTACATTGAATTGAAGCAATGAAAGAATAACCACAACAAATTGAGAAGAATAATGCATGGATTCTTGTTCCTAGACCTAAAGACAAAAATGTAATTGGAACTAAATGGGTCTTTAGAAACAAACTGAATGAACAAGGTGAAGTTATCAGAAACAAAGCAAGACTAGTATGCAAAGGATACTCTCAAATGGAAGGAATTGACTTTGAAGAAACTGTTGCTCCTATTGCTAGAATTGAAGTTGTGAGACTGTTTCTTGCTTATGCTCCTTACAAAAACTACAAAGTTTATCAGATGGATGTCAAGTCAACATTTGTAAATGGTGAATTAGAGGAAGAGGTGTATATTGAGCAACCTGATGGATTTCAATTGACTAATAAGGGAGATATGGTTTGTCAGTTGAAGAAAGTATTATATGGACTCAAGCAATCCCTTAGAGATTGGTATGCCAGATTGGATAAGTACTTGTTGAAGCTTAGATTTAACAAAGGTACTGCTGATAGTAATCTATATTTCAAGATTGATAATGATAAAGTGAGTGATAAGGAAGTCATACTGGAGTATGTCCCTAATAAGGAACATATTGCAAACATCTTTAATAAGCATTTTCCCAAGGATACTTTTGAGTATCTCAGAGGGAAGTTAGGGGTGATTACCCCTCCTAATCAGAACTAAGATGCATAGTCTTTGCCTTAGTCTGTGCATTCACAGTCATATCTTGATTTAGATTGATGTTGTGGTGGCTACTACTCAGGGGGAGTAGTCAAATGATTCAGATATGTGGCTCAGAGCTTGTGTACCTTTTCCATTGATGTCAAAGGGGGAGAAGAGTAATGTTAAAAAATATTGAAGAGCAATGTGTAAAGGGGAGATTGTTGGAAGAAGAGTTAGCTATGTTGATGGTGTGTTTATCACATCATGTTTTGCCATTAATTACAAAGGGGGAGATTGTTGGATGTTGTGGTCATTTTGTTGATATGTGGTTGTCATTGATGTCAACACTATTGGCATTAATTTCTTTAAGACTGTATATGTCGAGGATATTGAGAAAATTATAATAAAATATGTTACAGGTTGTCTGTGAAGCTGTCAAGATTAGTATGGTAGAAAGTTCAGTATGTTGATAGTGAGATGTTGTGGATTAAAGGATTTGTTTTCAAGCCTATCTAGTTTCTACTCTGAAAGTTTCAGAGGTGCGCATGAAGATTTGAGCAAGTTATAAGTTTCTATGTTCTGACAACTATTATGTTACTACAAATGGTGTTCATGGAAGAAGATAATGCGTATCTGATAATCAGAGTTGTTGCATATGTTACTGTGGTGTTCATGGAAATTTCTAGATCATTTTTTATCTATGTTTCATGTTAGCATTGATCATTATGCTCACGATCCGAGATTTTCTTTTGCATGTTCATGTTTTTCATGTTCATGGCCGACAAGGTGTTTGAAGCGTGTTGTGGATCTTCGAGGAAGAATCTTTGAAGGTGTTTTGTGTTTGAGAAGATTGTTTTGGGTCTCTACTATGTTGTGGCCAACCTTGGTTGATGCGCATTGATAATCTTTATTGTATTGGGCTGACAGTTTGCATTCATTCTATTATTTTGTTGAACCCGACATGAAGCAATATAATTTCTTATTGCAAATATATATAAGTGATTGTTTCTTCATTTGAGAAGTATGTGAAGTGAGAAATGTGCAAGTGCTATGTGGAGAAAAAGGTTCAAATCATTCGAAGGCAAAGAAAAGTGTGAAGAAGAGTGAAAGAAAGTGAAGAAGTGTTCATGTGCTTAACCAAAACTGTACTCAGGCATTAGCAGATGCTACTTTCTTAGTTCAAATTCTTCAGATGGATTTAATCTGAATATTTTCTATAAGATAGTGAGCTCTAGGCAGTGTTCCTGAATGCATGTGCATTCCTCATATATTCTTCTTATACTTTTAATAGGGTATAACTTGTGGATTAACCTCCACCGTGGTTTTTCCCCTAACAGGGTTTCCACGCAAAAAATCTTGGTGTTATGTGTGTTTCTGATGTGTTGTTGATTCCTGCTTTCACTGTTATTAATCAAATATGAGAATAAAGATTAATAAGTTTAATAAGTTTGAAATTCTGTGACAACTGATTCACCCTCCCCTCTCAGTTGTTTGCCCTTGTGTTGCCAACAATTGTAACCTACAAAATAACAAACAAATGGAATTCGAGCTAAAAATTATTAAGTTAATGGTTTGCCGTCCCTCTAGCACCAAAATGTGAGACGAGGATTGTCAAGGTGGACCAATTACACTTAATCCATGATGAATCAAAGTATAATGAAGCTACTAAACCTCAATCTACCAAACAAGATAATTCAAATTCAAAGTTTAAACTAAGAATTTACTGAAATTGAAAACTACAAACTATGAAAACAGTTAAATTCCTACTCTAACCCATTTGAAACTTATCTTATTTTGGAATTGGTTTCATGTTGATGTGGAAAAACGACCCTTTCCCAATCCCTTGATCAGTGAACCTATTTCAATCAATTATGTGGAAGAGAATCGATGAATCCATTGTGATAAAATGGATTAAAACTTGATTTATGCTGAAATGAACATGATGTAAGCTATATTAACATGGTATTATGCTAAAAATGATCTAATAATGCAACTGCTAAGCTAATCGAAGCTATTTCTAAGCTAAAATATGAAAACCCTAATTTATAAACAAGCTAAGATGGATGCATGGAAGCCATTAATGGATGTATTAAGCTATTTATGCAACTAAAGTGAACTAAAACAAGTTAAAAGTGAGTAAAATATGAGTGTGGATGTAAGTTAATTCAACAACATAAGTTTGATGTTGAAATATGGATCCATTTGTCTTCAAATAGGGTTTTATTTATAGAAGAGCAAATGAGAAATGAAGGGTTGAGATCGAAAAAATTAATCAACGGTCCAGGATGAAAGGAAGAAGAGGAATGGATCATGGATTCTCATCAACGGATGAGAATACAAGATGAGAATTAATCAAGGGCTCACATTTGGTTCAAACAAACACACTTTTGACCTACACACATAGGTCGGAAGGTGACTTGTTCAAGAGGTTAAAATATAGCTTGCATTTGAAGCCTAGTGAGAATATCGCTTTCTTAATTGATTGAGGAAATAGAATATTCCTTTTGGGATATTCTCATGGATAAAGATATTTTGCAAATTAAAAGAAAGTTTTAATTGTGCAAAAGGGGGACAAGGAATATTCCCCTTTTTAGAGGAAAATTAGTTTAATTGTTAATTAAACAAGGTTTAATCACATGATTAGGGGATTTGGAGGAATAAAGCGATTTTAATTAAATTAAATGATTTAATGAATGGGAAAAAGGTGAAATGATATTTAATTAAATAACTTAGGGTTATTTAATTAAATTAGAAGATTTAGGGAATTAAATTAAATATGTTGATTTATTTTATTTAATTATTTGAAATGTTAGCGTGAAAGGGGGTGAATTAACCCGATTTAATAAATTAGATTAATAGACGAAAAATGACATAATTAATTAAATAGCTAAGCTAATTTAATCAATTAAGCAAAAAGAGGATGTGTTTAAGAGGAAATGATGTTAGTAAACCTATTTCAAGTGCATGATATTGATCAGGATATTTTTCAGTGTCTATAGATATCTCTAGGAACATCCTCCTATGTCTAATGAGCCCAAAGTGAAGGAGTGAACATTCACTCTTAGCAATTAGCTTTAAATCACTCACATTCTATTAATAAGTTAATCAACCCCCTTCAAAAAAAATTCCTTGGCCTTTAAGCGAATTGATTCCTCTAGAAGTAGGAGTAGTAACTTTGAGACCCAAAAAGATCTAATAGATTGATAGGAGGAAGCGTAATCAAACTAGCATTTAATAATCTTTACAACACATTGGCTAGAGGCTCACTCAATTTTATAAATTTTCTAGTTATTTAAGGCTTGAAAGGTATAACATTAAAATTAGTGGCGACATGATTACCATTATATTTCTTATTCTTTTAATCAATATCCTTTGAAATGTGTTTTTATTTTGGAATTTTGGAGGATAAGGCAAAGTGGGAGGTGTATGGGAGGACCCATATTTCAAACAATTAGAGGCAAGCAATTTGAGTTCAACATTTTTCATATGAGTGCATAGATCAACAAAATAAACATAATTGTTCATGGTAGGATAGTGTAACACTTAATTTCAATCCTAATGTACAACATTGGATCTCTAAAGATCTTGGAATAGATATTTGGATACCCATGTAGATGGTTAAGAAATATTAATATTATATTATTCTCCTCATAACTTGTAAATATTGGTTGTAATGGCATTAAGGCGGGAGTTCAAGCATAATGGTGGTAGTTGTAACTTGACCTAACTTCATTTACACCACTTTAACAATACTAGGTGCTAAGAGAGAAAGAGAGTGGATAATCTTTTCATGTTGGGTGGGGACCACAATATGCAACATGGTTCATAATAGAGAACTATTTTTTTAGATTTATTCCCTCTTTACATGAGTTAAACATTATTTGGGAGTTGTGTTTCATGAGTTATAATTTATATTCATAGGTGCATTATTGAGTCACGTTGTGGTTTTGGGGTGTTATTGTTTCAAGAAATCGCTCCTAGTTTCCTCTCAACTCTTATTTATATATTGTAAACATTGGATGAAAGTTTTATGGGTTATTTTTAGGTATACAAGTTTTTGTTGGAATAATGTCATGTTGAAGGGAAAAGTTAGTTGATTATGTACTCTTGATTCAAATATTTATACAAACTTTTTCTATATTTAGTGATAAATATTTTTCTTATAATAGTTTCTCCACGTACATCCAATGTCATGTGTCATATTCTTATAGTTTTATTTATTTATAATTCATTGTTATATACTTCCATATATGAACTTAATGGTTAATCCAATGTTGCATTAATAAATTTTAAATTTATGCACTCTATTGAGAAGTATATATTTGTAGTAATTTACCCTATTTTAAAATATTTGGAATTGAAGCCTTGGTTCTATTGAGAAGGGAGTATTTTTCTTGAAGTGTTGTGGGTTTTCTAGATGCAGTAGAAGATTTTTATTTGATTGGTTTTGCATATTTGTGAGTGATTGAAGCCATGGCCTCTACCTCACATTCAAAAATTAAAAATATTGGTGTCACTAACTGTGTGCAAAAAAATGTGTTTACTATGAATGATTTATCTATTAAAACCAAAAAACCATGGATACACACTTGAACACTGAGATCAGGCCTATAAATTCCAAACCAACATAGAATTCAACAAAATGGACTATGTTAGACTCCCAATTGTGTAGATTTTCCCAAGTTGATCATTTCGGTGTGTGGTCACTCAAAATTTTGGCAACATAATGACACTTTCATGTAAAGGCGAGTAATCAAAATGGCTAAGTATGGAGTGATTAAATATATTTTGGGATGAATAAGAATGGAAGATTGAGATTGGAAGATGAAGATCAATGGCTAGAATTGAGGGCGATCTCTCAACTCATGAGATTGTGCCAAGTGACACAATGAGGTGAGTTGAGAGGAAAGAGGGTACCTTGGAAGATTTTACATAAAAGCAATTCTTGTCCAAGGGGACAAAGTGAAAGGGTACTTTTCAAAGAAAGACCCATGTCTCAAAGGACATGGGGTCTTTTCCAAAAGGAAAATTTAATGTTGGTGGTTGGTACATGGAGAATTGGAGTGGGTTAAGCCCACTTAATTAGGGATTAGGATTGTGCACATGATTGGAGAAGAGATTGGGTATTAATTAAGAGATAATGAAAAGTGATGGAGGATGGGACATTTGGAGAGAGAAATTAAACAAATAAATTTTATTTATTTAACTCATTTGGAGGAAATAGGATGGCAGGTAAGGTTGGATAAATAATTAAGATTGATTAAGATTAATTATATACCTTAAGATAGGACTTAGAAAAATAAAAGAAATGATTTTAGGTGAATATCAATGTAGTGAATATTAATTAAATAATAAAATATTATTTAATTAATATAGAGGATCGGAGGTGAGATGAAATAGGGATAAAAATTAATCAAATACATAATGATAAATTCTAGGTTTCTACACTAAGTATGAGTTGTGGAAGTTAAAGATGGAGGATCTCTTGGAAGAGATGGGTCAATTGTTGTAAAATAAAGAAATATTGACAAGATATCTAATGAAGATTAGAAAAAGTTGGAAAAGAAGACATAAAGAACCATTCAATTAAGTCTTATAGATTATGTCCTCTTGAATTTCTTGGAGGAGGCCATTGTATTTGAATCATGGAAGAGGATATGCGATATTTACTAAACCAAAAGTGTAACTAATAAATTATATCTCAAAAGATATCTATATCATTTGAAATTAAAGGAGGTAATTTTGTTGTTGAATATTTAAATTATTTAAATTTGATTTTGAGTTTGTTAGCATCAGTAGATGTTAAGCTTGAGGAAGAGGATAAATGTACCCTCCTTCTTTCTCATTTACCTAAATATTGAAAACATTTAATTGTTGCCTTTAGTGGTAGTGTTAGAAATCCAAGATGGATGGTCTTATTGCTGCCTTGATTTTAGAGGAAATGATAAGGAAATACATGGATGAGGGTTTTAAGGTTTTCCTACATATTTGGATAATTCCTAAGGACAAAGATGGGTCTAAAGGGAGTCAAAATAAATCCTATAATGATTCCTTAGGAAAATATTGTGATGATCTAGTGATAATGCTGCATTATTTATTTCTACTCACTATTAGTGATGATTCCTAACTTAGGTTACTCCTATCATATAGCTCCCCACAAGGAGTTGTTTTCATTATATAGCGGGTCTATAGTAGAAGAGAATTTTACTGAATGGAAATAATACACATTCAATTATCAACAAGGAAAAGGTAAAATTATGTTTTAGAGATAGAAGAATGAAAACCCTCAATAATTTTTTACATATTCTAAGACTTGTGAGAAACTTATATTTCTAGAGTTCATGTGATATTTGAAAAGTCTAGTTTTAGGTTGCTAGGAGGAAATATAGTGGTAGCTAAAGGATCTCATGATGAGACTTTTTTTAGATTTGATGTCTCCACGTTTTATGGTCTACAATATAACTAATGATTTTCAAGATGCATGTATGTTGTGGTACCAACATTTTGGCCACATTGTTGAAAAAGGTCTTAGGACCCTTATTGATGGAAACATGATTGATAGTTTTCTTATTTACTTTGATGAACACTATGAGTTATATGAACATTGTATGATTAGAAAATATAATAGAATTTTTTTCCTTTTATAATTTATAGAGCAAAGGGATTCTTAGAAACCATTAATTCCAATGGATTTGAATTATATGGATAAATTTTGGCTGTCATTTTTATCAATGATTATTCTAAATATACCTATGTATATTTTATTCATTCTAAATCTAAAGTTTTCTCCAAGTTTTATGAATTTTAGACACAAAAATCCTTATGTAATATGGACAATTAAGAAACCTTTTATTTCACATTTAGGGGTATTTGGTTGTGAGGATTTGATTCATGTGCTTGTAAAAAGAAATTTAAATTGGATCAAAGAACAAAAATATACCCTTTTTTGGTTACTTAAGAATGTAAAAGGTTATAATCTTTGAAATCCACTAATAAAAAAATGGTACTCTAGAGATGTGATCTTTAGGGAATTTATAAAAAAATTAAGTCCTTTACAACTAAAGAGAAAATAAGGAAATAAAATAGTGTATGTTGAGACTAAGGTTGAAAAGTGAGAAGACGTACATGTTGAGACAAGATGATGAATTAGAGGACGTAGAAGAAGAAAAGGGTTCAAATGAGAGTTCTAAGTAAGATGAACACATAGAAGAATAGGTAGATCCCCTTTTACTCTAATCTTGAGATAATTCATAAGACAATAAAACCTAGTTGACAAGTATAGCCCACTAGATTTATATTGCGTATCTTTTTTGTTATGAATTGATGATAAATCAAGATCTCTTAGAAATTATCTATCTTTAGAGGCTAGTGAGTCTCAATATAGCCCATGTAGGAAGAGATGGCGGCCTTACATAGATGTGACACACGGGATCTTGTTATTTTATTTGAGGGAAGAAAGTTCATTGATTGTAAGTGGGTGTATAAAAATAAAATTGAACTAGGTGACTAGTTACAGAGATACAAGGCTAGACTAGTGGCAAAGGGGTACTCCCAATGAGAGGGGGTTGATTTTAGTAGAATTTTCTCCTATTGCTAAATTATCCTTGATTATATTATTGTTATATATTGTTGTATATTTTTATTTTAAGATTGAGCAAATGGACGTTAAAATATTTTCTTACATGGGGATCTTTAACTAATTTACATGAGACAATTGGATGGGTTTGAGGTAAAAGGGAAAGAAAATATAGTTTATAGGTTAAAATTGTCTTTGTATAGTTTCAAATAATTACCTCAAACGTGGTATTAAAAATTTGATTTATTTTCTTTGAATTTTGGTTTTGTTAGAACTGAAGAGGATCTCTATGTTTACATTAAATGTATTGATGACCAAAATTTGATTATTATATTTTATGTGGATGATATGTTTATTAGCAATAATGCAGCAATGATTAGGGAGATTAAAAATAGATCCCTTGAGTATTTGACATGAAGGATCTTAGAGTATCTAAGTTCATTTTGGGAATATAAATCAGTAGGAGCCAAGCTCACAAAAATCTTTGGTTTAGTTAGAGTAAGCACGTTGACAGTATTTTGTGGCAGTTTTTTATACATGATTGGAAAACTATGAGTATTACTTTATCTATATGAAAAAATATTTCATTGGATATTTATCATTAGTTAGATGTTAATGCAAAGGATATGTAAAATGTGTCTTATGCTAGTGATATCAATAGCCTAGTGTATACAATGGTTTTCACTAGACTAAATATTACCTAAGTAGTGAGAGTTCATAGAAAGTTTATTTCTAGCCCTTCTAGAGTGCCTTGAACCTGTGTTAAGAGGATATTAGAAATTTATGACAAAATTTTAATTATTGTTTGTGTTATCATAGTTTTATGATGTGTGCAAGTTATTGTACATGCAACGCTTTGATGTGTAGATTGGGTGGGTGACCTAGATGTTTAGAGGTCCACCAGTGGCTATGTGTTTTCTCTACCTAGTAGTGCTATTAGTTACATCAGTAAGAGGTAGCCCCAATTATTTTGTCCACTACTATTATAAAAGTATATTTCTAATACACATGCTTGTAAAGAGTCGATATGATTATGGAGACCATGTTTATGAATTGATTTTGATTGTGGGGTGATTTAAATAAGATGTGATAGCCAAAGTGTTATCTATTTGGTCAAGGATGACATGTACCAAACTCATACCAAGAAATTTGATGTACATTTCATTTTATTGATGAGATGATGGAGAATGGAAATGTCTTATTACAAAAGGTTAAAACTCAAGAGATTATTGTATATTCATTTACAAAGCTAGCAATCACAAAGTTCTCTTGGTTTAGGGAGGCCATGGGCCTTCATCCTATATTTTTTCATAATTCCCTCATATTGTTGCATTGTATAATATCAAGTGGGAGAATGTTAGGATAGTGTGATGTGTAATAGTGATACTAATATATAATGTTGGATTTTTAAATATATTAGAATAGGTAGTTGGACACCCATGTAAGTGGTTAAGAGATATAAACATTATATTATTCTCCATATTAATTTCATTTATATCAACTGTGTGGTATTAGGGAGGGGGGTGGAGCATGAAAATGGTGGTTATAATTTGAGTTGACTTCATTTACACCACTACCAATCCTAGGTGTTAGGGGGGAGAGTGGAGAATCTTTACATGTTGGGTGGAGTCCACAATATGTAATTAGGTGTAGAATGGAGTGCTACCGTTAGGGATTTATGTCCAATATTCACATGGGTTAAAGATGCTCTAGGAGGTACATTTTCTATTCATTATTACATTTATGAGTCACATAGGATATTATATTTTTTCACACCATGGATTTGGCTATTATGGTTTCAATAACCTATTTGTGATTTCCTCTCGAGTCTCCTTTGTATATTGTATAAATTAGATGAAATTTTTATAGGTTATTTATAGGTACATGTTAGCAAGAAAATTGGGGAAACAAAGACCAAAGTTTTGAGCCCCAAGCACTTTTTGAGTGTTGTAGTTTATACCCTGGACTCGGTCATATAAATGTGAACACCAATTGATTCAGACAAAGGATGAACTAATTAATTATATATCCATAAAATAACAAATAATATCAATTAAATAAAATTTTGGTAATCATTATATTAATCATATCAAAAGAGTACAATATATATCTTCCCTTATACTTTTCCTATCTCTTTCCTTTCTTACATACAATCCTTATACATAATACAATTTCATATACAGTTCTTACATATATTCCTCTATTCTCTCTTTCTTATTCCCTATGTCTATCTTTCTTCTCTCCTCTATCATTAATATATTTCTCTATATTCATATCTAAAGTATGGTACATGATCCATCTATTCTACCCCTAGTCTAGATGGTCTCTTTCCAATATTAGGGTCTACAAACTCTTTATGGCAAGATGCAGTAGGATTTTCTTGACAGTGTCTGCTTTGTTACTCTTTTAGGCTAACAATACACATGTATTACTATAATACTATTAAATTAAAGGAATAAATTTGTCTATTATATACTTTTGATTAAAAGATTAATGTAGACGTGTGTTCTCTTTGGTGGTGAATTTTATCTTGAAAGGGTTTCTCCACATACATCTATTTTCATCTATCATATTCTTATAGATTATTCCATATATGGATAAGCGATATCAAGCTTCCAAATTATCACTTTGTTATTTTCATCGAAATATTCACCACGTGATACAAGTGTAATGGTTTGGCTTATTGCTTGGTGTTAAGGATGAGGAGTTTATATAAGCACTTGAATATAACTATTGTCATTACCATTCATCCATTGTCCTCCATGTCTCTTTATCTCAATAGGTTCATATTTAATACAAGAGCTTTGACAAAAAATAAATATAAACCCTCAAAATATTTTGCATACTTCTATCTTGTCCCACTCCTGATGTGAGACACCATAATGATCAACCACATTTTCTAAGGTGATAGCCATCAAAATAAGACAATATTGTGCTTG
Organism: Sequoiadendron giganteum; assembly: GCA_007115665.2. Lineage (NCBI taxonomy): Eukaryota > Viridiplantae > Streptophyta > Pinopsida > Cupressales > Cupressaceae > Sequoiadendron > Sequoiadendron giganteum. The sequence continues at coordinate 23,804,548 of VCHN02000014.1, forward strand.
TCTTTGTGTTTCAACCTACTACAAGACACAAAATCAACAACCATGAATAGGATAAACAAAGATGTGAAATTGTAACACTTAAAAAGATAACAACCTTATCTTTATAATTTAGTTATAGTTGTTTCAATTGTTACCCTTGGATTAATAGACCCTTCCCAAGCCGTAGGATTGACAGTCATAGACTCTAACCCTGCACAAATACCTAAACTAGACATATGCCAAAATTAGAACCCCATTTAAATTCAAAGCCACAATCATAATACACTAGTAGAAATCAAATTTATATACCAATGCCATAAAATCCAGATTTAATTGCAGCCATAAAATTTGCAATTGCTTGAAGGCTTGAAGAGCATTGGATGTCGATGGTCCTAATAGGTACAGTCTTTGATGTAACATGCCTGGTGTTCTACTCAATTAAGTTTCAAAGTTTTCACCTCAAGTGAATGATCCATGATGCCATAACATAGCAATAATTTCTTTTCTTTTCCATAATATAAATTACATGTACATTTGAAATAAACACTATTCCAAACTTCCATTGTATTTCATTGTAATTTCATAAATCTTTCCATAACTTAGATTTATTTTTTTCTTTTCTTTTTTTTAGACTACAGGAATCGGTCAGGTATCCATCCCCTTATAAACTATAGTGCACCTAGTAAAATAATTTCATGTGACCAGTGACGCTAGTGCGACATGCCCTTCGATACCACGGGGATGGTGGGGAGACTAGACCCTGTGACCTCTTTCCTGCAACAAGATGCTTTAGCCAATCAAGCTAGGCCCACCACCCTGATAACTTAGATTTCATATTGAATGAACTCAAGTTTATCATTCAAGATTACAACCTTCCATATAAATGGGTACAAGATACATCATAGCTCTTATAAGCTTCATTTGGCAATAGATATACAAACTAGTTTTGATGTCCCCACATTGGTGCATACATTCTAGATGTCCTCGCTCCTTGGTGCATACACTCTAGTTGTCCCTAATATTGGTGCAAACATCTGTAAATCTCAATCGTCAATTGATGAGGAGAAGCATCACTCAAGTGCTTTTCTACCAATCATGGACTCAAATACGATCCCCCGCACATCTACCACATATGGTGAGATGGCCCTATCCTTCGACGAAGAGATTGGTTGGTAAAAACCCATGACAATAGCCTTTATGAGCTTAGTGTTGTGCCCTACAATCTAGAACCTAATCATATGGTAGCTACACCTACGAGTATGAAAATCTCAAACTGGAATGTCTATACTGGACATAGTGAACTGACAGTGTAAACAGTGGCTACTTACACTATTTTGGCCAAAGTATTCTCACGCAGTATTTTGAGTGACAGTTATCGTATTCACATAAACTACCATAACTCGGTTTGGATTATAACCATTCATATACTATGCATAGGTAATTTCCTTCCATAGGTAATCTTTAACCTCAGAAATAACCTATTCCCTTTTTAAATCACAAAGATACTTCTCTCAAGTATTCACGTATACAAGCTATTCCCTTCACTGGTTAATCTAATCCTAGGAATAACCTATTCCCTTCACTGGACATTCTAATCCTAGGAATAAACTATTCCCTTTATTGGATAGTATAATCCCAGGAATAACTTTCTGAAGTATAACTACATAAGCTTCATCTTATCATAGAATAAACATTCATAAATAACTAAATCCATTCTAAAATATTTTACGACAATAAGAGATTCTCATCAAGAGTATAATCTCATTAATAAATGACTTCAATTGAAGAGGAATCGTATCAATAAATGATTCTATTTGAGAGTGTAATCTCCTTAGTAAAAAGGGTTACTTCATTGAGAGTAAAATCTTGTCAACAATATGACTTCACATTAAGAGTATAAAGCAACCAAACAGGCAACAAATCTAACTTAATAGGTAATCCCACCTATGGCTCCAATCAAGTAGCAATTCATAAACTTGAGTGATCAACTTAATCACATAGGTGAGTCTCAACCTTAGTATATCTTAATCTTAGGATAATAATCAATCAGTCTAATTATGTGTAATAACCCATCCTAAATTATTACTTAATTAATATTATTGTAAATGACATATGAATATATTCAAATTAAAAAGACATAACTAAGTAGCTATAGTCAATCATAGCAACACATGTCCAATTAAAATGAGTCAAAGATTCATATATTCAATTCAAATGTCAATTTAGAATACTCAATTTTGACTTGGCTCATAAGGCCACATACTCATTACAATGTAAAACTTTTACATCAAGGTACATCAAGTGTTACATCAAGGTTACATCATAGACTAAATAGTCTTGTGTACATCTAAGTTTCCTCTTAAAGCTCACCTCCACTAGTGGACGAGAACATTGTTGAAGCACTTTACTTCCCAACCATGAAGCTTATGCTTCCCCATAATTCTTCCTACTTGAAGAATACTCGACCCTACACAAAAAATTTAGCAAGAGAATAATCTGCAAGGTGGAATCTGCTGTGTGCCCATACATAAACATATAATTTCTATCTACAAGTTAGAAAATAATACGCAAGATCTATGCTAGGAATGAAAGAGAGTGTTATCACATAGTTCATACATACAAAATGAACTATATTGCTTGGCCAAGCATAAAAATTTGATGCAACAACAAATAATAGGTTCTGGTAAAGCAAACATATACTCTTTGAACTTTATTTTGGCACCTGTCCTGGAAGGTAACTTTCTACAACATAATATTTCATAACAACTATCTACCCTCTAGTAGCATCTACCCTGAAGTGCTCTAGTCTACTAGGTATCACTATTCTATTCAAGTAAAAGAATATTCTTTTCACATAAGTCTACAAAACAAAAAAATAAGATTACTAATTTCCTCACTAAACAAAAATCAGATACATGATTCAAATGGAATTGTACATTACATTATTTTGTCATATCTTTCACATGACCCATGTTTACTTTCAACACAAAGCATTATCCATTTAAAAATGAATTAAGAAACAAAAGAAGGTATGCCACAACTATGTGTATGTACATGGATGAGAGTCTATGTGAATAAACATATATATGCCTACTTAAGTTATTGGTTTGTGCATACATTTTGAAATAAAACCATTAAATCAGATTGCTATAGCTTAATAAAGTTCCATTTTGACGTTTCATTTGTCAGAAATTCAAAATATAATTGAATCTAGAATTAAATATGAATCAACAATTTCTCACATATAGTTGTTCCATTTGTATCATACAAGTCATGAAATTCAACAATGTTGTTCACATATGAACACTTTCTCTGTTTATAATAGAACAATATCATTTCCAACTAAATAGTTATAGAACAAGTTGTTTCATGAAGAACGTTCATGGTTTGTAACTAACAATGTTTTTTCAATTAAAAAGATACTGAACAAGATTATTTTCAGCTACACATACACTTTTACAACATAACAATGTTGTTTCCAATAGAACATTCACTGTTTACAATGTTTTTTCAAGCTAAACAGTTTCAGTTTATGACAAAACAATGTCGTTTCTGATAAAACATTCACTATTTATAATAATACAATGTTGTTTCCAGCTAAACAGTTACAATTTATGAAAAAACAATGTTGTTTCTAATGGAACATTCACTATTTACAATAATACAATGCTATTTTAAGCTAAAAAGTTACAACTTATGACAAAACAATGCCATTTCCAACAGAACATTCACTATTTACAATAATACAATGACATTTCAAGCTAAACAATTACAGTTTATGACAAAACAATGTCGTTTCCAATAGAAAATTAACTGTTTACAATAATATAATGTCATTTCAAGCTAAACAATAATAGTATATAATAAAATAATGTTGTTTCCAACAAAACATTCAGTGTTTACAATAATACAATGTTGTTTCAAGCTAAACAGTTACAGTTTATGACAAAACAATATCATTTCCAATAGAACATTCATTGTTTACAATAATACAATGTTGTTTCAAGCTAAAAAATTTCAATTTATGACAAAACAATGTTGTTTCCAATATAGCATTCACTGCTTACAATAATACAATGCTATTTCAAGCTAAATAATTTCAGTTTATGACAAAACAATGTCGTTTCTAAGCTGTATTATTCTAAACAACTGTATATAAAATTTCATGTAAGAAATATCTACAATGAAGTTGTTATCACTTTTGGAAGGAATTTAAAAGAATTGGATGGCATGCTAATCGTTAATCATCAATGATAAAAAGATTTATAACCATGGGATCAATCTTAACCAGGTTTGGTTAGAAACCCTCATTCATAGCTTTCATTTTTTATACTTTACCATTCTAAAATAATCTACAGTCGTTGACTGGTACATAGAACTTGGGGACCATGGTCATGCCATATTGCCTACCCTTGGCTTGGGTGTAGTCGCCCCAAAGATAACATGGGTATTGTTCAAGATGAATGATAGTTTTCCATATTACACATGCAAACAAGATAAGGGAACATGCTCATCGTTTGACCTTTATCCTTTATGATTAGGTGGAGTGAGATTCACAATGTCTTTGCAACACAATTAGTATACTTGCAACTATATGAAATATCAAGAAAAATTCATTACAATACTAGGCATCATAGCCCTTCATCACCTTCAGCAACAAGCAAACAATAGCATTAGAGTACTCTTCGATGCAAGATCGAAGGTGATGGCTTCGGCCCAAATGGGCGTCCATCGAATAAAATATAATAATAAACAAGTAAAATGTTTATACATCAAATATTTTTATATTAGCTTCAGCCTACCCCAAAAGGGGTGGCGACGACATACAACTCACATCGTTCCAATCACAAGTATATCGAACTTCCCCAATAGCCCTGTAATGGGCTTAACAAATACAAAAAAGATATATGCAATCCTAAACATAGGGTTGGTGGCATCAATCTTACAAAGTAATGTATATATAGTCGGCCATTTCAAGTCGTAGGCTCTGCATGCAAGAGAAAAACCGATTATAGAAGAATCGACACAACCATGTTTTTAAATAAAAGAAATACAGTTCGATCCAAGGAAGCTTGAAGAAATGGTTTTATTCAAACCAAATATAATCGACAAAATATTGATATGACTGTGAATAGAATATCGATGATAAAGTAAAATAAAATGAAAAGCAAATAGTTAAATGGAAACCACAAAATACCTCTAAAAATGAGGATTCCCCTTCGGATTTTTCCCTACCATGCTTCATTCAACGATCCGATCACTAGGAGATGGTGTCAATTTTTCTCTCTAGGAATAGAAACTTCCCTACCTTTTTCACTATCCTCTACTAAGGGTTGTTTCAAATTGATAGTGGGCATTGATGATTTTTGCTGCCCCATCATCTGAATTCGAATATTGCATTACTATCGTTGGTAGACCATGACTTTCGTGGGATTTTCTCATAATATCATTTGAATTTTTATCTCTTTGATAATGATAATTATCGGTTTCAAGTTCACTGATAAGAGGTATAAATATATATATACTTTTATATTTATATTCATGTTTGTTCACACATATGTATGTTCTTAACACACTTATATATATGTATTTATATATATACACACACACACATATATGTATATGCATATATATATACACATGTGTATATATACATATGTATACATATATATTTGTATTCACATATAAATATTTTCATGGGAATATCTATCATTTATAGAAAAATGGTCTCTCACTTTCATTTCAACAATGATATTAAATGCATAATTTAAATTCACGCATTCATTTACATATCAAATCTCACTTTCATTTTCCTCTAAATTCAAAACACAAGCTCAAGATTGACTTTTTTAAATATAAATTCCACATAATTTTTGTTTCACAATACATCTTTTCAATCATCGAGACATTTCAGTCAGCTTTATATAATTCTTATATGAATTTTCAAATGCAAATATCATGCCATTTTGTGGTGTGTGCACCCAGATTCCATCGAGCTTACAATTCGCTCTAGCTAAACACTCCTACTTCAACTGTGTTGTCATCCTTCAACTTGTCACCCTGCAACTGCACACACTTGCACTTGCAAAATTCATCAGTAGCATTCAATTCTTGATAACATATACAATAATTTAAAAATATCATATAGTCAACATCAGTCAAACTTCTTTCAATCTATTTCAAAAATTTCAAAATTTCCATTTAACATATTGAATTTCTTTAGTAATTCAATTTACCATATTATAATTAGTATGCAATAAAATTGGGTAATTATTGGGAAAATTTTGGTCATCTCAAAAAGAATAATCCAAGATTAGTAGTGCCTTTGGTAGCTTTTATTACCTTAGATTGCCTCAAAGACACATACTGCTATGCCACAAAGCGGAATCAGACATAGTTCATTTCCCACACTAATCTTTTTGAGAAAAACTCATGCAAAGTTAACCAGTTACAACAATGTGCACAAATAGATTCAATAAATAGAATCAACAAAACATGAAACATGAACAAAAGTCATGAACACACAAATATACGTGGGGAAAACCCTTTCAGGTAAAAAACCCCACACTCCAAAAGCCCAGATCACTGTTGTATTATTCAACAACATAACCATGTTACAATAAAATTTATGCTCTAAGCCTTCACAAGAGATTTACATCTTGTTCCATTTGGAGAGAATCCAACATCATAACCCTAATTTATTTTCCTCTCTATCTCCATTGTAGAACATTCAATGTTTTATAACATTTGTTCTCAACCAACACAAAATGGTTCGATTCAACTTCCAACGAGAAACTCTAGTAAACGATCAACCAATTACCGTATTCTAGCTTGACACCAATCAGGTTCCACCAAGACACTATTCATGAGTTACTGAGTCAACAAACATACACCACTTAGCCAATACTGCACACCCCATAGGAGTCTATCGGGACCCACCACAAGGGTGAGGAGTTAGCAGGCACCATTGGATTGCTTTAATCACAACCGTTGATCAAAATGCCTTCAACCAATACATTGATGACGTTTTACTTATAATTGTGTTCCCCACATCCATTGGCTTCAAATTTGCTATGTTGTTGAAAACCCAAACTTTAGAACCTCTCATCAGAGGTTATGAAGTTCTCAAAACCCGTGACTCGCTGACAACAAAAAGAACCTCAAAGTCGCTAAGTCGGGAGGTTATGAAACTTTAGAACCCCGTGACTTAAGTTAGGAAAACTTGGAACTCCATGACTTAAGTAACAAAATATTTCCTGCCAAGCTTAAAATGTCAGGCCAATAAAGGGAAAAACACAACTGCTCCAAGAAGTCTATTAAGCCAATAAATTTGAGTCACATTTCTCAACATTCTCCCACTTGACAAAGAACTTACTGGATCCTTCCAAAGCTAGAAGTTATTGTATCAACCATTCATGCAACCATCAAGATCCTCAACCAATGCTTTTGTGATCCAACTAAGACACCTACACCAACATCAAAGATATCCACCATCTCTGGCAACAATTCCTACCATCCTCCAAAGGAAAGGAATGAGCCATGGTGAATATGCACTAGTCTAAAGAACATAAGCACCATATCCATCTGATATCAAAGGCTATAACATACTGCCTCCACTTCACTATTCTCACAAGATATATAAAAGCATCACAATATCAAATTCAAATCCCTCAACATGAACACAACCATGAAGTCATTCTCCTGAAAATAAGACGTAACATCAGCTAGAACAACAACCAAAAAACTGATTGCTCCCATCCAACTAGTCTACCCAAGTAACTGAAAATAGCACACACAACAAGTGCTACTCCATCCAATCACACATACCTCAAAGGTATCCTCATTAGTAAACTCATGCCAGCAACACAACCAAGCAATCAACCATAGATACAGGCTCCATGTACAAACTAGTCAAAGAATACCAAACATATTCAAGAACTCCCACTACATGGGTAATAAATCTAAAAAGATCAAGGCATACCAAGTCTACCCAAATCATAACATAGAGAGTGTAAACATGTAGTTTCAAGGAACCATCCACAATGATATGAAAATCCTATAATTAAATAACCAATACGAACAACTCTCACCACAAGTCTTCATAGATCTCCCAAATTCTCCAGACCCATCAAAAAGAAAGAGATTAAGAACCTCCATATCATCACCCAAGAACATGAGTGAAAACACATGACCATAAGCTAGTGATCACTACAACTCTGACCAAATCTAAAACCAATGTAATGTGAAATCAAACATCTAGGAAGATTACCAAAACCAAAGAGAGCAACTTTGCACATCATATACACGTAGAAAATCCTCCTACATACACCTCTTAATGCCAACTATGTCAAGTACGATCTCCTTCACAACACCCTAAGGAGAACAACATAACAACACCTAAAAGAGAACAACACAACAACACCCAACCATTCAATCTCCAAGATCAAACACAACATATATATCATGTAGTTATCTAGATGTAAGCTTCTCCAAGAAGATTAAACTACATTTCCCATCGCAGGATATCAGCCCATAAAACCATCTCCTAATAGTCCTCATCAATAAATGATATCTTAAAATACACAAAAGCACAAGGAGATAACCGTGCTAAACATCCTTCAAATGAATCCTTCAGAACTAAATATAGAGCTCAAGATTCATATCTATGAAATATACAACATATAGACACATGCTAAACCAATCCTCAAATGAGTATCCAAAGCCAATCTCCAAGAATAAACTCATTCCAAGAGAATTAACGCACAAACTTAACACATCTAAAAGTAATACTAGGTAATACCTTTCAAATGATAAACTGTCGAGTAGACCAAGAGTGGGGAATGAGAATAATCCTCTAGGGTAACCAAGTCCTCATGACTTCTCCAAGAGCAATCTCCTCTTTGGTATTTGTTGAAATCACGTCCAACCAAGGTGTAGGCTCCTCAAAATTTCTATTGAAATCTCACCAAGAGTAACCATCACAACACACTTTTCCCATCTCAAGAGACTTACAACCTCACCTTATTCTCCATGTATCCATGAGCACCTGCAAATGATCATCTCATGCTAAACTCCAAACACATCAATGCACTATCATAAAATTCTCAAGCATATGACCAATGCACCTAATGCACAAAGAATCAACAGACCACTATCAAAGCTCCAATCATCTGAACTAGGAACTTATCATGACATCATGATCTTACCATCCCCCTTAAGAGATCCCATGCTCTAGGTGAACATAGCATGGTCTCAAGAGCAAAACACTATGCCAAAACTCTAATGTGCAACTAAGAGTATACCATGACATAAAATAAACCAACTCTAAACCACATCACTTGTCAAGCACCACCAACACCTCGACCAAAGACTCACAAGAGTCCTCCATGGCTTTAAGATGTTACACATCTTCAAATGGTGTCCATGCAAATGTGAAAAAGCTCTTCTACAACAATAGGATCTAAGAGCTCCTCCTAGTAACATCTACAACACTAAAGAAGATCATTCACCACTAAGTGACGAAACCAAATTCATTGCTAAAGCTCCCTCTAAATCATGAAAAATGAAATTTCAAAGCATCATGACCAAAAATTTGATGATTTGAAAATCCTCCAGGTCCACTCATCAACATTTCCATCTAACAAAAGTACCAAGCAACACCAAGATCTCCAAAACCAAGCATAAATTACCATCACTGTCAAAAGCTTACACAAACTAGTGTATGCAAGCTATCCTTAACATTGTGATACACATGCTATAGGTCCCAAACACTGACTACCTATGTACTCTCTTATCATCTAACCTATCGTCTCAAAGCAACCACACCAATGCACAAGTGACCATAGACAAGGCTAGCTAACAAGTCTGCACCATCACATAATCAAATCTCGCAAATATAGACAGTTACTTCTGAGTTGTCCCACAACAAACATGTAGGTAAAGACAACCCACAACATTGCACAACCCGTAGATCTATTCAATATATCATGCAAACCCATCATTGCATTGAAATTGAAAAATTGAGATCTCAAAGAGAATAACCATGTAGACAACATGACTCAAACACCATATCAAGTTCAAACCTTATTTTCCAATCATGTCCGCAATGAGCACCATAGTCTAGGAAACCACCAAGCACCACCACAAGAATGTTGAGTGACAAACCACATACCAACACTCGTATGCAGAGATGAAATAACACCTTCTCTTACCATGCATGAAGCATGCATGCAAAACTATAACTATCTCATCTAGTACCACCCCATAGAACCAGGGTCTAGAAAATAGCTTAAAACACAACTCCACATAACCATAATTTTTTCTTCACTGTGTAAAACTTACAAAACCACAGATCCATGCAAGTACAAAACATCCATTAGAGGAAGAAGTAGTTCAATAATTCCAGGCCTATTTCAGGCCAAATCCATAACCACCAACATGCACATGCATCCAAGAGAGACAGGCTATTTCAAAAGCTTCTAGACCATCCAACGATCAATTCCATAGCCTACTTGCAATCGGGGTAACAAAAAAACTATGCCTTCCAATGCCAGGAAAAACACCCAACATAAGCATATTTCTCCATGATTGGATAATAACCCAAGATTCTCCATATCATCAGGGAGCCTCTCACACAGACACCCAATATGGAAGCTTTTCTGCAACATAATTACAGAGTAAAATATTACACCCCATGCATCAAGATTATACCGCTGACAACTCACGAGCTTCAAGTAACATCATTTCAATATGACCAACTCAAGTTTCTCCATCTTGCCCATCCTTTATACTGTGTGTTTTCTCTTGGAACTAAAATGAAAGAGCAATAATTTCTACTCACCAAAGGATCAATCCATCAATCGATTCCTTCAGATTTCCTCAAGCCTAACACACTAAGAAATCTTCACAGAAGGAATACCCATAACCAGAAACAACAAGAATTATTACATGCATCAACATGCAAGCACATGCAAGCCACATGTGAGTCCATGAAAGTACATACAACACATGTGCAAGCACATTCAACTCACAAACCTGCACATGCAAGCAAAAATCAAATCCCAGAAGAAGGCTCTGATACCACTTGTTGGGAAAATTTTGATCATATCAGAAAGAAACATCCAAGATTAGTAGTGCTTTCGGTAGCTTTTATTTCCTTATATTTCCTCAAAGACACGTACTAATATGACACAAAGCGAAATCAAACATAGTTTGTTTCCCACATTAATCCTTTTGAGAAAAACTCATGCAAAGTTAACTAGTTCCAACAACGTGCACAAACAAATTCAACAATCAGAATCAACAAAACATGAAAGATGAACAAAAGTCATGAACACACAGATATACATGGGGAAAACCATTTCAGGTAAAAATACCCACACTCCAAAAGCCTAGATTGCCATTGTATTACTCACCAGCAGAAACATGTTACAATACAATTCAAGCTCTAAGCCTTCACATGAGATTTACATCTTGTTCCATCTAGAGAGAATCCGACAACATAACCCTAATCTATTTTCATCTCTATCTCCATTTCAGAATGTTCAACATTTTATAAGATTCATTCTCAACCAACACGAAATGGTTCGATTCAACTTCCAATGAGCAACTACAGTAAACGGTCATCCAATTACCACATTCTAGCTTGACACCGATCGAGTCCCACCAAGACACTATTCATGAGTTACTGAGTCAACAAATGTACACCACTTATCCAATTTCGCACACCTCGCAAGAGTCTTTTGGGACCCACCACAAAGGGCATAGTGTTAGCGAGCACCGTTAGATTTCTTTAATCACAATCGTCGATCAAAATGCCTTCAATCGATACACTAATGATGTTTTACTTATAATTGTGGTCCCCACATCCATCGGCTTCAAAGTCACTAAGTCACTAAAACCCCAAACTTCAGAACCTCTTGTTGGAGGTTACAAAGCTCTCAAAACCCACAACTCGTCGACAACAAAGAGAACCTCAAAGTCACTAAGTCAATAGGTTATGAAACTTTAGAACCCCATGACTTAAGTTAGGAAAACTTGGCACCTCGTGACTTAAGTAACAAACTATTTCCTGCCAAACTTTAAATGTCAGGCTGATAAAGGGGAAAACACAATTGCTCCAAGAAGTCGATCAAACCAGTAAGTTTGAGTTACATTTCTTAATAGTTATGACATCCTTCCCATCTTGGAAGGGACATCATCTTGATGTCTACTTAATCAAAATTTAAACACATGTCTATTGAAACATTTTATCTAATTGTTCCAAGTCAAACATCATAATATTTCAATCCAAAATTTTCAAACAAAATTATTAGTCTCTTTGTTAAGAAAGAAAATGTGGAAAGGAGCATTTTATTTCTTTCGCATCCTCCCAACTAGCACTATCTTTTGAGTATTGGTCCCATTGGACCTTAAATTAAGCAATATCTCTGCTCCACAACTTAACATTGCATCTATCCAGGATTCTAATGGGATCCACTAGCACCACTCCTGGATCATTTACCTACAAGGATTTCCAATCAAGCACATGAGCTACATCAGGATCATATGGCTTAAGCAAAGAGACATGAAACACATTATGAAGTCGAGCCAGATCAGGTGGTAGAGCTAGTCTATAAGCAACTGGGTTAATCACTTCCAAGACTTCAAACGGTCTCACATATCTTGGGGCCAACTTGGAAGACTTTCCAAACGCAATATAACTTTTATGAGGTTTAACTCTCAAGAAAACTTTTTCCCCTATTGCAAATTGCCTAAGGGTTCGATTCTTTTCGACATAACTCTTATGTTGATCTGTCGCCTCCTTCAGTCTACTTTTAATGACTCATTTGTTCTTCCATTTCCTTAAGTGTTTCAGGTCCTACTATGATCCTATCTTCTAATTTGTCCCAACTGATGGGGGTATGACACGTTTGCCCATAAAGAGCTTCAAATAGTGTCATGCCTAGGGATGTGTGATAAGAGTTGTTGTAAGCAAATTCTACCAAAGGCAAACATTCCTCCCACTTATACTCTTGATACATACAATACATTCGAAGGAGGTCTTCGACTACTTGATTCACCCTCTTTGTTTTCCTGTCAGTTTGAGGATGATAAGTTGAGCTGAAATTCAATTTGGTTCCCAATGCAACATTCAGGATCGTCTAAAATCTTGAGGTCATCTGAGTGTCTCTATCAGAAATGATAGTCTCTGGCACTCCATGCAAGCAAAAAATCTCCTGGACAAATTTCTTGTCCAGAGTCAACGATCCATCCTTAAGGTTTCCAGGGATGAAGTGCACACCCTTAGTCAACTTATCAATCACAACCAAGATAACATCATGCTTGTTCTTGCTCAAAGGCAACCCTTGTACGAAATCCATACTGACCACTTGCCATTTATACTCAGGTATGTCATGAGGATACAATAGCCCAGATGGATGTGCATGCTTAACCTTGACTTGCTGTAACTCTAAGCATCTGGCTACGTACTCCACTACATCCTTCTTGAGTTTAGGCAAAAAAATATAGAGCCTTAAACTCTATGATCATATTGGATACTTTGGGGTGTCTTGAATAAGGCACATTATGAACATCCTCTAAAACCAACTTCCTCGGCTCTCTAGAGTCTAGACTATACATTCTTCTCTGGTATCTCAAAATAACATTTGGTTTGATCTCATACCTATCAAACTGATGATTTGAAGGATTTACTACTAGGGTACTCTTCACTCTCTCATAGTGCTCATCCCCTGGTAGGTACTGAATCACCCGTTGTCTCAAGTTAGACCTTGTCGAGATCATGGCTTCCATATGTCTTCATACACTAAGAGCATCAACCACTTTGTTCTCTTTTCCCTTTATATACTCAATTCTGAAGTCATACTCACTAAGAAATTCCAACCACCTTCTTTGTCGTGCATTAAGGGTTGAGTAAATATGTATCTCAATCCCAAGTGGTCTGTCTTGAGTTCAAATAGCTTTCCCAAAAAATAATGCCTCCACATCTGTAAGGCATGAACTATTGCAGCTAATTCTAAATCATGTGGTGTGTAGCTCACCACGTGTTGCTTAAGTTTCCTTGATTCATATGCTACCACTTGTTCATCTTGCATTAATACTACTCCCAATCCCTCTCCTGAAGCATCTATGATTACTATGATTCTCCCATTAGGATCAAGGATGGTTAGCACTGGTGTTGTCATAGCCTCTCCTTCAAGAGTTGGAATGCCCGCTCATATTTCTCGGTCCATTCAAACCGCATTCCCTTTCTTTGGAGTGAGATGATAGGAGATGCAATCTGGGAGAACCCTTGCACAAGCTTCCTATAGTATCCTATGAGGCCCATGAAGCTATGGAATTTTGACACGTTCTGAGGCACCAACCATTCCATGATCACCTTGATCTTCTTGGGGTCTACAAAGACTCCTTCAACTAAAATAATATGGCCTAAATAGTGCACCCAGTCTTGATAGAATGAACACTTGGACAACTTTCCAAAGAGTTTCCTTTCTCTCAACCATTGAAGGACCATACCCAAGTGCCTATCATGCTCTTTGAAAGTCTTTGAATAAACTAGAATGTTGTTAATGAAGATTAAAACAAATTCATCCAAACAGTCTCTGAATACACTATTCACGAGGTTCATAAAAGTTGTTGGTGTATTAGTCAAACCAAAAGGTACCACTATGAACTTGTAATGTCCATATCATATTCTAAATTTGGTCTTCAGAATATATTCTTCCTTAATTCTCAACTGATGGTACCCCGATTTGAGATCAATTTTGGAGAACACCGTCACTCCCTTCATTTGGTCAAATAACTCATCAATCCTCAGGAGTGGATATCAGCTCTTGATGGTTGCCTTGGTCAACATTCGATAATCTATACACAGACGCAAGGTTCCATCCTTCTTTTGCATAAAGATAATCGGTGCTCCCCAAGGAGACACACTGGGTCTTATAAGCCCTTTGTTCAACAATTCCATTAACTAGGCCTTCAACTCATAGAGTTCAACGGTGATCATCTGATAGGGTTCCTTGGATTGAGGCTTAGCTCTTGGGACAAGGTCAATAAAAAATTTGAATTCCCGCTTCGGAGGCAACTCCATAAGTTTTGTAGGGAATACATCTTGGAACTCCTTGAGAATAGGCTAGTCATCTAAATACAGTTCCTTTTTGTAAGGGTTGTTGACATACATAGCATAAATTGCACATCCCTTTTGATGAGCCTTCTTGAGCTGCATAGCATAAATATGTCTAAGCTCTAAGGGTCTTTGCATTCCACAAATCTCAATTGGGTTTCCATAGTCATCCAGACAATTGACTACCTTATCCTCACAATTCACTATAGCCTTATGCTTAGTTAACCAATTTATTCCCAAAATTACATCATATGAGCCTAAAGGTGCCACATACAAGTTGACCTGAGTTTGAAAGGTTGGAAGCTCTAACTCGCTGCAAAAGAGACAAGTGTCTACCCTCCACTCTACTCGATTACCATACTGGACTGTCCATGAGTTTTCCATGTAACCAAGTGTCTAATAGGTATCTTGAATATTATTCTAAGGTCTATAAAACATTCAGTAGCTCTGGTATCAATCACAATAGAGACAAATTGACCATAAAGTTTACTTGTCAGCTGAATTGGCGAAGCCTGATACTCTTCCTATTTGTTATCCACTACAACATGGATTTGGTGATGTTGAGTTTGCTGATAGCTTCCTTCCTTTCGAGAATTCAACCCCTGAGGAAAATTTGAGGCATAATGATCGCCTCCACAAGTATAACATCCATCACGAGGCCCTTTACAACCTCCTGGCTTGTCCTCTCTGAAGCCCTTCTGCTTTTGGTCATCTTTAGCCTTGTTTTCATTTTCTTTCTTGTTCTTTCCACCATTACCATATTCACCCTTCTCTTGTGACTCACTTGCCCTCTTGAGTACATATCTGATGGTTCTTGTCTCCTTTATGAAATTTATTTTTCTTGTACCGCAACTTAGGATTTGAATCGTTATGAAGATTGGATAATTGATGGAGTTTTTGTTCTTGTTTGATGGCTTTTTGGAAGACTTCATTCATGGTAAGAGGATTGTGCATATCCACTTCAACTCCTATGTGGGGTCTCAATACCATTATGAATTTCTAGATATGGAACCGTTCATCTCCCTGATACTGAGGCTCATACTTCAATAGGTTGGTGAACTTTTCCCAATATTGGATCACAGTCATGTTCCCCCATGTTAAATTTTGAAATTCCATCACTTTTCTTGTCAAAAAAATTTGCGGTAACCATATCTTCCTAAAATATTAGAGGAAGAGTTCCCAATGATCTTAGCAGGCTATAGAGTCCTTTCTAACTTCTCATTATCCCACCAAGTAGCTACTTCACCTGAGAGCTGGTACATAGCCCATGTCGCTTTACTCTAATCAGAAAGGTTACAAAGCCCATTTAGTATTTTTCCATCTCAATAATCCATGCCTCTACTCCTGCTCTGATAGCCTTACCATCAAACTTGGGCGGTGCTACTCTTTTGAGATCTTTTCCAAGCTCATCTTTAATTTGTCCTTGTGGACCTACCCCTAGACCTTCGTCTCCTTGATTGACTTCTGCATTCCTGCGGTCTCGGTCCTCGCGTGCCACTTGGACCTCTTGTTCTATGTGATTCATGTAAGCCTCTTGCCAGTTCAGAAGCTCTAGAATATATTCCAACCACTTGTTAGGTCCATTATCGAAACCACTACCACACATCTCTTGCCTGGTGGTCACCATGTTGACTCACACTTAACTTGCAACACATTCACATTTATCACATCTCAACACTAGGTTCTATGAATAAATGTTCTTATTCAACATCACATAATTTACGCATGCATACATCCCTTATTCATAGAAATCATACACATTCATGCATAATAAACATATTTTGGAGTCCTTCGTTTGAACACATCGAAAATATTATCTGGTTTTATTTATATCAAAGGTGAGTCAATAAACCCTCATTTACAAAAGGATTCTTGTTACATTATTTCATTTTCTCATTATCACAAAGAGGACATTCCTCTAGATCCTCATCTAAATTTACATCAAACTTTACAGAAGAGGATGGTTGAGCACGCATGCTCTCCTTTTCCTCTTTAGTCAACAAGGGTCCATTGGGTCCACACCCTAGATGCTAGTCCCATATTACGAAAATATTTTTTATCTTAGGTGTTCACTTCTCCTAAATCTTCAAGCCTCTCTCTCGCTTAAGTCGTGTAAGGGCCTAAGCTAGAGTCTTGTAATCAAGAATTTTGGGTTGAACCTTCATCTTAGCTTTTTCTTCCATTATGTCATTCTTATGTGAGGTTCTAATGGTTTTCCCTTTCCTTCATCTTGCCTTTGACCTTCTCATACCTGCATTCAATCTAGGTTCGGTCAATTCTCAAGACAAATAAATTAGCTCAAGGGTCAACTATCCCTAGTCAAAACTATGGTACACTCAAAGGCATAGAGTTGAATCCTAAGCTCTGATACTAGATATAATAACCCATCCTAAATTATTACTTAATTAATATTATTGTAAATGACATGAATATATTCAAATTAAAAAGACATAACTAAGTAGCTATAGTTAATCATAGCATGACATGTGTAATTAAAATGAGTCAAAGATTCGTATATTCAATTCAAATGTCAAATTACAATACTCAATTTTGACTTGGCTCATAAATCCACATAGTCATTAAAATGTACAAATTTTACATCAAGGTATGTCAAGTGTTACATCAAGGTTATGTCATAGACTAAATAGTCTCATGTACATCTAATTTTCCTCTTGACGCTCGCCTCCACTAGTGGATGAGAACATGGTTGAAGCGCTTTATCGCCCAACCACGAAGATTACGCTTCCTTAGAATTCTTTCAACTTGAAGAATACCCAACCCTGCACAAATTTTTTAGCAAGAGAACAATCTATAAGGTGGAATCTGGGGCATGCCCATACATCAACATGCAATTTCTATCTACAAGTTAGAAAAGAAAATGTAAGATCTATGCTAGGAATGGTAGAGAGTGTTATCATAGAGTTCATACATACAAAATGAACTATATTGCTTGGCCAAGCATAAAACTTTATTGCAACAACAAAAAATAGGTTCTAGTAAAGCAAATCTATACTCTCTGAACTCCATTTTGACACCCATCCTGGAAGGTAACTTTTTACAACACAATATTTCATAACAACTATCTACCCTCTAGCAGGATCTACCCTGAGGTGCTCTAGTCTATTAAGTATCACTGTTCTATTCAAGTAAAAGAATATTCTTTCCACATACATCTACAAAACAAAAAAATCTAATTACTAATTTCCTCACTAAATAGAAATCAAATACATGATTCAAATGGAACTGTACATTATGTTATTTTGTCATATCTTTCACATGACCTGTGTTTACTTTCAACATAAAGCATTATCCATTTAAAAATGAATTAAGTAAGAAATAAAAGAAGGTATGTCACAAGTATGTGTATGTACATGGATGAGAGTTTATGTGCATACACATATATGTGTCTATTTAAGTTATTAGTTTGTGCATACATTCTAAAATAAAACCATTAAATCAAATTGCTATCACTTAATAATGTTCCATTTTGACGTTTCATTTGTCAAAAATTCAAGAAATAATTGAATCTAGAATTAAATATGAATTAACAGTTTCTCACATACTGTTGTTTCGTTTGTATCATACAAGTCATGACATTCAACAATGTTGTTGGCATATGAACACTTTCTCTATTTATATAACAAAACAATACTGTTTCCAACTAAATAGTTACAAAACAAGCTATTTCATGAAGAACGTTCATGGTTTGTAACTAACAATGTTGTTTCAATTAAACAACGATTGAACAAGACTGTTTTTAGCTACACATACACTTTTACAACATAACGATGTCGTTTCCAATAGAATATTCACTATTTACAATAATACAATGTTGTTTCAAGATAAACAGTTTTAGTTTATGACAAAATAATGTCATTTCCAACAGAATGTTCATTGTTTACAATAATACAATGTTGTTTCAAGCTAAACAATTATAGTTTATGACAAAAAAATGTCATTTCCAATAGAACATTCACTGTTTACAATAATACAATGTTGTTTCAAGCTAAACAATTACAATTTATGACAAAGCAATGTTGTTTCCAATAGAACATTCACTGTTTACAATAATACAATATTGTTTCAAGCTAAACAATTATAGTTTATGACAAAACAATGTCGTTTCCAACAGAACATTCACTGTTTACAATAATACAATGTTGTTTCAAGCTAAACAATTACAATTTATGACAAAACAATGTCGTTTCCAATAAAACATTCACTATTTACAATAATACAATGTTGTTTCAAGCTAAACAATTCCAGTTTATGACAAAACAATGTCATTTCCAACAGAACATTCACTATTTACAATAATACAATGCAGTTTCAAGCTAAATAGTTTTAGTTTATGATAAAATAATGTTGTTTCCAAGCTATATTATTCTAAACAATTATATATAAAATTTAATGTAAGAAATATCTAAAATGAAGTTGTTATCACTTTTGGAAGGAATTTAAAAGAATTGGAAGAAATGCTAACCGTTAATCATCAATGGTAAAAAGATCCAGAACCATGGGATCAATCTTAACTAGGTTCAATCAGAAAACCTCATTCATAGCTTACATTTATTATACTCTATCATTCTAAAACAATCTACAGTCATTGACTGCTACATAGAACCTGGGGGCCATGGCCATGCCATATTGCCTACCCTCGGCTTGGGTCTAGTTGCCCCAAAGATGACATAGGTATCGTTCAAGATGAATGATAGTTTTCCATATAACACATGCAAACAAGATAAGGGAGCATGCTCATCATTCGACCTTTATCCTTAATGGATTAGGTGGCGTGAGATTCACAATGTCTCTACAACACAATCAATATACTTGTAACTATATGAAATATCAAGAAAAATGCATTACAATACTAGGAATCATAGCCCTCTATCACCTTCGGCGATGAGAAAACAATAGCATTAGAGTACTCTTCAATGCAAGATCGAAGGTGATGGCTGCAGCTTAAACAAGCATCCATCGGATAGACAATAATAATAAGCAAGTAAAATTTTTATACATCAAATCTTTCTGTATTGGCTTTGGCCTACCCCAAAAGGGGTGGTGACGACATACAACTCACATCGCTCCAATCACAGGCATATCGAGCTTCCCTGATAGCCCTGTAATGGGCTTATCAAATTCAAAAAGGATACATACAATCCTAAACAGAGGGTCGACGACATCAATCTTACAAAGTAATGTATATACAGTCGGCCATTCCAAGCCGTAGGCTCTACATGCAAGAGAAAAAATGATTATAGAAGAACTGACACAACCATATTTTTAAATAAAAGAAACACTGTTCGATCCAAGGAAGCTCGAAGAACTGGTTTTATTCAAACCAAATAGAATCGAAAAAATATTGATACAACTGTGAATAGAATATCAATGACACCGTAAAATAAAATGAAAAGCAAACAGTTAAATGGAAACCACGAAATACCTCTGAAAATGAGGATTCCCCTTCGGCTTTTTCCCTACTATGCTTCATTCAACGATCTGATTACTATGAGATGGTGATGATTTTTTTCTCTAGGAATAACAACTTGCCTACCTTTTCATTGTCCTCCACTAAGGGCTATTTCAAATTGATAGTGGGCATTGATGCTCCATCATTTGAATTTGAATATTGCATTATTGTCATTGGTAGACCATGACTTTCATAGGATTTTCTCATAATATCATTTGAATTTTTATCTATTCAACAATGATAATTATCAATTTCAAGTTCACTGATAAGAGGTATAAATATATATATTTATATATATATAAATTTATTTATATACTTTTATATTTATATTCATGTTTGTTCACACATATGTATGTTCTCGACACACTTATATATATGTATTTATATCTATACACATATATACATATATGTATATGTGTATATGCATATATATATATATATCTATATACATACCTGTGTGTTTATATGTATATGTATACATATATATTTGTATTCACATATAAATGTTAAATCATGTGCATATCTATCATTTATAGAAAAACGGTCTTTCACTTTCATTTCAACAATGATATTAAATGCATAATTGAAATTCACACATTCGTTTACATATCAAATCTCACTTTCGTTTTCCTCTAAATTCAAAACACAAGCTCAAGATTGACTTTTTAAAATATAAATTCCATTTAATTTTCGTTTCACAATATATCTTTTCAATCATCGAGTCATTTCAGTCAGCTTTATATAATTCCTATATGAATTTTCAAATGCACATATTATGCCATTTTGTGGTGTGTGCACCCAGATTCCATTGAGCTTACCGTTCAATCTGACTAAAAAATCCTACTTCAATTGTGTTCTCATCCTTCAACCTGTCACCCTGCAACTACACACATTTGCACTTGCAAAATTCATTAGTAACGTTCAATTCTTAACAACATATATGATAATTTAAAAATATCATATAGTCACCATTAGTCAAACTTCTTCAATCTATTTCAAAGTTTCCAAAATTTTCATTTAACATATTGAATTTCTTCAATAATTCACTTTACCATATTATAATTAATATGCAGTAAAAATGGGTTATGACATTATGTAAGTTAATCTAAATCTATGCATTTCTAAACAGAGATCAAATAAACAACCCAACCAAGTAAGTTATTCTCAACCTATTGGTTCCAATGGGTAATCAAGTAAATATTCCAACCTAGAAGGTATTTCTTAGCCTAGGGTTTCATTTACTAGTAAAGTAATGATCAAGTGATCATTCAAGTATAGATTAGCAATATGATGTCTCATTCTAACATGTCTTTCATACTATCATTGTTGATGTATTGATAAACCTTAACATTCCTATGGTTTCCTAGCATTATAAGCTAACAGTGTCAAGTCACTTCATGACATTGATACGTTTCACATTATACATGTAGTGTAGACTACCTATGTATAAAAACATCATTTGAATTCCCAAATAGGGTATATAAGAGTATTAAATAACTTCCTTAAGCTATTCATGCTTTCATCAATCCTAGTATATGATACTATTGATAATATCCACTCCTTATTAATAAGGAGTATGTACAAACACACATAAGTAAATCATATCAACTAGATTCTTTTCCTTTCGATAAGCAAATAGATCATTACTATATTTCAAGCAAGCAAATGCAATTCCAAATAAAATACTCAAGGCATTCAATCTTTCAAAAAAATGGATAAACATAAAGAGAATAGAATCTCATGCTTGTTAATCGCTTTAATCTAGTTGACCCACTAGTTCTTAAGCTTGGCCTTCTCTTCAAATCAACTTGGCAGCAAATCCTCCTCAATTCCACTCACTAGTGTTTCCTCACAAAGTACCTCTCAACAAAATATGAACCTCACAAATAAAATGCAGCAGACTGGAGCAACACAATAATGTGTAGTAGAAGTGTATCCAAATGAGGTAAGGGTGCCTCTATTTATACCAAAAAACCAACATCTATAGGCTATGAACAAGGCCTATGAAACGACACTTCTCAACTTAATTTTATCGACTCAGCTTGATAATAAAAAGGTGGTGAATTCCTATTTCAATACTCACCCAAACAGGACAATAGGTCGATTATTTGCTTGCCAACAACAGGTTGACTGATTCATAAAGCACATGTTCAAATCTGGAAATCGACTTACAGGCTCAAGAGACTTCTAAATGAATCATAGAGTTCATAATATGGCGCCAACTATTCACCATATTCCCTATTTATTAGAGGAATAAGTCAATACTTATTTGGCTGCGTTTTACTTAGTTGACTTGGTCTTAGCCAAGTATTCGACACATATAAATGAGTCAACAGGTCTCCCTTTTATATAACGCTGCTTTATCATTTACTCAGCACATCCCTTTCTATAGTGTGCAACTCTTTAGCATTATGCTTTATTCATTATGCACAACAGTTATAAACCTTTGCATTTCCATCACTTTTATCAATGATGATATATATGGTTTAATTACTTAGCATTGCGCTATTACATGAAGCGCTATATTCACATTATATTGTTTATGTTAATCTCATTGAAAACATTTTAAAAGCACTCTATCTCTATTCATTTTTGCGCTTTATGCGCTGGATAGAGACAAGGTACTACTAGTTTAATTAAGCCTTGATGCCAAATATGACTACATTATATATATATATATATATGTATGTATGTATGTATGTATGTATATATATTATCATATTCTTTATATATATATGTATGTATGTATGTATGTATGTATATATATTATCATATTCTTTATACACACACACACACACACATATATATATATATAATGTATATATATATTTTCTCAAAATATTGAAAGTCTTAATTGCCAATTAATACCATGAATATAATCATATTCATTTGTTTACCAAACTCATACTTCCACTATTGCTCATAGTATATATTTATATATCATTCTCATTCAATTAATATACAAAGAAGAACACATACTCATTAACAAACAAGTTCATCAAATAAACCATTCGATGTATGTTCATGCATACATCCATGTTATCATTTATCCATAAACAATACCATAAGTATATATCTATATACACATATTTACATATATCATTGTGCTCATATGGATACTCCATCATGACATACATACGTGTATATCAACTTTCAACCTATCCTCAAAGGTTACTTACTTGGTTCCAACCGATCTGACTCAACTAGACCAACTAGGGTGTGAGTGTGTGTAAGCTCAGTAAGTTTTCATTAGGGGTTACCTGACTAATCACTTCTCCTGAGTGATACTTCCCCTCCCTTCTAGAGGATTGAACTTGTCTTTGCAACCAGCTTAGTACATCACCAAGGTAGTTAGACGTTCATAGTAAATCCATTTTCATCATAACACATTTGTATTGACAAAGCATTAGAATGTTCATATTGTAATACATATCATTCCACTAATTCAAAACATATTCATTCTTTTGAAATCAATAACATCTTATTGCATATTCACATATTTCATTTACTTAACAAACATATCGAAGTCACAATTTACAATTATCATCCTATTTACCCGTGAAGGTAAAAGTAACTTAGTAACAATAAGACAGGGTGTAACATTTGAAGACATGACAAAGTAAGAAACAATGTATAAATGTCAGAGAAGCTGACACATTTCATGATCAAATTGACCTGACAAAGTAGCAACATAAACACCTGGGAATCCAACATAGAAAGCAATCATTCTACATTCACTGGCTCTTTGACCAGGAGCAAGAACAATTCCCACAATAATATCACCAATTTCATTTGGACTGACTCTAGTTTTGTCAATCTCCGCCTACAAGAAGATAATCAACATTCAGAGACATGTCTCCTTGTCTTCATGATTTAGGAATAATAATTATTAAATTTGAGTTTTTGAATTGCCCATGTTTTCATATGCTGTGTGGAGTCAAATGAAGGCACCAAGCCAAATATTAAGATAACTCTTTTTCTAGACCTTCAAAAAAGGGACAAGTAAGTCTTCACAAAAAGTATCTTTAAAACCTCCACGCTGCAACATTACTATGAAGGCTTAGAGAGCTCCACATCACTATGAAGAAAAACTAAAGAAATGAACAACATAGGGCATTTTATCGTTTCCTATCCTCACAATATACAATTGAGCATAAACGGTTGACAATAAATCCGATCACTTTTAACAAGCCCATTCAAAACGAAGAGTGGCTTTATTCGCACCATAACATACCATGCCATAATTAACATTATTCAAATTAATGACCACTTATTTGCATTGCATTTATTCAACAAGTAAACTAACCTTAAATATTAGAAATATCCCAATGTAAATGGCTACAATTTTTATTTATAACCGACATTTAAGGAGATGATTTTGTGTACATGGATGTTCTCCCGAATGCTACCATTATAAACATCTATCGACGTAATGAGTCCTCTTCTATCTATTGACTTAATAATAATTAGTTATTATCTCTTTAATTAGCCTAAAAGGGATCTTATTCCCTTACAACTACCATCTAGCAAATAATATTCCCTACGTTACCATGGTTAGACCTAACATACGGTGACTGTGACACGAAATTGGTAGAGTGATAAAAACCAAAACTTTTGCTCCGGGAAAAGCGAAGTTATTAGCCCCCCACTTGCGAAAGGAGTCTCCCTCCCATACGATCACCCCCTTAGCAAGCTTCCTAAGCGCTCAAGTTCAATTCTCACCCGCCCGCAATATTTTCTGGGTTTTTGCCGCAAATGGAGTCCTTACACCTCTGTTATACCCGAGGGAGTCTCTCTTATTCCCCTTCCCTTCAAGTGGGACAGTCTCGCTTGACCATACAACACCTGTCACACTCTTGTGCAAACACCTCACCCACCTCAAAATTGTTGAAGCATTGGAACGCCTACCCACCAAGTCATACCAGTTACAGGTCCAGCGTGGGCATTATTCGCTTGTTGAAACACACTGTAAAAAAGGGAAAAGAGAAGATATTCGTAAGCATGGGGGATTCTGTTGCTGTGACTCATAAGGACAAGGGAGATCTGAAAGTCTTTCCTAATGGAGAAGAGCTTGCAGCCGCCCTTGCAGATTATGTTGCTGGATTGTCCCAGACAGTAATCGCTGAGAGAGGGGCTTTTACTGTGGTCTTGTCCGGGGGATCCCTCATCAATGCACTCAGGTAAGTTTCTGCATAATGTGAATTATATATATCAAATATATTTTATTTCTTGTTCTCGTCCCATTGGATGCTTCAGACATCCAGTGAATTGGATACAGTATTTGATATAATTTTAATACTTTGTGATGTCTCCCTGGATTTGAACGTAAGCTCCTTCCTGTAGATATCAGTAGTTTTTAAGCCCAGGATAAAGCCAGACACCAATCTGGTCTATTGTTCATAGAGAATTAAGTAATTCCTGGTTTCACTTTGGGATTTCTTTTTCTTTTTCTGTAGCTAAGAGAGAGTTTCTTCTGGATTTCACTGTGCGCTATTTTGCATCAAAGTTCCGGATCAACGTTTCGTATCACCACCATCGGGATGATGGACTCTGAAATCCAGAAGAAACTCTCTTATCATTATGAACTTTGGAAATCTAATATCTTTAATTGAATTAATGATATAATTAGCAATGTGTTCAAATAACAATTTTAAAGGCCCTTTTGACATTTTAATTAAGTGATTGATTACATATGCCATCAGTCGATCATTAATTGGATTCACACAGGTGAGTGCCATTAACATTTAAACTTGATTATATGCATATATATCTCCATTGTACATATTCTACAAAACCTGAACTAAAGCAATGTTCAAACGACCATTTTCAAGAAAACGTTCAATAGTCGTTTATTGATTACAAATGAGAGTGCAGTGTCAAGTCACGAGCTTGAATATTATGGATTCATAGATACGAGTAACCATCGAAATCTTGGTTTGATTCTCGACAATTGTTCTCTCTTGAATTTGTGGCTGATAATTGAGAACATTTTGGCCAAACCCAGATCTGTTTAATGTCTTCAGTAGTATCCCTGTTCTTTTGTTTGTTAAATTATAGGTGAGGTAATGGGCCTCTTTCAATGCGAGGGTAAGCTTGAAGCATGTTGCTAAGATTTGTAACATGGGTATTGAGTGTACCCCATGCGCTAGATTTACAGATAAAATTTTTGCTGGATGAGTTTTTCAAATTTTGTTTGTGTTCTCACTTGCCCCCGTTACCACATGATCAAAACCCCTTGTACATTTTTTTGTAGCCTGTTTATTGGTCCCTCAATAAAAGCGGGACGTGTAAAGCACCCGTATTGAACAATATGATCATGATGATAAAGTTTTTCAGCCCCTGGATTGTGACCATCCTCCGGTTGATTAAAATAATTAAGGGTTACAGGAAGCAAAAGGGAAGCAGAAGAAGCATAAGGAATCAGGAGTGACGGAGAATAAAAAGGTTGCTGGTAAGAAGGGAAAACCCCCTTGTTTTGCTGGTAGGCTGCCTCAAACAAAGGGCCATGAAAATAAAGGAAAGAATTAAAAGGAAAGAATTAAGTTGGAATATAATGGGGTTGAAAGCCTCGGCTAAAAAGGGGCTTGTGAAAGTGCTTCTCAACTCCTGAGGTTCTGTTGAATTCTCTTTTTTCTGCAAGAGTTAAAACTCACAGGTTGTAAACTAGATTGGACATCAATTTTCATCTGACCAAAAGCTATCCATATTATACAAAGCATGGCCATGGTACAGGTGGTGCTGTTCATCTATTGAGTAAATAATAAATGCAGAAGGATAAAGTTTTGAGAGTTGGTTCTTCACCTTGTAACAAAGTTACTTGGGCTATTGTGGAAGCTTGGCAGGCTTGTTCTATTCATATTTGAAATTCATGAGGTTATATGGTAAGACTAAGGCAATGGCAATAAGGAAAAAGTCCAGGCAATTACAGGAAAATCTGGTCAGAGCTGAGGAAAAATTTCAGGACCCTGAAAATCGAATGGTCTTGAGAGTAAGTAATGAAGGCGGAAACAGAGATCAAGCATATTCAGAACTACCAAATCCAGGGTCCTAGACTGAGGTTGAAACTAACTTGATTGAATGAATGGTATAAAGGCTCTAGATATTCTTTCAAATGTCTTGAATCTCAGGAGGTTCACAAAACAATTGAAGCTATACCAGATCAAGGAAAAATAGTTATGGATTTGGGGAAATTAAAAAGTCCTTTTTAGATCTGTATCGGTCTGTTTTGAGTCCAATGGGTCTAGCGAATAGGTGGATACAAATAGAGCTATGTGGAAAAGTACTCTAGAGCTATCCATGCCAGTGGGGAAACTAAAAAGTCCTTTTTAGATCTGTATCGGAATCTGTTTTGAGTTCGATGGGTCTAGTGAATAGGTGGATAAAAATAGAGCTATGTGGAAAAGTAGTCTAGAGCTATCCATGCCATAGAAGTCCCTAAAAAATTGTCAGTAACAGAATTTGTGGATCTATTCCAAAAGATGAGATTAGAAGTGTTATTCTTTCCACAAAGAATGAAAAATAAACTTGTTTAGATTGCTTTCTTGTTGAATTTTATAACTCTAAATTGACTGGGTAGTTTCATATTTGAGTTAGGTCTATGATAAATCTTTGAGAGTTGGAATGTTAGGGTCAGATATTAATAGTGGGGGTACAAAGCTCATTCTAAAGGATGGAGCTAGACCTTTGATTGAAAATTGGAGACCCATAACACTGTTTAATTTGTTAAAATAATTTGCTTAAGGTTTTGATCGAGCTGTGAGCGACAGAAAATTACTTGTCCAGCTCGATCAACAAGAGAGGATTCCCTAACAAAGGGCTCAAAGGATTTTAGAGAACTTCCCTACTCAATCTACCAGTGGTAGCCAAGCCACCCATTGAGATTGCTTATCTAAAGTGAAACAACTTAGATGCCTCTCGACTTATTGACAACTTCGATTTGTCCATCTGTTTGGGGATGGTATGAAGAGTTGTGAGCCAAAAGAGCACCCAAACAAGAGAATAAATCTGTCCAAAAGTTACTTGCAAATATATATGATCATGATCACTGACAATAACACTTAAGAGTACATGTAACTTTTGTATATTCTCGATAAATTCTTTTGCCACTGTACTTGTTGTAAAAGGATGGAATAATGCAATAAAATGTGCATATTTGGTGAGGTGATCTGTTGTTGTCAATTGTCATGATGCACTCTTACCTTGAGATCTTGGAAGGTCTATGATGAAATCCATGAAGAACTCTCCCCTCCATTGCTTAGGAATAACCAAAGTGTTGCAAAAGATCAAGTGTCTTAACTCTCTCAACTTTATTTCTAAGTTACTAGTCTTGGTATTGGTTTGGGTTCAGGTTCGGGGGTTTGGATTGCAGTTCGGTTATTTTTTTTTGGGGGTTGGGTTAGTTTTGGGTTCACCCATACAAAAACATATAAAAATCAGAAATATATACATATTTGCAACAGTAATTAAGTTCAAAATACCACATAAAGCATCATATATTGTATAATAAACAAAACCACCATAAAAATAAAAAATATTACAATGTCAATTAGTCAAACTTGAATGTCATGATATATATTATATGTCAAAATTAAATAATAATAATGTCAAGAATCAACAATCAACCATCACTGATCAAGCATCATGATATGGGTCTTTAAAAATATCATCACCACCCATATTATCTAAACATAATAATAGGCATTGTACACTAACTGTTAAAATATTTGATGTTCGATATTAAATAGAGGAACGAAAGTTCCTTATATAGATTTACAAGAGACTATGTTTCTAAAAGAAATGATCGTAGACAGCAAACGAAAATAGAAACTAATTAAACTAACTAAAGACGACTAAGATGACCATTAATATTACATATTTAATATATTTAATACCCTCCCTTAATGGTCATCGTTCTAACTACCCACAAAAACAAGGAACATGTTATACCCAAAATGAAATTTTTGGCATTCTGCTTAAATTGAGCTAAACAATGTAAAAATGCCATCGAAAGTATGTTTTAGGTCAAAACAAACATGAAGTCTTTGTGGGTTTCTGTCAAGGAACCTATGGTTAAAATTTTGAAAAAATGAAAATTAGGGTTTTACGCCCCTATTTTTAAGGAAACCCTTAAAAATAGGACCTTCCCGGAAATGATTGAAAATAATTTTGATAAAGTTAATTGCCTTCACGATCACACTGATCAAGTTAGAATTATCAAAATACATGTTTTACTCTGGTGGGTCTATTTCTATTTTTCAGGAACAAAGTTAGGAGCTCCGCAGCCATTAATGGCAGATTGGCCAGTACCAGGTGCTGAAAGCTAAACCTCAAAAGCTTCAACGAAGAAGCCATGGCAGAAAAGGTCAAAAAGATGCTGTTTCAATGAAGGAGATTCTCAAAACGGAAAAAGCCAAAATTTGGCTAACTCTGGAAGATGGACGTTTTGTCTACCAAGGAAAAACACAGTATACAGTTGAAAAAGGCGCCCCTCTTGAAGAAAGGCACCCTTGGATCTCAGAGGGCAAATGTAAACATTTGGCATCTTCAACTTAGTCATCCTCTTCACTCTCATGCTGGCTCGACAACGAAACAATCAGCAAAATCATCTGATTCAGGAATCATTGACCAACCGTCAGCAAAGTATGGAGGATCCATCTTCAACGAAGATGCCAAATCAGAGAGCTTCATAATAAAAGCGCCCCTGTTGGCCAGGGGCGCCCCTCAGTTACAGGCACCAGATGAATCCATCTGCTATAACTCTATACATGATATCTTTCCAGCTTCCTCCCAGCTACGTGATCAATCTAATAGCAGGTCCACAAGACACGCCAAACGATCACGAGTTGAGGTCAAGCAGAAAAAGCTAAAATTGAAGAACTGGAAAGACAAGCCAGAAAATGGCTAAGGCATGGCTAAAAGCGCCCCTCTTGAGGAAAGGCGCCCTTTCTTGAGGGCATTTAGATTCAACCAGAATCTTCACTGCTTCCCAGGATGACCTTCTCAGCTATGACCTATCTCGTCAGTAAGACTATCAGCAAGAACTTTCTACAAATCAAACGTCTGATGGAGGAGGTCAAAGTCAGGCAGTTCACAGCATGAAGAAATTCAATCAAAAGCCAGCAGGGGCGCCCTTTAGTTTGAAGGACCTAAACTTGCCAGCTTCAACTGAGAAGTCAGTCATCCTGAACAAGACCAAGCTGGCTACTCGATGCATTGTCAAGCAGAGTCATCTGATTCATCTAAGCATCGAGGACGTCAAATCAAAGCAAAGAGGGTCTGAAAAGGTCAAAACGAAGAACAATCAATGAAAATTGACTAAGGGATTGGCAAAAGCGCCCCTCTCAAGGAAAGGCGCCCTTCTTTCTGGAGGCCTTAACTCAGTTTTCTAAGTTAATCCCTCCCAGGCACATCTCATCAAACTGATCCCACCTCAACAACAGAACTGCCAGCCACTGCCAGAGATCAACTGAGTAACTTGAATCAAAGATCAAACGGGAGCACTTCAACTTGCAAAATGGACAAAAAAGGTCAATTTCAAGGATGGATGCCTAAAGGAAGTCAAAGCAAAAAGTGTTGACTTGAGTTAGCAAATTTGGAGCCAAAAAGAGGCAAAACACTCCACAATCAGTGGAAATCACCTTTTGGAACTCCAAATCAGACCTAAATGATGAGTTATCTTCCATACTTTGTGGATCTTAACCCTAATCACCATATATTCATGTTAGGCATCCCATTCTTCATTATTCTTTTTGCAGGTTGAAGGATAAAACATCAAATAGCTCCCAAGAACACGTTTTCAAGATCTGGCAGAGGTTTTGGACGGATCTTCAATATTTTTGAAGATCATTGGCAGTAAAATTATTCTTCTCCGGAGATTGCTTCCAGAGACAGATTATTGCAAATTGGCAATTTATAACTTCCAATCCATCTTCTGTCTACTTCCTCTATTTCTGTCTATATTTCTTGCATGTCACAGGAAATGACAGATAATCACAGATCTGGCCAACTGGGTATGATCAACACAACTTTTTCAACAAAACCCACATGTTAGATTTTTTCAGAAAAAGTAGCCTTGTTGCCCCTATTTTTTAGGGTTTCCGAAAAAAGTCATAATATTGAAAAACGGACAAACTGGGTTTGTTTAGCTTTGAAGCACGAACATAACCCATGTGTTGGATTTTTTCGAGAAAAATCACCTTTGGTACCCTGTTGCCTCTGCCACCAAAGGGCTTTTGCATGCCAAAGAAAAACTTGTTTTTCCGAATTTTTGACGATCTGGGTTTGTTTAGAAAATCATTCTCAACGAAACCCATGTCTCAGAATTTATCGTAAAAATTACCCATAGCGAGGCTATTTTTAGCAGTTCCAAAAAAGTGTCAGAACAAGGTCAAGTGCCCAGTCAATCTTCAAGGTTTTCAGAATGAAGTACTCTCAGGTACAATACAAGACCAAAACGGTCTTATACCATGATTACCTAAAAATGACTGACACAGACTTATGGCAAAAAAATCCAGAGGTCAGTTTTGAAGACTTGGAGGGCATGAACCAAATTACATTGCAGAACATAGAAGAATCCGGTTTATTCCAAGCTGCATCCATTCCAATCACCTTACAGAGCATCGAGCTTGTAACTCTTGCATAAAGCATTACAACCCTACTACAAGAGAGATCCTGTCAGTGGACGGGAGGGTGATTTGCAGCTTGAAGCCGGTGGACATAGAGACTTGTTTTGCAATTCCACCATGCCCTACCAAGAAGGTCATATCTGTGACAAAATGCGAAAAGGCATTCGAGGCTTCGAAGGATAGGTGTTCACTTATAATGGCTGAACATTGGTTGAAAACAAAGAGAACCAGCTTGCCCAAATTGGTTGGGAGAGGAGAATTCAAGGATGAGTATGGAGTGTTGATCACTCTACTCAACAGAGTCACTGAACAAGAAGAGGGAAAATCCTTCCAACCGTGGATGTTCTACATTATTGGCAAAATAATCAGTAGGAAAGAACATTACGACTGGGCCTCCCTGATCAGTGACATACTCCACCAACAATTTACCAAGTTTCTAGAAGAGCACCGTTTCCACATGTGTTCCTACCTGGTCTACCTGATAGCCTTCCAAGGCGATTTCAGAACACTAAACACTGTGGGAACCTTGGGTGTGAAAAAGGTCCAAGAATACTTTTCTCACCTTGAGTTCACTCTAGCGGAAAGGCACTTCAAGAAGATAAATGACCTTTGTACTATGCACACAGTGCACGAGCTAGACCATGAGATGCATGTGCGTATTTCACTAGCAGCTAAGGCAACAATGGTGGACTGGGCGGATTGGTTCATCCAATTCCCCACTTTCACCTACATACGCGTGTATGGCTACAATGGCCACCCTGCCATGATGCCATGCTACCCCTCAGATAGGGTAGTGTTCATGGAATTCCTGAGACAGTTGGCCGAAGTTCAGTCTTACCTTCGTGTAAAGAAGAAGTCTGCTACAAACTTTCCTTTTCGGATGGGATTCTACAGATGCAGGACTGCAACTGATGCTAGGTTGATAAGCTAGGAAACAGTGAGATTTAAGCTCAAGTACTTCATTGACAGGAGGCCATCCTATGACCCCAGAGGCATCTTCGCAGCACACCTTGAGCAAAGATCATCACATGAACCTTTCAAGGAAGATTTTTGGGTCAACTGTGAGGATGAGTTCAAAGTGAGAAGAAGGAACTACAACAGATTTAAGCTCTCGCAGATTGCAGAATTCATGTCAGAAGATATTGAGGGCTTATCTGATGACGAAGAAGAGGTTATTCTTTCTTCCTTCTTCACGGGTCAAGTAGATGCACAACCATTCGGCGAAGTAGACTGGTACGCGAAAGAGAGTATGTCTATTGAGGAAAGAACTGGTAGAGTAGTTCGACACAGTCAACTCTACCTTGACAGTAAAAGGACAAGGAAGGTAGTACTTCCCCGATCAGAGCCGCCAGCGGTTCAGTTTACACTACCTTCCTCATCTAGGAAGAAACCCAGATAGAAGATGAGCATTCTTCCAGAAGGAATGCGGATGTCAGGGAGCACATGGGGAAGAAGAGGGATTGCTAGCACAAGCTAGCAAGAGGTACGGGTGGAGACAGCCACCAATTTACCTGAAATAGTTGAGAACGCTGCAGCTACACCAGAGCCAGTGATTGAGATAATCGAGGCAGAGATGGAATCCATTGTAGAAGAGGTTGCAGCAGAAGCAGTGCCTATAATAGAAACAGAGCCACCGACTTCACCACCATCACAGAGGTCGCAAAGTCCTATGGATTTGGACTCGCCACCACGAGGCATTGCCATGGCACAGTCTCGTTCTTCTAGCATTCAGGGGGCCTATGTTCCTCCTCCCAAGGATGCTAGCCGAGATTCTATCTGGCTGGAAAGCTCGCTTGGGAGGAAAAGGAAGAGACCTTCTTATCAACTTGACTTCTCTGAATTCCACCATGTCCCACAAGACATGCCGACAAAGAAGGTGAAGAAGCAAACACATGTAGAGAGGAATGCAGAGAACGAGGTTGTCATAGAGACTGCTGCCCCGCCTGAAGATAAAAACATACATAATGTGAGGGTTGAGGATTTCACGCTTTCAAAGGTGAACCTTGGAAAGACCACTTGACAGGTGGAGGCAGACCTTCTCGGAATCGCCTCAGCGAGCATCAAGGAAAGAATGACCAAGGATGGACAAGACAAAGCAGCCTTGAAGGCTGAAAACCGTCAGCTAAGGTTGTACATTTCTAGCTTGATACATGACACTCCCAACTCCTCGGTCTTTCCTCAAAGACTATTGGATCTCCCAGCTGAAAGAAACCTTCATCAGTTGATCACATACGACAAACACTTGAGACGTCAAGTGGATGAGTTTGTCGTCAAAGGATGATGTGTATTAGCAGAAGCATATCAGCTGAGAGACAGAGCACATGGTCTTCGATCATAAATCCAACAGTCAGATGTAAAGGTAGCTCAAGAGAGGCCGAGAGAAGAAGTGACAGTTGCTGATCTACGACAAGCATATGAATCAGTTACAACCACTGAAAACAAACACCATCTCTTTGAGTGGAAAGAATAGGTGGCATACAAGTTGAGAGCCTACGATGCCAATTCAGTGGAGTTGATTGACTATAGACGCTTTGTCGCCAATATTATCAACTTAGCAAGAACGTTGGTAATATCTTTCCCTGAGTTAGAATATTAGTGAGAAGGAGGAGAATATGTTGAGCTTGAAACGGTACAGACACGGTTCCAAGATGTCATCCGATCTTCATTCCTTGAAGATCCCAATGGCTGCAAATTAGCCAAAATTGCAGCCATGTCTATCCAGTTAGATGAAGCAGCTGCCCAATGCTTAAACTATCAGCAACAACTCATAATGGGTGAAGAAATGCTTAGACGCCACATAGTCACCTTGAAAAGCATTAATTGCCCGGGGGCCGAAGAGGTCAATGACTGGATAAAGACTTTGTTGACCAGTGGTGAAGAGGTGTAAAGCACCAAGGAAAGACGTCCTACCCTCCAAATAGCATTAAATATGACTGAAGTCAACTTGATGCCCCTTTCCAAGTTGACTCCAGATCTCCACAGATCATGCATGTTAGATCCCACTGATCTAGATGTCTAATTGACTCCCACGATTTGTGGATCTCAGATCTCCTTTAAAGGTGGATGTCTATTTGGAGACACATTTGTAATTGTAAGTTCACTTTTAGTTAGGTGTCAGTCAACTGAGGTAGACTTCCAGTTTGACTTTTGTTTAGTTTCAATTAACTGAAGTAGATTTCCAGTTAACTGCTTGCTCACCTACTTTTAGACATAGGAATAAATCTTGTTGATTGGCAAGAACTGTTTGTTAACTCAAGGAGATTTTAGGGTTGCCTACTCCTTTGAGTTTCTATAAATAAGAGCCTTAGGTTCTTTATTTGTTTAACCTTTATTTGCTAAGCAAAATTGCTGCGCCATTGTTGCCAGAGTTAGCTTGTTTATATCTGTTCACTCTTGGATGAGAGTTAGTTGGTTGATCGTAATTGTGCATGATTTCGTGCCTTTGCTGTCCCAACCTTTGTAATTCTTTGGAGAAGCTTGAAGAAATAAATCAGATGGCACATGTTTGCTTGATCTAAATACTTGAGTATATTCAAAGTCTTGTTCTAAATAGTGCATTGTTTCAATCTCCTCCTTGGATATTTTGTCATCGATCATTATCATATGATGTTGTTTAATGTTTTGTCTTGCAGCCTACACTTTGGACAGGTGTTGTCACCTCCTCGGGAATCCTGTTAGACAGGCCATCGTTCTTTGTTGTTTCCAGTGAGCTGTTTCCAAGCCTACACCTCGGACAAGGGTTCCTCCTCCTTGGCAAGTCTCAGATCCAGTTTATCGTAAGAGAGCGTTCACTTGTATCGAGCCTTATCTTGGTATATATCCGAGAGTTCAGAGCCTCGGCCATATTCCATTGAGACGGAGGATTCGAGTGATCCAACCAATCCATTTCGCTCCTACGCCCTCATGCTCTATTTATCTTGAGGAGGTAGGATAGTTTAGAAGCTTAGTTAGTCGTAGTTAAGATCTGCGGAAACCAAAGAAAAGCTTAGCTACGGCACATTGTGTTTATGCACCCTTGTGTTCTGCCGCTGAGTAAAAAAGATAGGAACCTTATTACACCCCTTTTTTACAGTAGAAAATCAGCAAAGAGAGATCTTCCTCTCTATAATCTGAAGAGCATGTACTAACACACTTGCAACAACTGTCCGTTTCCAATAAGCACTCCAGAGGTGCTAATTGAAGCACCAACATAACATTTTGCCACAAAAGACAAGAGCCTGCCACTGACTCTGCCACTTGAGATGAGTTTGCCACCAACCCTCCCAGAAATTGCAGAACTTCCGGAAATAACCAAAACGGATCACAAAACATCCAACCTGATGTTGGGTAACAAAGCTGTCCCTCCCTGGAGTTAGAGACACCGAAAAACAACTGCCATGATTTTGAGGAAAAATCAGCAAACCCTTCAAACTTTTGTAGATGAGCACGATGCGACGCCCCAAAACAGACTGCAAGAAACCACGATTTTTGAAGACAAAATCGCAAAAGCCTTAAACTGAAGTTTACAAAGCATCGTTTTTTCGGAAAAAAACGGTAAAAACCCTCATACAAAACATAGATGCCATGAAAAAATTTCGCCAAATCTTATAAAACCCCATCGGGTCTAATACCATGTTAAAATATTCGATGTTCGATATTAAACAGAGGAACGAAAGTTCCTTATATAGATTTACAAGAGACAATGTTTCTAAAAGAAACGATCGTAGACAACAGATGAAAATAGAAACTAACAAAACTAACTAAAGACGACTAAGATGACCATTAATATTACATTATTTAATATATTTAATACTAACTACATCATCCCCCCAAAAGAAAAGTCGTCTTCCAAATGACAAGGAAAACAAGTAAGCATCAAGTAACTTTAGGGAAGATTGTCTAATTTGATGATGATATTGTAGAAGAAGGCCTTTAGGCAAACTTGGAAGCATAGTACTTGGAAAATCAAATGAATTCAATGGGGGTTGGGGCAACGCCCTAGTGGGGTCAAGGGGTAGTGCCCCTCATGGTGTTCGGGGGATAGTGCCCTAGGTGTGTTCCCTGTTGCGATACAAGGCAAGGTTGAAGGGTGGAACCCTCAACACTAAGTCCAAATTAAGACCTTCAAAACCACATAGACCTTCATGGTGCACATCATTTTGCATTCACAATAAGAGAAATATTTTTGTTTTATGACCTTATTTGTCTTTAAAATGCATTGGAATCCATATTGGGGGGGCGTTTTTGGCTTTTTAGGGAAACTTGAAAGTCAAAAAAATGAAATAAAACTAAAAATACTCAATTTTGTTTTGCTTAGGCATCACTCCTTGCAAAATTTGTTGCAAGTATGCCTAGGTTCGTCTTGGACGGACCAGTAGGTCTTTGGCAAGACCTTGGACAGCCCCTAGGGCGAACTAGATCCGGACCCGTATTGGTGAGCCAATAGGAGTGAATTTGTAACATAGCTTTATTTCTTTGACATCAAACATTTTGCCACAAATTTTTGAACATCACCTTTAAGCCCTTCCCAAAAGAAATCTTGCTTGATTCGATGATATGTCTTCAAAAATCTTGAGTGACCTCCAACTAGAGAACTATGGAGGTCTTGGAGAATCCTGCGTTTTAGAGTGGAATTCTCGCATAGATACAATCTCTCTTTATACCACAAAGATTCTCCCTTCCAACAAAATTTATTTGAATCACTTGGATGATTTTGCAACTATTGAATGAGATTCCTTATAGCATCATTTTGCCACTCTAATTTGGCTTCTTCAACCCAAGCTCCTTGTAATATTGAAATGGCTATTTTTGTTGTTCTTCAAAAGATAATCATTGCTCCCAAAAATATTTTAGGCTATCATGCTTTGTCTTAACTTTGAAGTGTCTACCCATCATATATGGTGTTATACCCAAAATGAAATTTTTGGCATTCTGCTTAAATTGAGCTAAACAACGTAAAAATGCCATCTAAAGTATGTTTTAGGTCAAACCAAATATGAAATCCTTGTGGGTTTCTGTCAAGGAACCTATGGTTAAAATTTTGAAAAAACGAAAAATTAGGGTTTTACACCCCTATTTTTGTGGAAACCCTAAAAAATAGGACCTTCCCGGAAATGATTGAAAATAATTCTGATAGGCTTAATTGCCTTCACGATCACACTGATCAAGTCAGAATTATCAAAAAATATGTTTTACTCTGGTGGGTCTATTTCTATTTTTCAGGAACAAAGTTAGGAGCTCCGCAGCCATTAATGGCAGATTGGCCAGTACCAGGTGCTGAAAGCTAAACCTCAAAAGCTTCAACGAAGAAACCATGGCGGAAAAAGATAAAATGATGACGTTCAACGAAGGAGATTCTCAAAACGGAAAAGGCCAAAATTTGGCTAAGTCTGGAAGGTGCACGTTTTGTCTACCAAGGCAAAACATAGTCTACAGTGGTTAAAAGCGCCCCTCTTGAAGAAAGGCGCCCTTGAACCTTAGAGGGCAAATCAAAACATCTGGCAGTGTCAAAACAGTCGTCCTCTTCACTTTCATACTAGCTCGACAACGAAACAATCAGCAAGATTATCTGATTCAGCAATCATTGACCGACCGTCAGCGAAGTATGGAGGATCCATTGACGACAGAAGTGCCAAATCTGAAAACTTCAAGGTAAAAGCGCCCCTGCTGGCCAGGGGCGCCCCTCAGTTGCAGACATCAGATGAATCCAAGAGCTGTAGCTTTATACATGATATCTTTCCAGCTTCCTCCCGGCTACGTGATCAATCTAACAGCAAGTCCACAAGACACACCAGACGATCACGAGACGAGATCAAGCAGAAAAAGCCAAATTTGAAAAACTGGAAAGATAAGCCAGAAAATGGCTAAGGCATGGCTAAAAGCGCCCCTCTCAAGGAAAGGCGCCCTTTCCTAAAGGTGTCCAGATTCAGCCGGAATCTTCACTACCTCCCAAGACGACCTTCTCAGCTATGACCTATCTCGTCAGCGAGACTATCAGCAAGAACTTCCGACAAATCAATCGACCGATGAAGAAGGTCAAAGGCTGGCAGTCCACAACCAAGATAAAACTAGGCAAAAGCTAAAAGCGCCCCTGCTGGCCAGGGGCGCCCTTTAGTTTGGAGGCCCAAAACTTGCCAGCTGCCACTGCAAAGTCAGGCATCGTGAACAAGACTGAACCAGCTACCCGACACATCATCAAGCAGAATCATCTGATTCATCAAACATCGGGAACGTCAGATCAAAGCAAAGAGGGTCTGAAAAGGTCAAAACGAAGAACGAGTCAGTGAAAATTGACTAAGGCATTGTCAAAAGCGCCCCTTTCAAGAAAAGGCGCCCTTCTTTCTGGAGGCCTAAACTCAGTTTTCTGAGCTAACCTCTCCCAGGCATATCTAGTCACATTGATCCTGCCTCAACAACAGAACTGTCAGATACTGCTCGAGATCAACTGAGCAACCTGAATCGAAGATCAAACAGGAGCACTTCAGCTTGCAAAATAAGCAAAAAGATCAAACTCAAGGTTGGACGCCTAAAGGAAAGTCAAACAGAAATGTTGACTTGAGTTAGCAAAATTTGGAGCCAAAAAAGAGAAAAACACTCCACAATCAGTGGAAATCATCTTTTGGAACTCCAAATCAGGACTGAATGATGAGTTATCTTCCATACTTTGTGGATCTTAACCCTAATTGCTTTATATTCATGCTAGGCGTCCCTTTTCCTCATTATTCTTTTTTGCAGGTTGAAGGATAAAACATCAAGTAGCTCCCAAGAACAAGTTTTCAAGATCTGGCAGGGGTTTTGAACGGATCTTCAATATTTTTGAAGATAATTGGCAGTAAAAGCATTCTTCTCCCAAGATTGTTTCCAGAGACAGATTATTACAAGTGGCAGTTTATAACTTCCAATCCATCTTCTGTCTATTTCCTCTACTTCTGTCTATATTTCTTTTGCATGTCACAGGAAACGACAGATTTTCACAGATCTGACCAACTGGGTATGATCAGCACAGCTTTTTCAACAAAACCCACATGGTAGATTTTTTCAGAAAAAGTAGCCCTGCTGCCCCTATTTTTTAGGGTTTCCGGAAAAAGTCATAATATTGAAAAACGGACAAACTGGGTTTGTTTGGCTCTGAAGCACGAACAAAACCCATGTGTTAGATTTTTTCGAGAAAAATCACTTTCTGGTGCCCTTGCTGCCTCTGCCACCGAAGGGCTCTTGCATGTCAAAGAAAAACTCGTTTTTTCGAATTTCTGACGATCTGGGTCTGTTTAGAAAATCATTCTTAACAAAACCCATGTCTCAGATTTTTTCGTAAAAACTACCCCCGGCGAGGCTATTTTTAGCATTTCCAGAAAAGTGTCAGAACAGGGTCAAGTGCCCAGTCAATATTCAAGGTTTTCAGAATGCAGTACTCTCAGGTACAATACAAGACCAAAACAGTCTTATACCATGATTACCTGAAAACGACTGATACAGACTTATGGCAGAAAAATCCAGAGGTCAGTTCTGAAGACTTGGAGGGCATGAATCAAATCACATTGCAGAACATCGAAGAATCCGGTTTGTTTCAAGCAGCATCTATTCCAATCACCTTACAAAGCATCGAGCTTGTAATTGCTTGCATTAAGCATTACAACCCGACTACAAGAGAGATCCTGTCAGTTGACGGGAGGGTGATTTGCAGCTTGAAGCCAGTAGACATAGAGACTTGTTTTGCAATCCCACCATGCCCTACCAAGAAGGTCATATCAGTGACAGAATGCGAAAAGGCATTCGAGGCTTCAAAAGACAAGTGTTCGCTTATAATGGCTGAACATTGGCTGAAAACAAAGAGGAACAGTTTGCCCAGAGTAGTTGGTAGAGGAGAATTCAAAGACGAGTACGGAGTGCTAATCACCCTACTCAGCAGAGTCACTGGACAAGAGGAGGGAAAATCCTTCCAGCCGTGGATGTTCTACATTATTGGCAAGATAATCAGCAGAAAAGAACGTTACGACTGGGCCTCCCTGATCAGTGACACACTCCACCAACA
Organism: Sequoiadendron giganteum; assembly: GCA_007115665.2. Classification (NCBI taxonomy): domain Eukaryota; kingdom Viridiplantae; phylum Streptophyta; class Pinopsida; order Cupressales; family Cupressaceae; genus Sequoiadendron; species Sequoiadendron giganteum. The sequence goes on from VCHN02000014.1 coordinate 23,845,752, forward strand.
ATTCACCGGATTTCTAGAAGAGCACCGTTTCCACATGTGTTCATACCTGGTCTACCTGATAGCCTTCCAAGGCGATTTCAGAACATTAAACACTGTGGGAACCCTGGGTGTGCAAAAGGTACAAGAATACTTTCCTCGCTTGGAGTTCACTCTAGCGGAAAGACATTTCAAAAGAATAAATGACCTTTTTACTATGCACACCGTGCACGAGCTAGACCATGAGATGCACGTGCGTATTTCACCAGCAGCTAAGGCAGCAATGGTGGACTGGGCGGATTGGTTCATACAATTCCCCACTTTCACCTACATACGCGTGTATGGCTATAATGGCCACCCCGCCATGATGCCACGTTACCCCTCAGATAGGGTAGTGTTCATGGAATTCCTGAGGCAATTGGCCGATGTTCACTCTTACCTTCGCGTAAAGAAAAAGGCTGCAGTGAACTTTCCTCTTCAGATGGGACTCTACAGATGCAGAACAGCAGCTGATGCAAGGTTGATAAGCCAAGAAATAGTGAGATTTAATCTCAAGTACCTCATCGACAGGAGGCCATCCTATGACCCCAGAGGCATCTTCACAGCTCACCTTGAGCAAAGATCATCACATGAACCTTTCATGGAAGATTTTTGGGTCAACTGCGAGGATGAGTTCGAAGTGAGAAGAAGGAACCATAGCAGATTCAAGCTCTCACAGATTGCAGAATTCATGTCAGAAGACATCGAGGGCTTATCTGAAGACGAAGGAGAAGTTATTCTTTCTTCCTTCTTCACGGGTCTAGTAGATTCACAACCACTCGGCAAGGTAGACTGGTACGCGAAAGAGAGTACGCCTATTGAGGAAAGAACGGGTAGAGTAGTTCGACACAGTCAACTCTACCTGGACAGTAAAAGGACAAGGAAGGTAGTACTTCCCCGATCAGAGCCGCCAGCGGTTCAGTCTACACTACCTTCCACGTCTCGGAGGAAACCCAGACAGAAGAAGATGAGCTTTCCTCCAGAAGGAATGCGGATGTCAGGAAGCACATGGGGGAGAAAAGGAATTGCCAGCACAAGCCGGCAAGAGGTACAGGTGGAGACAGCCACCAATTTGCCTGAGACAGTTGAGACCGCTGCAACTACACAAGAACCAGTGATTGAAATAATCACTGTAGAGGCGGAAACCATTGTAGAAGAAGTTGTAGCAGAAGCGGTGCCAGTGATAGAAACAGAGCCACCATCTTCACCACCATCACAGAGGTCACAAAGTCCTATTGATTTGGACTCGCCACCACGAGACATTGCCACAGCACAGTCTCGTTCTTCTAGCATTCAGGGGACCTATGTTCCTCCTCCCAGCGATGCTAGCCGAGATTCTATCTGGCCGGAAAGCTCGCTTGGGAGAAAGAGGGAGAGGCCTTCATATCAGCTTGACTTCTCTGAATTCCATCATGCCCCACAAGACATGCCGGTAAAGAAGTTGAAGAAGCAGACACATGTAGAAAAGAATGCAGAGAACGAGGTCATCATAGAGACCGCTGCCCCACCTGAAGACAAAGATATACATAATGTGAGGGTTGAGGATTTCACGCTTTCAAAGGTGAACCTTGGAAAGACCACTCGACAGGTGGAGGCAGACCTTCTTGGAATTGCCTCGGCGAGTGTCAAAGAAAGGATGACAAAAGATGGACAAGACAAAGCAGCCTTGAAGGCTGAACTCCGTCAGCTAAAGTTGTACATTTCTAGTTTGATACATGACACTCCAAACTCCTCGGCTTTGCCTCAAGGACTGTTGGATCTCCCAGCTGAAAGAAACCATCATCAGTTGATTACATACGGCAAACACTTGAGACGTCAAGTGGATGAGTTTGTTGTCAAAGGGCGGTGTGTGTTGACAGAAGCATATCAGCTGAGAGACAGAGCACATGGACTTCGATCAGAAATCCAGAAGTCAGATATAAAGGCAGCTCAAGAGAGGTCGAGAGAGGAGGCGACAGTTGCTGATTTGCAACAAGCATATGAATCAGTTACGACCACAGAAAATAAACACCATCTCTTTGAGTGGAAAGAACAGGTGGCATACAAGGTGAGAGCCTATGATGCCAACTCTGTGGAGCTGATTGACTATAGACGCTTCGACGCCAATATTATCAACTTCGCAAGAACGTTGGTAATATCCTTCCCGGAGTTAGAATATCAGCGGGAAGGAGGAGAATATGTGGAACTTGAAACCGTGCAGACACGATTCCAGGATGTCATCCGATCTTCATTCCTTGAAGATCCCAATGGCTGCAAATTAGCCAAAATTGGAGCCATGTCTGTCCAGTTAGATGAAGCAGCTGCCCAATGCATAACCTATCATCAGCAGCTTACGACGGGTGAAGAAATGCTTAGACGCCACATGGTCATCTTGAAGAGCATTAATTGCCCGGAGGTCGAAGAGGTCAATGACTGGATAGAGACTTTGTTGACCAGTGGTGAAGAGGTGTAAAGCATCAAGGGAGGACGTCCTACCCTCCAAATAGCATTAATGATGACTGAAGTCAACTTGATGCCCCTTTCCAAGTTGACTCCAGATCTCCACAGATCATGCATGTCAGATCCTACTAATCTAGGATGTCTATTTGACTCCCACGATTTGTGGATCTCAGATTTCCTCAAAAGGTGGATGTCTATTTGGAGACACATTTGTAACATAAGTTCACTTTTAGTTAGGTGTCAGTCAACTGAGATAGACTTCCAGTTTGACTTTTGTTTAGTTTCAGTTAACTGAAGTAGATTTTCAGTTAACTGTTTGTTCACCTACATTTAGACATAGAATAATATCTTGCTGATTGGCAAGAACTGTTTGTTAACTCAAGGAGATTTTAGGGTTGCCTACTCCTTTGAGTTCCTATAAATAAGAGCCTTAGGTTCTTTATTTTTTTAACCTTTATTTGCTAGCAAAATTGCTGCGCCACTGTTGCCAGAGTTCGCTTGTTTATATCTGTTCACTCTTTGATGAGAGTTCGTTGGTTGATCGCAATTGTGCATGATTTCGTGCCTTTGCTGTCCCGACCTTTGTAATTCTTTGAAGAATCTTAAAGAATAAATCAGATGGTGCAAGCTTGATTGATCTAATTATTTGAGTTATTCAAAGCCTTGTTTTTAAATAGTGCATTGTTTCAATCTCCTCCTTGGACAGGTGTCGTCGCCTCCTTGGATATTTTGTCATCAATCATTATCGTTTGATGTTGTTTAATGATCTTTCTTGCAGCCTAGACTTTGGACAGGTGTCGTCACCTCCTCGGGAATCCTGTTAGAAAGGCCATCGTTCCTTGTTGTTTCCAGTGAGCTGCTTTCAAGCCTATACCTCGGATAGGGGTTCCTCCTCCTTGGCAAGTCTCAGATCCAGTTTACCGTAACGAGTGTTTGCTTGTATCGAGCCCTATCTTGGTATATATCCGAAGGTTCAGAGCCTCGGCCATATTCCATTGAGACGGAGGATTCAAGTGATCCAACCATACCATTTCGCTCCTATGCCCTCATGCTCTGTTTTTCTTGAGGAGGTAGGATAGTTTAGAAGCTTAGTTAGTCGTAGTTAAGATCTGCGGAAACCAGAAAAAAAGCTTAGCTACGGCGCATTGGTTTATGCACCCTTGTGTCCTGCCGCTGAGTAAAAAAGATAGGAAATCTTAGTACACCCCTTTTTTACAGTATAAAATCAGCAAAGAGAGATCTTCCTCTCTATAATCCGAAGAGCATGTACTAACACACTTGCAATAGCTGTCCGCTTCCAATAAGCACTCCAGAGGTGCTAATTGAAACGCCAACAACATCACGCCTCCTTCACGTTCATGTTGGCTCGACAACGAGACTATCAACAAGATCATCTGATTCAGGGATCATTGGCCAATCGTCAGCGAAGTATGGAGAATCTATAAACAATGAAGATGCCAAATCAGAGAGCTTCAAGCTAAAAGCGCCCCTGCTAGCCAAGGGCGCCCCTCAGTTCAAGGTATTAGATGAATCCATCAGTAGCTGCTTCATACATGACATCTTTTCAACTTCCTCCCAGCTACATGATCGATCTGACAGCAGGTTCACAGGACACACCAAACGATCACAGATTGAGATCAAGCAGAAAAAGCCAGAACTGGAGACTGAAAAGACAAGCCAAAAATTGGCTAAGGGCAAAGGAAAAGCGCCCCTCTTGGAGAAAGGTGCCCTTTCTTTGAGGCATGCAGATGCAGCCTGAATGCTTACTGCTCTCCAGAACAACCTTCTCAGCTACGATCAATCTCGACAACGAGACTGTCAACGAAAAGATTCGACAATTGAATCATCTAATGACAGAGATCAAGGCAGGCAGTTTTCAGAGTAGACAAAACTAGTCAACAAGCTAAAAGTGCCCCTGCTGGACAGGGGCGCCCTTGAATTTGAAGGACATAAACTCACTATCATCAACTGAGAAGTAAGTCATCCTGTGCAGGACCAAGCTGGTTACCCGATGCATCGTCAAGCAGAGTCATCCATCAACGGGAATGACAGATCAAAGCACAGAGGGTCTGAAAAGGCCAAAACGAAGAACAGTCAATGAAAATTGACTAAGGCACAGCCAAAAGCACCCCTCTTGAAGAAAGGCACCCTTCATTCTGGAGGCTCAAAATCAGTTTTCTGAGTTAATCTCTCCCAGGCATATCTCGTCAAGCTGATCCCATCTCAACAACGGATCCGTCAACAACTACCAAAGATCAACTGAGCAGTCAAGATCGAAGATCAAACGGAGGCACTTTAGCCTGCAAAAATGATCAAAACTCCAAAAGGGACACCTAAGAAAGTCAAAAGCAAATGTTGACTTGAGTTAGCAAATTTTGGAGGCAAAAAGAGGCCAAACACTCCACAATCAGTGGAAATCACCTTTTTGAACTCCAAATCAAGCTCAATCATGAGTTGGATGCCCAATTGATGCTTGCAACTCCAAATTGACATATCAAAGCATCTAGGCATCCATTATTCATTATTTCTTTGCAAGTTGAGGAGGTCAAGAACAGATATTTTTCTTCTCCAACATTTTTGAAGATCTAACAGAGGGGTTTTCACCATTCTTCATATTTTTGAAGATCTGTTGCATAGAGGGACTATTTATCAGAGTTTGCATCAAAAGGCATAATTCTTCCAGATTGACAGTCGATAACTTCCAATTCACCTTCTGTCTACTTCCTCTATTTCTGTCTAAAATTCTTGCATGTCTGAAAAAAACAGCAGATAATCACAAATCTGGCCAACTGGGTATGATCAGCACAGCTTTTTCAACAAAACCCACATGTTGGATTTTTCCAGAAAAAGTAGCCTTGCTGCCCCTATTTTTTAGGTTTACCGAAAAAAAGTCATAATTTTGAAAAACAAACAAACTGGGTTTGTTTAGCTTTGAAGCACAAACAAAACCCATGTGTTGGATTTTTCTGAGAAAAACCACTTTCTGGTGCCTCGCTGCCTCTGCCACTGAAGGGCTCTTGCATGTCATAGAAAAACTCATTTTTTTTGAATTTCTGACGATCTGGGTTTGCTTAGAGAATTATTCTCAACAAAACCCATGTCTTAGAATTTTTCGTAAAAAATACCCCCAGCGAGGCTATTTTTAGTAGTTCCAGAAAAAATTGTCCGAGCAGCATCGTGTGCACAGTCAATCTTCAAAGTTTTCAAAACGTAATTCTCCCAAGACAAATACAAGACCAAAATGGTCTTACTCCATGATTTTCTGAAAATGACTAGCACTGATCTGCGTCGAGCACACCCAGAGGTCAATCTAGACAGATTGAAAAGCATAGACACAAGTCCACAAGTTCCATAATGGTTTCACCTCATATATCTGATCACCTTCCTAGGCCAGTTTAGAGGATTGTAACTGTTGGAATTTTACACATATAGCAAGTTCATGTGCATTTCTCACGGTTGGAATGATCGTGGTCAAACTTCGCGGTTTCATCATCAAGCTTCACGGTTTCATCATACAAAACTCTTCCATTAAGAAAGATCAAGGAAAACGTCAAAGCTGCAAAAGAACGAGGAAGGTAATCATTCCCAATACAGAGCCGCCATCGGTTAATACTACACTACCTTCCACGTCAAAGTGGAAACACAGACAAAAAAGAAAAGGAGTAACCCTCCTAAGGGAAGCGAAATGAAGGAGATGCATACATCAAGATTGCTGACAAGCGATAAGCTGACAATTGAGAGGCATGTAACGGTCTCCATATGAAGAAGTCAACGAATGAACAAAAGCACCGTTGACCAATGATGATGAGGTGTCAAACACCTCAAGAAGGACGTCCTACCCTCCAAATAGCAATAAATACGACTAAAGTCAACTTGATGCCCCTTTCCAAGTTGACTCCAGATCTCCACAGATCATGCATGTCAGATCCCACTGATCTAGGATGTCTAATCGACTCCCGTGATTTGTGGATCTCAGATCTCCTTTAAAGGTGGATGTCTATTTTGGAGACACATTTGTAAGTTAAGTTCACTTTTAGTTAGGTGTCAGTCAACTAAGGTAGACTGCCAATTTGACTTTTGTTTAGTTTCAGTTAACTGAAGTAGATTTCCAGTTAACTGCTTGCTCACCTACTTTTAGACATAGGAATAAATCTTGATGATTGGCAAGAACTGATTGTTAACTCAAGGAGATTTTAGGGTTGCCTACTCCTTTGAGTTTCTATAAATAAGAGCCTTAGGCTCATTATTTGTTTAACCTTTATTTGCTAAGCAAAATTGTTGTGTCATTGTTGCAAGAGTTAGCTTGTTCATATCTATTCACTCTTGGATGAGAGTTCATTGGTTGATCGTAATTGTGCATGATTTTGTGCCTTTGCTGTCTCGACCTTTGTAATTCTTTGGAGAAGCTTGAAGAAATAAATCAGATGGCGCATGCTTGCTTGATCTAAATACTCGAGTCTATTCAAAGTCTTGTTCTAAATAGTGTATTGTTTCAATCTCCTCCTTGGACAGGTGTCGTCGCCTCCTTGGATATTTTGTCATTGATCATTATCGTATGATGTTGTCTAATGATTTGTCTTTCAGCCTACACTTTGGACAGGTGACGTCACCTCCTCGAGAATCCTGTTAGTCAGGTCATCGTACCTTGTTGTTTCCAGTGAGTTGTTTCCAAGCCTACACCTCGGACAGGGGTTCCTCCTCCTTGGCAAGTCTTAGATCCAATTTACCGTAAAAGAGTGTTTATTTGTATCGAGCCTTATCTTGGTATATATCCGAGAGTTCAAAGCCTCAGCCATATTCCACTGAGACGGAGGGTTCAAGTAATCCAACCAATCCATTTCGCTCCTACGCCCTCATGCTCTATTTATCTTGAGGTAGGATAGTCTAGAAGCTAGTTAGTCATAGTTAAGATCTGCGGAAACCAGAGAAAAAGCTTAGCTACGGCGCATTGTGTTTATGCACCCTTGTGTCCCGCCGCTGAGTAAAAAAGTACTTGTTGGCGTTTCAATTAGCACCTATTGGAAAACTTATTGGAAACGGACAGCTATTGCAAGTGTGTTAGTACATGCTCTTTGGATTATAGAGAGGAAGATCTCTCTTTGCTGATTTTCTACTGTAAAAAAGGGCGTACTAAGGTTCCTATCTTTTTTACTCAGCGGCGGGACACAAGGGTGCATAAACACAATGCGCCGTAGCTAAGTTTTTCTCTGGTTTCCGCAAATCTTAACTACGACTAACTAAGCTTCTAAACTATCCTACCTCCTCAAGATAAACAGAGCATGAGGGCATAGAAGCAAAATGGATGGGTTGGATTACTTGAATCCTCCGTCTCAATGGAATATGGCCGAGGCTCTGAACTCTCGGATATATACCAAGATAGGGCTCGATACAAGTAAACACTCTCTTACGGTAAACTGGATCTGAGACTTGCCAAGGAGGAGGAACCCCTGTCCGAGGTGTAGGCTTGGAAACAGCTTACTGGAAACAACAAGGAACGATGGTCTGTCTAACAGGATTCCCGAGGAGGTGGCGACACCTGTCCAAAGTGTAGGCTGAAAGACAAATCATTAGACAACATCATACGATAATGATCAATGACAAAATATCCAAGGAGGCGACGACACCTATCCAAGGAGGAGATTGAAACAATGCACTATTTAGAACAAGACTTTGAATATACTCAAGTATTTAGATCAAGCAAGCATGCGCCATCTGATTTATTTCTTCAAGCTTCTCCAAAGAATTACAAAGGTCGAGACAGCAAAGGCACGAAATCAAGCACAATTGCGATCAACCAACGAACTCTCATCCAAGAGTGAACAGATATAAACAAGCTAACTCTAGCAACAATGGCACAACAATTTTGCATAGCAAATAAAGGTTAAACAAATAATGAGCCCAAGGCTCTTATTTATAGAAACTCAAAGGAGTAGGCAACCCTAAAATCTCCTTGAGTTAACAAACAGGTATTGCCAATCATCAAGATTTATTTCTCTGTCTAAAAGTAGGTGAGCAAGCAGTTAACTAGAAATCTACTTCAGTTAACTGAAACTAAACAAAAGTCAAACTGGAAGTCTACCTCAGTTGACTGACACCTAACTAAAAGTGAACTTGCAATTACAAATGTGTCTCCAAATAGACATCCACCTTTAAAGGAGATCTGAGATCCACAAATCGTGGGAGTCAATTAGACATCCTAGATCAGTGGGATCTGACATGCATGATCTGTGGAGATCTGGAGTCAACTTGGAAAGGGGTATCAAGTTGACTTCAGTCATATTTAATGCTATTTGGAGGGTAGGACGTCCTTCCTTGGTGCTTTACACCTCTTCACCACTGGTCAACAAAGTCTCTATCCAATCATTGACCTCTTCGGCCCCCGAGCAATTAATGCTTTTCAAGGTGACTATGTGGCATCTAAG